>CM076574.1:1328640891-1328849539 GCA_034641835.2 Pinus albicaulis | reverse complement strand
TTAAACAAGGTCCGCAGGCCCCAGAAGTAACAGGTGCGGTCCCGCACTGTTTACTTAAGGAAAGTGCGAAAATGCCTGCACTGTGTGTGAAGACAAAGTGCAGTCCCCAGGAAATTTCAAGAAAAAAAAAAAAGACTTCAAAACTTTCAAAAAACAGATAAAACCTAAGCTACCCAGGCAGATATCCATCAATCAAAAACCAGGAAAAACTTTTCCTCAAATCAAAATAAAAGAGAACCAAAAACAACAAGTTCTTTCCCCAGCGGAGTCGCCAATTTGTTGGCCGGATAACTCGTTCTTGCGGACAAGACCGATCTCCCTAGTGTCAAAAGACAATCTAGCAACAAACAAACAACTAAGTTTGTCTTTCTCTAAATATATTCATTTTGCAATTAAATTCTATGAAGGTGTCGATCCTACCTTAGATCCAAATGGTTATTTGTAGTCATAAAGCTTCCGTTGCATCAAGAATCCTTCCGTCGCAACAAGAATCCTTTTGTCGATCTGCAATCACAAACAAGAAAATATCAGTAGCACCTGTATAACAAATAATTATAAAACATACCTATCATAGTGATCAAGGAATCTATGAAATAAACGATCAAACTGTATTGAAATAAACAATCGAACTACAATTTATTGAGAAAAACAAAACTTGATTGTATTAATCTTAAAATATACAGAAGAACCTTACAACCTTAGCCTTGATGTTTGAAAGGCCTTCCCGGGGTCCGAAGCAGGAGTCTCCTCTACTTTAATAAGTCTTGCACTCTTCCTCCGGGAGCACAAAGAGGTATGTGATCTTTCCTCTCAAAAGCTCAGCAGAAAGAAGTCTAAATCTTAACAGCACTTCAACTCAAAAATCTTCCCTTAAAAATCTTCACCCAAAAATCTTAACTCTTAACCCCTTTGAGGCTACCCAATGCCTCCTTTTATAGAGCAGATGAGGAGGTTAGGATTCCACCTTTAAAGGGATAGAACCCTCCTTCAAAGGACCAAACCACTCACAGTGAGGGGATTAGTTTCTTGAGGTTATTGGGACCATATGCTTTGATAAGGTAGCACTCATCCCCAAAAAATCTCATCTAGAACCTTCTAGAATTGACCAAAATTCAACTTTTTCACTTTACTTTCTCACATTTTCAAGTTTTACAGGAGTCCGCACCTATAACACATAGAAAGTGTGTTTTAGGTCCGCAGGAGAGCTGAATATTAGGTGCGGGACCGCAGGAAAGATATATAGAAAGTGCGATACCAAAGTTTAGGAGATTTTTAGGAAATTTTCTCTGATTTTCAAGGCTTGACATGAAGAGTAAAGGTTGTAAGACTTGCAGAGGAGGTATGTATGAGTGTTAATGAGCTCATACAGTTAGCAGAATGTCAAGGTGACATTTTTTAGTTTAACAAGTAGGGTATGACCCTTCAAATGTGAAAGCATCAGAGGAATTGGTGAAAAAGAAAAATGCTGACATTGTAGCACTTAGAAAGCAATTGAAACTGCCTCCAACAGAACATCCATAGGCTAAAGAAATTATGTAGGAGGAAAATAAAACAGATGAGATGATGAGTCTCATACTACAAATAACAACACAAATTAAGGAAATGGAAATTGAGATGGACAAGCTTGTCCAAGAAAAATAAACTGTAAAAACTCAAATGTTCCTCCTACAGTCATTCCCATGGTAGCTATAGCAGTTTCTTCAACTTTAGCAGAGGAGTTGGCACCAAAAGTTCCATTGGCCACAACTGTGCCAATTACTTCTTCCACTACTTCTGCTACTGAATCTTCCACTTCAGCAGTGCAAAAAACAGATGAGGCCAACAAAATCATTAAAGCCATGGAAGAGATGTCTATAAAGAATAATGAAATCAATAGATTGAAGGAACAAATCAAGAAATTGGAAGATGCTAAAAAATTAGGAAAAATAATGTTAAAACAGAGGAGGAAAAGGCCAAAAGATTAAATGAAAAGTTGATGAAGGTTGAAGCAGAGTTAACCTTGAAAGAGTCAATGGCCTACATCAAAAATCAGCTATGGTCCAAGATCATTGAGTTAATCAATGATAGTTGGCCTTCCATTCAGGTAATCTATGAAAAAAAGGACTTAATCGAAGCAGCCAAAGAAGAAATTTTGAAGACAAAGGAAGAGCTAGGTGCTAAGCCTGAAGAAGCCCTAGAAATAATCATGTTTCTCAACACCAAAAACAAGTAAGAATTGGATGAGATAGGAATTACTGATAGAACTGAAACAATTCTTGAGGTGAGAAAGGTAATTTCAAAGTAAAACTTGATGAAGCAGCTAGAATAGAAGTGTCAAAACATGGATTTGGCCATAACTAGATTCATGGTTAAGTTTGACACCTTAAGACAAAAAGGCTTGCCAAACATTCTTGTTATAAATGATAAACTATTGAAGCAAGAAGATTACAATAAGAAGATCTGAAATTTTGCCAAAGAACAAGTAAACAAAGAAGATTGGAAAGGAGTACCTACAGACAAAGTGTTGCACAAAAGTGTTGAAGATTTGTTTTATTTACAGCATGAGATAAAACATCTCTTTGTGGTCAAGACAACCTTTGTTAGATACACAGAGGCTGATGAGAATTTCAGAAAACTTACAATGATCAAGTTACCTGATGAAGAATTTTGGCAAAAGCTTACTGACTTACTGTAAAAGACAGTTTACACTGAAAGAGTATGAAAAATAGAGTGTTGTTTTTACACAGTAAAAACAGAATTTTACAACAGTAAATAGCCCCACAACAGGTTAAAGAGTATCAGTGGTTGAAGCGTATCAGATAAAGAGTATCAGATGAGAGGATAAAGTTTCAAAACTGATTGAAGATCAAGTGCCAACGTTGAAGACACCTCAAAGAGCCAGCTACAGGCTAATTCCAACAAGAAGATATTTTATTTAACAAATTGGAAAGCTTGCAAGTTTGTTATGCAGTTGTCACTATATTTTTGTAATAGATATTTTATTTTCCTTAGAAAATTCCTATGATTTTTCTAGGATATTTTGTATTACGTTTTGTATAAATAATTCATCCTTTGAAGTATTAGTGTGGAATAAATTGCTAAAGATTTCTATAGTCAATTTATCTGTACCTGAAGAGTTTTTGAACCAAGTTTCAGGTGAGGAGGCTCGATCAAATCAATAAAGCATCATATTTCAGGATTCATGTGTTGGGCCACTTAAGTGAAGTACTTTCTTCTGTTATTTTTTAAATCTACTTATGTTTTCCATTCATACATAAATGTGTTCTAAATTTTAATGTGTAATCAGGAAGTGATATATCAGAATTTGTTAAAAGCACTCTGTTATTTACTGATTTTCATTTTAATTTTTTCTGCTGATATCCAAACTAGGGAACCCTTAATTGCTCCCTAATTTCGATTGATCCCTACATCTTCATTCCTTATCCAGATCAAAGAATCCTTGATTGCTCTTTATCCTGATTAAACCACTTCACCAATCATCCTCATAGATCTCGAGTGACTCTGCTATCTTGCCCTGAAATTTTTTGACTTTAGACCTTGATCCTGATCTGTCTGCTTGACACATTGACTCCATTTGCCCAATGGAAAAACAGATCTATTACTATCCATCTCAATAAGTGTTTTTTCCCACCAAATTAAACCAAATTTCCCCATCTAACTAGCCTAAAATCAAACATAAAAACAAAGTTAAATATTATAGAGAGAGCCATCTCTTAGCCTTAGGAAGGCCAGGTCCTAAAGCTTAAAAGTAGGTCTGTGGTTAACTGTAATATTCTTAAAACTATAAAATAAAAATCTCACAACTTTGGGAATTATTAGAGTGATAACAGTTACATCATAAATATAAAAAATTGAAGGTTCAGATATGGATGATCATTTGCATATGGTCATGAAGGATGTCAAGTATTTATTTTTTAATGTTTTGAAGAGCTTAAAGGAAAATTTGATTTATCAATTGGATATGAAACAATGTTTTTAGGAAAATGAGAGTGGAAATGAAGGAGGAATATTTTTACATAGGACACTGCTGAAGAAAAAGAAGAATGCAACAAAAGTGAAATAGCAGAATTGGAAGAAATTTTATTCATGGAAACAAGAGGAAATGAAGATCAAAGAATTTCTTGGAATTATGAGAAAGTTGTTCATGAGAATGAATATTATATTAATGCAAGGATCAGTTGGAAAAATGTAGAGATACACAGAAAAATTTGTACAGTTGAAAGGCAACATACTAGGGAATGGTTTTATCTTTTTGTACCAAGCAAACAATCAAATGGAGTTGAAGATAAAAGGATCTCATAGAAAACAAAGGATATATGGACAAAAGGAGGAGCAGAAGAGTTATATTTTATAACTTTTTAAATGAGTTGTTGATTAATAGACAAGATGAATTAAAGGAGACATCTTCCAGACAACAAATGATATGGTTGGAAGAAGCACAAAAAAAAACAATTAATGAATATTACAAGGAGCGTAATTTAATGGAGTTGACTTATAAGATGGAGATGCAGATTGGAAGTATGCATTTTTTAGTCCATGTGTTTTTACCCAAAGGAAAACGTCATCTGAAAATTGAAAATAGAAGTTGGAACAATGACAAAGAATTGACAGCTACTACCCAAGAGTTTGATAAATGTTGGAAGAGGACAGAGTACAGTCATAATGTATGTCTGCCAAGGAGAAGGTTGAATATTGGACTATATGTGTTCTGGGAGAAATTGATGAAGACTTACAAATGGATGAGAGCGAACAACAACAACTGTGTACAAATGATTCATGATGAAAGATGGAGAAAAATGTTTGCAGGAAAACAAAGTAAGAGTTTGGATCCTGGAAGGTTGCAGACAACAATAGAGTAGCAACAAAATGGCAAAGAAAGTGGAAATTCGCAGCATAAGATATGCAATCCAGGATGAGTTCAATAACGGAATCATGATCAGGAGATCGTGCAACATTGTATTCCTTGGGAGTCTGATGGGGGAGAAATTTCATCAGAAATTTATTTGGGAAGAGGCCTAAGAGGTGTTTACAAACTTTACTAAATGGAGTCGGTTCCCTTAATTTAAATTTATTTTACTATCCTAAGATTGTAATTAAGTTATGAAACTTAAATGGAATTGTATGAAGATCTTGTGAGGTATAGAGGTCTAGAATCTATGTTAGGTATGAAGGAGTTATTCTAGTGATTTCTCCATGAAATTGTGGATATGAGAGATCTTAGGATTTTGGTGAAGAAATTACATAGGGTCTGAAATGAAATTAGTACAAAATCCTTCATTTTAAATAGGATATATTTTGTAAGAAAGAGGGCTGGATTGCGTGAGTGTGAGATTAATTTTTTTTTGTATTACTGCGTTTTATATTGTGTGTTACAGTCAGTGAGTTCGAGTGTATTAAAAGGAAGGCCGATGAGCCTATGAATTTGTGTGCAATCATTTATATCTGAATGAAAGAAAGAAATATTCTATTTTGAATATTCTGGAAACTCTGTGTACACATTTGTATATTTGCATAAATATATGATTGCTAGTTATAAACTATAGTTGCAAGTCGAGGAGAAGAATTAAATCGAAGGACAACGGTAGTTCGTGACCAAGGAATGGTCAATTTCTTGATGTAAAATCGTGAATCATGGACTGCAAGAAAGGAAACTATAGTCACCGTTGGATCTGAGAAATGGCTCATCATAACTATTGATTTAGGAGATCAAAACTAGATGGAGTATTAAAACTAACGTTTCAATGTAATCAGGTTTTGGACCATAGATCTGAGCAGAGGTTTGATGAACGGTTTATAATACACATCGCAAGTAGAGTTATGAGGGAGTTAATAATCCGTTGGTAGTGGATGGAACCATTAGTGGTTTAGTGGTTTCCTTGTGTGGCAATGCTTGATTGGAAATTGTAGTCAGAAGCCGTACTCCATATCTGTTTCATTTCAATTGTGAGGGGGCTTAAGTTGAAGGATCTAGGTCTTATGGTCTAGCACCAAGGGCTCATGTGTTTTCGTTTAAGCACTGACGAGTTAGAGTAAATATCATTCAACATTAACTCATTTAACATAAAGTTTTGTCGGAGGAGGTTAAAATTGGAGGTATGACAAAGTCAACGTTGGCTATCTAATTTAACTCTTCAAAATTTTAAAATTCGTTTATGCATGATTTAAAAGACACGAGTATGGTTTAACTCTGTGGCATAGTATTTCATGTAGAATTGGTGGGAGTTTAAGCTCCTGATAGATATTTTATGCCGACATAAGTGTATAAGAGTTGTACACTTGAATAAGATCCTCAAGGGTCGAATTTGGAGGGTGATTTGCATCATATAATCATGTGAAAAATTCTACCATGGGCACACATGATAGAATCTATAGATTATTCATGACCTTTTGGATTATAGCTATATATGTTATTCACTACATTTAGGATTATAATTCTCTATAATTGCAACAGATGCCATCATGTGCTCCTATGCCAAACTTTTACACATGATGCCATCATGATAGAGTACTATAATCTTGAAGGATATGAATATTATATGCCTTCAAATCATTCACCAAAGTTTCTTCCACCATCATTACGTATTAAGGCTTCTTCCAAGAAAGTAAGAATCTCAGTAAAATTCACTTGTACAAGTAAAAACCATAAGAGATTCACTCTACAAATTTATCAGAGTGAACTTTATATGCTAGTTTTTATGTACCCAAATTCAAAAAACATTTTGGTAGTGCTAAAATTTTAATCAAGATAACCTATCTTATAAAGCTTCATATATTATTAGTAAAACATAGCACATTTATATATATATTATTATTGTTTTTTCAATAAAATACACATATGGGAAACCATTCTTACATTGTCTCTCATTTTAAGAATGGTATGTAGAGTAAATTAGCTAGTTGTATCTATCTAGAAGACTAATTCTATAAATTCCTACTTGTAATTTAAAGTACTCAACTACTCAGATTAACTTATTGAACTAAAAAATAACAAATAATACAAGTCATAAGTATGCATAGAAAATAATACTACTCATAGTTATAAGTAAAAAATAACACAAATACATAAATATGTATAACAAATAATATAAACACATAATTACTACATAGTTGCAAAACAAAATGAGAGTATTTTATTTGAGGTGGAGGAGAACAAACATTTTTATGCATACAAGGGATTGTTTTAGACATACAAATACTATATACCCCACTGTCCTGGATACCCCAAGAAGATATTTACAGTCAAGCGTGGTTTTCATCGTGGATCCTTCAAATCAAAAGTTTGAACATCATACCATAAGATCAGAAGATCTTGATTTCCCTGAACATTAGGTGATTGAAGCTCCTAAAATGCCCAAATTTCAAAATATTACCACTGCAAAAATATCAGAAAACCCATGTTTAGCACCTTATCCTTTCTAAAAATTATTTTTCTTCATCTATGTTGACAACCGTAAAAAATATTCCTAAGTTGTCTCTTTCTTGTGTACATACTTATCTTTTTAAATTACCCCAAGTGTTGTAGTTTACTTATTTAACTGTTGAATTCCCCTCTTGTAAATATCTTGTATACCAGGACTCCCTTAGATTTCTACAAGAACATAAAAATCATAACCCCTCCATAGGAGAAGCTCCAAGCATTATCTCTGTTGAACCATGTCCTCATCCTAAGTGTTCATATATTTTATTTCCTCATGATCATGTACTCATGATCCATTCCCTCCCATATTTGGAAAAAAAATACCCCTAATTGACAGAAATTTTTAATTGAATTAGACCACCTAGCACACCTAGATATGGTTTAGGATACAATGAGCAAGTTGATAAAGTCATATTCGCCTCTAGATTCTAGAATAAAATTCTGGATGGCTGTAAAAGACTGATCCAGATGCATATTGGTTTCCACCGACCTATTCCACTTGGACCCCCACCATTGTTTCTTTCATTTTTTCTATTTCCTTAATTGTAGTACAATTTATAATTTTTGGAATTTTTTCGGCTCCTGAACTTCCAGAGCCATTTTGAGGCTCTAAATGACATTTTTTTTTGGAAAACGGGAAAATGTAAGTATTTGACTGAAATTTGTAGTAGAAAGTTGTAGTACTTCATATAAAAATTTCTAAAGAGGTATTGTGCATATCAAACTAAGATTGTATGCCAAAGTTACGACCCCCGGAAGTTGATGTACCAATTTACCCCAATGGGGCCGACAGTTTTGGTGCTTCATATCCTAGGGTTATTTTTTTTATGTTTAGGGTTTTCCATTGTTTCTAAAAAATAAATAGGCCCTCAAGCCTCATTGTAGCATAGTTCATAGGCATGTAGCCACTACATTGCTTCTCAAAGATAAACTACCATCGCCCAAGCTAGTTTATTTCCATTTTGTTTGTAAGAATATTTTATTTCTTTGATATTAATGAAATGAAGTTATATTTCTGCTACATATATGTTTTTATGTTTATATCTGTATTCTGTTGTGTTTCTATATAAGTACAAATTAGTGGTATCAGAGTAGTATGCTCTTTCTCTATTTTACTTTGCATATCCCTAACGAGGTCATGATTTAAGGAGTTAGGGTTCGAACTGTTTGAACCTTTGCAAGACCAGTCTCGCAAACTCTGACATCCTCTAATGGGAGAAGAAAAGAAAGATGAGGGAGTAGGAGATCCTTTCAAAACATTTCTCAAAGAAGCCCTCGAGTGACATAGGAACGTGATGATGGACAACTTCACCCAGATCCGTCGATGGCTACCCATAGGCATCGCATCTTCATCAAGAAACCACTCTGAAGGTCCCACTCCCTTTAAGGTACACGTGAACTTTGAAATCCCCATATTTGAAGCCTAGATAAATGTGGATGTCGTAGATAAATGGTTAAATATATTAGAAGGATATTTTTCAGAGCCACCCCCCACGTCAAGGATTGGTGGAAACATATTGTTAGCAGAGTGATAGGAGGGAACCCTCACTATTTTCTGTTGCACCCACTTGGAATTCATTTTGAGATGAAATCAAGGAGCAGTATTACCTTGTCAAGAGATATGAAGATAAATACATAAATTGGACCACACTATGATAGAGAAGAGACCAAGATGTACCAGAGCTCACAAATATTTTTCATACCTTTAACACAAAGTTGGGTATCAAGGATTTTGAGCAACATTTGGTGCTCAGGTACCACGGTTGTCTACACAAGTACATTTAGGATGAGATGGAGTTTCTGGACATCTCCTCACTCGATGCTGCCTATCAATACATTTTTAAGATCGAGAATAAATTTAAATAGAAGAAATGAGACATTGGATCTGCTAATCTGAAGCAAGGGAAAGGCACCCCCAAACCGAAGAACAAAGGAGAGAGCCAAGGTGGGGTGACCCAGGAAAACCCACTGAAATCGCAAGAAATAACAACACTGTGAAGAAAAAGAAGGTCATGAGAAAGTGTTGTGAGTTTTAGAAGAGCCCCACTCACAATACGAGTGAGCGTCGAGCCAAATAGTCTCTTGATCAAAATCTGGATTGGGAGCCAAAATTTGCCAAAAATTTGAAGTGCTCAAAATTGCACCAAACTAGAACGACCAGATCCATCCCATCGCCAGGAATTTTGCACGCTTTGTTTCACCCAAAAAATAGTTTGTATGAGGAAGATAGAGCCCGTGGATCATCGTATCAAACAGGCGAATTTAAAAAAAAATGGTCAACTAGGGTCAAAGGTCAAAATTTTTGGGTTTTCTCCAATTTAGCCCAATGACAGGATGATAAGTGTCCATTTCTAATTGCCTCAAATTTTTGGGCACATGTCGAATTTTTTTTTTTTGGTTTAGTTTCAACCCAATGGGAAGAGGACAAGTGGCAAGACCGAAGGACACCATGTGCCCCCCCCTCCAAGGCCACATGAAAGTTAAAATGTTGAATTTTTGATTAATTAAAAAGGGTTAGATTTATATGTATGGTTCTGAAAAATATTGGGCGGAGGTCGAGCTTGAACCCACGACCTCCCCTGCACAAGTGCAGCCATTTACCAATAAACCATTGTATTGATACTTAACATGTAAGGGAAACAACAACTATTTGAGTTTTAAAATGCGTTTCGGCAGGGGTTTAAAGGGCCAACCCCAAGGGGCCATCCCTTGGTCCATGCGACCACACCCCAAGACTAGGAGCAGAGCTAATACATTAGCACAGGTTTATAGTTGTAATGTGGGTTTAAATACCCATAAAGCATGTTAATTATGCTAATCACATTTGCTAATGAAGGATTAGTTAAACCGTGCTTAATGCGCCTAAACCCCACTTAACACCAAAATTATCATTTAATTAATCTTGATTTTAATTCTGTGGAGTTTTGGCGGTTCCTCCATTTTAGGCACCAACTCCAGATTTGGTGGTGCTAACTAGAGTTTCTCCAGTTTTAGTGAGATTCCTAGAGAAAATTGAATGAAGTATAACTTTTGCTAATTTTGACCAATTTTGGCTCAAGAAGAGTCATTATTAGATTATTTTGATGCTCTGAGAATGATGGTGTAGGTTTCAGATGTCTTTTAGCACTTATGAAAGTGTTTTTTCCACTTTGAAGATTAAAGAAGCTGAGGGCCACCAGGGGAGGAGGTCATACTTAGATCAGTTGGAGACCATTTTCAGAGATTGAATAGACTATTTTGAGGTTTTTGGGTCTTCTGAATCCAATGGAGTAGTTTGAAAAGAAATTGGAGCATTTTAAGTGCTTGTAATAAGACAATTGACCATTAATCCCAAGAGGGCCTAGCCAGTTGAAGTAGGTCCATGGAGATGTAGCCCAGGAGGGATGAACTCCGTTATCAGCTATTGTGCAATGTGTTTGCTGTGTGTGATTTATCTTCCTTTTATTTGCTGTACATGAGCTTTTAAAATCTATTTAAATCATAAATTTATCATCAAAGACAATTAAAAATTGACACATAAAACCCCTCACAATTGGCTAACTTGAGACAATCGTAAACACATTTTTATTTAACTAATGAGGGAGCTAGCACAAAAAAACTAGTTTTGCCATATTCAGATCAAGTTGGTATCAGAGCATAGTTTAGTTGATTTTAGCCAAGGTTAGCTAGAATAATTAGCTATTGGTTTTGTCTTTGTGCCAGGAGAATTTAACTATGTGCAAGTTTATGTGTGAAGAGAAGGTCAAGATTGAGAGCTCAGTTCTCAAATCACAACAAAGAAGATTTTTTGTGCATTGCAAGTGTGATGGCAGCTTCATCAAGTATTATTTCTAGTCAATCTTCCTTAGAAAAATTCTTTGATAAAGAGATGTTGCAGAATCTCTACATCATGAATAATATGGTGCAAGAGATGTATGAAGATAAGAGGTAGATCATTATACTTCAAGAGAAGTTGATTTTAATGAAGGAGGATAATCAAGAAATTCTTGAAAATATGCATGAGATGGAGACCCAACTCCATATTGCAAATGAAAACCTAGCAAGGTTGCATGAAATGGAGACTCAACTCCATGATGCCAAGGAAACCTTAGCCAAGCATGTGCTTGAAAAAGAGGTATGCAATTAAATTTTACCTTCAATTTATTCTCAATATGAATGTTTAGGTGCTTTTGAAAGAAACACTAGAGGAATAGGGTCCAAATTATTGATGAGAATGGGCTATTAAGGTAAAGGGTTAGGAAAACATTCAAAAGGCATACTTGAGACAATTGTTGTTGAGGAAAGGCCTAGGTATTTGGGTCTTGGTTATGTACAACAAGATGGAGAATGTTCCAAATCCAAGGAGGCACATGAAGGTGTTCCAAGAAGGAATTTCATTTCATGTTCATTACCTCAAGCTTGTGAAGATTGTGTTCATGAGGAATGCAAAATTTTTACACCCACTTTGCAAGAAGATGCTCATAAGCAACAACTAATGAGGATGGAAAACAAGAGGATTTTTAAAGATCTAAATTCATTGAAGCCATTGTTAGTATTCCAAATAAAGCCACTACCTCATCAAATTCACCTCCTCAAGAAGGCGACAAATGTGAATGTGAAAGGTATAAATCTGACTTTAATCAAGTTGCTTTTGATTATGATAAACATGGTAAATCCTCACATAATATTTGGAGAAATTTTGCATGTTACTTTTGTGGTTTGAATAGCCATAATGTTTCAAGATGTTGGAAGAAGATAGCCATGCATAGGAAAATTTGGGAACTACCCCCCCCGCGAATGAGGGGGAATTTTTTTTTGTGAAAACAAAAGCAAAAAGATGCAAAATTGTCAAAAGACTGAGACAAACCTCCAAGTAATGACAAAAGGAAATCAAATTAAGAATTTCTCAAAAAAGAGACTCAAAACACCCAGTTAACTTAATGGAGATTGATGAGATGAAAAATTTGCTGAAAGAAATTTTGAAACAAGAGATATTTGACAGAAAAATACAGATTTGGGTAGATGCTAAGAATCCTAAATTAAATCTAAACTAAATTGAAAGAAGAAATCTAAAGTTTTTCAAAAAATTAAACAGGGTCCGTAGGCCCCAAAAGTAACAGGTGCGGTCCCGCACTGTTTACTTAAGGAAAGTGCGAAAATGCCTACACTGTGTGTGAAGACAAAGTGCGGTCCCCAGAAAATTTCAAGAAAAACAAAAAAGACTTCAAAACTTTCAAAAACAGATAAAACCTAAGCTACCCAGGCAGATATCCATCAATCAAAAACCAGGAAAAACTATTCCTCAAATCAAAATAAAAGAGAACCAAAAACAACAAGTTCTTTCCCCAGCGGAGTAGCCAATTTGTTGGCTGGATAAATCGTTCTTGCGGACAAGACTGATCTCCCTAGTGACAAAATACAATCTAGCAACAAACGAACAACTAAGTTTGTCTTTCTCTAAATATATTCATTTTGAAATTAAATGCTATGAAGGTGTCGATCCTACCTGAGATCCAAATGCTTATTTGCAGTCATAAAGCTTCCGTCGCATCATGAATCCTTCCGTCGATCTGCAATCACAAACAAGAAAATATCAGTAGCACCTGTATAAAAAATAATTATAAAACATACCTATCATAGTGATCAAGGAATCTATGAAATAAACGATCAAACGACAGCTTATTGAAATAAACAATCGAACGACAATTTATTGAGAAAAACAGAACTTGATTGTATTAATCTTAAAATATACAGAAGAACCTTACAACCTTAGCCTTGATGTTTGAAAGGCCTTCCCAGGGTCCGAAGCAAGAGTCTCCTCTACTTTGATAAGTCTTGCACTCTTCCTCTAGGAGCACAAAGAGGTATGTGATCTTTCCTCTCAAAAGCTCAGCGAAAAGAAGTCTAAATCTTAACAGCACTTCAACTCAAAAATCTTCACCCAAAAATCTTAACTCTTAACCCCTTTGAGGCTACCCAATGCCTCCTTTTATAGAGCAGATGAGGAGGTTAGGATTCCAACTTTAAAGGGATAGAACCATCCTTCAAAGGTATAGGCTCCTCACATCAAGGGATTAGTTCCTTAAGGTGTGGGATACATGCACCTTACTAAAGTGTACTCATCCCCAAAAAATCTCATCTAAAACCTTCTAGAATTGACCAAAATTCAACTTTTTCACTTTACTTTCTTGCCTTTTCGAGTTTTATAGGAGTCCGCACCTATAACACATAGAAAGTGCATTTTAGGTCCGCAGGAGAGCTGAAAATTAGGTGCGGGACTGCAGGAAAGATATATAGAAAGTGCGATACCAAAGTTTAGGAGATTTTTAGGAATTTTTCTCTGATTTTCAAGGCTTGACATGAGGAGTAAAGGTTGTAAGACTTGCAGAGGAGGTATGTATGAGTGTTAATGAGCTCATACAGTTAGCATAATGTCAAGGTGATATTTTTTAGTGTAACAAGTAGGGTATGACCCTTCAAATGTGAAAGCATCAGAGGAATTGGTGAAAAAGAAAAATGCTGACATTGTAGCACTTAGAAAGAAATTGAAACTACCTCCAACAGAACATCCATAGGCTAAAGAAATTATGCAGGAGGAAAATAAAAAAGATGAGATGATGAGTCTCATACTACAAATAACAACACAAATTAAGGAAATGGAAATTGAGATGGACAAGCTTGTCCAAGAAAAATAAACTGTAAAAACTCAAATGTTCCTCCTACAGTCATTCCCATGGTAGCTATAGCAGTTTCTTCAACTTTAGCAGAGGAGTTGGCACCAAAAGTTCCATTGGCCACAACTGTGCCAATTAATTCTTCCACTACTTCTGCTAATGAATCTTCCACTTCAGCAGTGCAACAAACAGATGAGGCCAACAAACTCATTAAAGCCATGGAAGAGATGTCTATAAAGAATAATGAAATCAATAGATTGAAGGAACAAATCAAGAAATTGGAAGATGCTAAAAACTAGGAAAAATAATGTTAAAATAGAGGAGGAAAAGGCCAAAAGATTAAATGAAAAGTTGATGAAGGTTGAAGCAGAGTTAACCTTGAAAGAGCCAATGGCCTACATCAAAAATCAGCTATGGTCCAAGATCATTGAGTTAATCAATGATACTTGGTCTTCCATTCAGGTAATCTATGAACAAAAGGACTTAATCGAAGCAGCCAAATAAGAAATTTTGAAGACAAAGTAAGAGCTAGGTGCTAAGCCTGAAGAAGCCCTATAAATAATCAAGTTTCTCAACACCAAAAACAAGTAAGAATTGGATGAGATAGGAATTACTGACAGAACTGAAACAATTCTTGAGGTGAGAAAGGTAATTTCAAAGTAAAACTTGATAAAGCAGCTAGAATAGAAGTGTCAAAACATGGATTTGGCCATAACTAGATTCATGGTTAAGTTTGACACCTTAAGACAAAAAGGCTTGCCAAACATTCTTGTTATAAATGATAAACTATTGAAGCAAGAAGATTACAATAAGAAGATCTGAAATTTTGCCAAAGAACAAGTTATCAAAGAAGATTGGAAAGGAGTACCTACAGACAAAGTGTTGCACAAAAGTGTTGAAGATTTGTTTTATTTACAACATGAGATAAAACATCTCTTTGTGGTCAAGAAAACCTTTGTTAGATACACAGAGGCTAATGAGAATTACAGAAAACTTACAATGATCAAGTTACCTGATCAAGAATTTTGGCAAAAGCTTACTGAATTATTGTAAAAGACAGTTTACAGTGAAAAAGTATGAAAAATAGAGTGTTATTTTTACAGAGTAAAAACAGAATTTTACAACAGTAAACAACCCCACAACAGGTTAAAGAGTATCAGTGCTTGAAGCGTATCATATAAAGAGTATCAGATGAGAGAATAAAGTTTTAAAACTGATTGAAGATCAAGTGCCAACGTTGAAGACACCTCAAAGAGCCAGCTGCAGGCTAATTCCAACAAGAAGATATTTTATTTAACAAATTGGAAAGCTTGCAAGTTTGTTATGCAGTTGTCACTATATTTTTGTAGTAGATATTTTATTTTCCTTAGAAAATTCCTATGATTTTTCTAGGATATTTTGTATTACGTTTTGTATAAATACTTCATCCTTTGAAGTATTAGTGTGGAATAAATTGCTAAAGATTTCTATAGTCAATTTATCTGTACCTGAAGAGTTTTTGAACCAATTTTCAGGTGAGGAGGCTCGATCAAATCAATAAAGCATCATATTTCAGGATTCATGTGTTGGGCCACTTAAGTGAAGTACTTTCTTCTGTTATTTTTTAAATATACTTATGTTTTCCATTCATACATAAATGTGTTCTAAATTTTAATGTGTAATCAGGAAGTGATATATCAAAATTTGTTAAAAGAACTCTGTTATTTACTGATTTTCATTTTAATGTTTTCTGCTGATATCCAAACTAGGGAACCCTTAATTTCTCCCTAGTTTCGATCGATCCATACATATTCATTCCTTATCCGGATCAAAGAATCCTTGATTGCTCTTTATCCTGTTTAAACCACTTCACCAATCATCCTCATAGATCTCGAGTGACTCTGCTATCTTGCCTTGAAATTTTTTGACTTTAGACATTGATCCTGATCTGTCTGCTTGACACATTGACTCCATTTTCCCAATGGAAAAACAGATCTATTACTATCCATCTCAATAAGTGTTTTTTTCCCACCAAATTAAACCAAATTTCCCCATCTAACTAGCCTAAAATCAAACATAAAAACAAAGTTAAATATTATAGAGAGAGCCATCTCTTAGCCTTAGGAAGGCTAGGTCCTAAAGCTTAAAAGTAGGTCTGTGGTTACTTGTAATATTCTTAAGACTATAAAATCAAAATCTCACAACTTTGGGAATTATTAGAGTGATAACAGTTACATCATAAATATAAAAAAATTGAAGGTTCAGATATGGATGATCATTTGCATATGGTCATGAAGGATGTCAAGTATTTATTATTTAATGTTTTGAAGAGCTTAAAGGAAAATTTGATTTATCAATTGCATATGAAACAATGTTTTCAGGAAAATGAGAGTGGAAATGAAGGAAGAATATTTTTACATAGGACACTGCTGAAGAAAAAGAAGACTGCAACAAAAGTGAAATGGCAGAATTGGAAGAAATTTTGTTCATGGAAACAAGAGGAAATGAAAATCAAAGAATTGCTTGGAATTATGAGAATGTTGTTCATGAGAATGAATATTATATTAATGCAAGGATCAGTTGGAAAAATGTAGAGATACACAGACAAATTTGTACAGTTGAAAGGCAACATACTAAGGAATGGTTTTATCTTTTTGTACCAAGCAAACAATCAAATGGAGTTGAAGATAAAAGGATCTCATAGAAAACAAAGGATATATGGACAAAAGGAGGAGCAGAAGAGTTATATTTTATAACTCTGTAAATGAGTTGTTGATTAATAGACAAGATGAATTAAAGAAGACATCTTCCAGACAACAAATGATATGGTTAGAAGAAGCACAAAACAAAACAATTAATGAATATTACAAGGAGCGTAATTTAATGGAGTTGACTTATAAGATGGAGATGCAGATTGGAAGTATGCATTTTTTAGTCCATGTGTTTTTACCCAAAGGAAAATGTCATCTGAAACTTGAAAATAGAAGTTGGAACAATGATAAAGAATTGATAGCTACTACCCAAGAGTTTGATAAATGTTGGAAGAGGACAGAGTACAGTCATAACGTATGTCTTCCAAGGAGAAGGTTGAATATTGGACAATATGTGTTCTGGGAGAAATTGATGAAGACTTACAAATGGATGAGAGCGAACAACAACAATTGTGGACAAATGATTCATGATGAAAGATGGAGCAAAATGTTTGCAGGAAAACAAAGTAAGAGTTGGGATCCTGGAAGGTTGCAGACAACAATAGAGTAGCAACAAAATGGCAAAGAAATTGGAAATTTGCAGCATAAGATATGGAATACAGGATGAGTTCAATAACAGAATCATGATAAGGAGATCGTGCAACATTGTATTCCTTGGGAGTTTGATGGAGGAGAAATTTCATTAGAAATTTATTTGGAAAGAGGCCTAAGAGGTGTTTACAAACTTTACTAAATGGAGTCGGTTCCCTTAATTTAAATTTATTTTACTATCCTAAGATTGTAATTAAGTTATGAAACTTAAATGGAATTGTATGAAGATCTTGTGAGGTATAGAGGTCTAGAATCTATGTTAGGTATGGAGTTATTCTAGTGATTTCTCCATGAAATTGTGGATATGAGAGATCTTAGGAGTTTGGTGAAGAAATTACATAGGATCTGAACTGAAATTAGTACAAAATCCTTCATTTTAAATAGGATATATTTTGTAAGAAAGAGGGTTGGATTGCGTGAGTGTGAGATTAATTTTTTTTTGTATTACTGCGTTTTATATTGTGTGTTACAGTTAGTGAGTTAGAGTGTATTGAAAGGAAGGCCGATGAGCCTATGAACTTGTGTGCAATCATTTATATCTGAATGAAAGAAAGAAATATTATATTTTGAATATTCTGGAAACTCTGTGTACACATTTGTATATTTGCATAAATATATGATTGCTAGTTATAGACTATAGTTGCAAGTCGAGGAGAAGAATTAAATCGAAGGACAACGGTAGTTCGTGACCAAGGAATGGTCAATTTCTTGATGTAAAATCGTGAATCATTGACTGCAAGAAAGGAAACTATAGTCACCATTGGATCTGAGAAATGGCTCATCATAACTATTGATTTAGGAGATCAAAACTAGATGGAGTATTAAAACTAATGTTTCAACGTAATCAGGTTTTGGACCATAGATCTGAACAGAGGTTTGATGAACGGTTTATAATACACATCGCAAGTAGAGTTATGAGGGAGTTAATAATCCATTGGTAGTGGGATGGAACCATTAGTGGTTTAGTGGTTTCCTTGTGTGGCAATGCTTGATTGGAAATTGTAGTCAGAAGCCGTACTCCATATCTGTTTCATTTCAATTGCGACGGGGCTTAAGTTGAAGGATCGAGGTCTTATGGTCTAGCACCAAGGGCTCATGTGTTTTCGTTTAAGCACTGACGAGTTAGAGTAAATATCATTCAAATCTAAATCATTTAACATAAAGTTTTGTCGGAGGAGGTTAAAATTGGAGGTATGACAAAGTCAACGTTGGCTAGCTAATTTAACTCTTCAAAATTTTAAAATTGGTTTATGCATGTTTTAAAAGACACAAGTATGGTTTAACTCTGTGGCATAGTATTTCATGTAGAATTGGTGGGTTTTTAAGCTCCTGATAGATATTTTATGCTGACATAAGTGTATAAGAGTTGTACACTTGAATAAGATCCTCAAGGGTCGAATTTGGAGGGTGATTTGCATCATATAATCATGTGAAAAATTCTACCATGGGCACACATGATAGAATCTATAGATTATTCATGAACTTTTGGATTATAGCTATATATGTTATTCACTACATTTAGGATTATAATTCTCTATAATTGCAACAGATGCCATCATGTGCTCCTATGCCAAACCTTTACACATGATGCCATCATGATAGAGTACTATAATCTTGAAGGATATGAATATTATATGCCTTCAAATCATTCACCAAATTTTCTTCCACCATCATTACCTATTAAGTCTTCTTCCAAGAAAGTAAGAATCTCAGTAAAATTCACTTGTACAAGAAAAAATCATAAGAGATTCACTCTACAAATTTATCAGAGTGAACTTTATATGCTAGTTTTTATGTACCCAAATTCAAAAAACATTTTGGTAGTGCTAAAATTTTAATCAAGATAACCTATCTTAGAAAGCTTCATATATTATTAGTAAAACATAGCACATTTTTTTTATATATTATTATTGTTTTTTCAATAAAATACACATATGGGAAACCATTCTTACATTGTCTCTCATTTTAAGAATGGTATGTAGAGTAAATTAGCTAGTTGTATCTATCTAGAAGACTAATTCTATAAATTCCTACTTGTAATTTAAAGTACTCAACTACTCAGATTAACTTATTGAACTAAAAAATAACAAATAATACAAGTCATAAGTATGCATAGAAAATAACACTACTCATAGTTATAAGTAAAAAATAACACAAATACATAATTATGTATAACAAATAATATAAACACATAATTACTACATAGTTGCAAAACAAAACGAGAGTATTTTATTTGAGGTGGAGGAGAACAAACATTTTCATCCATACAAGGGGTTGTTTTAGACATACAAATAGTTGTTTTAGACATACAAATACTATATACCCCACTGTCCTGGATACCCCAAGTGGATATTCACAGTCAAGAATGGTTTTCATCGTGGATCCTTCAAATCAAAAGTTTGAACATCATACCATAAGATCAGAAGATCTTGATTTCCCTGAACATTAGGTGATTGAAGCTCCTAAAATGCCCAAATTTCAAAATATTACCACTGCAAAAATATCAGAAAACCCATGTTTAGCATCTTATCCTTTCTAAAAATGATTTTTCTTCATCTATGTTGACAACCGTAAAAAATATTCCTAAGTTGTCACTTTCTTGTGTACATACTTATCTTTTTAAATTACCCCAAGTGTTGCAGTTTACTTATTTAACTGTTGAATTCCCCTCTTGTAAATATCTTGTATACCTGGACTCCCTTAGATTTCTACAAGAACATAAAAATCATAACCCCTCCATAGGAGAAGCTCCAAGCATTATCTCTGTTGAACCATGTCCTCATCCTAAGTGTTCATATATTTCATTTCCTCATGATCATGTACTCATGATCCATTCCCTCCCATATTTGGAAAAAAAAATACTCCTAATTGACAGAAATTTTTAATTGAATTAGACCACCTAGCACACCTAGATATGGTGTAGGATACAATGAGCAAGTTGATAAAGTCATATTCGCCTCCAGATTCTAGAATAAAATTCTAGATGGCTGTAAAAGACTGATCCAGATGCATATTGGTTTCCACCGACCTATTCCACTTGGACCCCCACCATTGTTTCTTTCATTTTTTCTATTTCCTTAATTGTAGTACAATTTATAATTTTTGGAATTTTTTCGGCTCCTGAACTTCCAGAGCCATTTTGAGGCTCTAAATGACATTTTTTTTTTGGAAAATGGGAAAATGTAAGTATTTGACTGAAATTTGCAGTAGAAAGTTGTAGTACTTCATATAAAAATTTCTAAAGAGGTATTGTGCATATCAAACTAATATTGTATGCCAAAGTTACGACCCTCGGAAGTTGATGTACCAATTTACCCCAATGGGGCCGACAGTTTTGACGCTTCATATCCTAGGGTTATTTTTTTATGTTTAGGGTTTTCCATTGTTTCTAAAAAATAAATAGGCCCTCAAGCCTCATTGTAGCATAGTTCATAGGCATGTAGCCACTACATCACTTCTCAAAGATAAACTACCATCGCCCAAGCTAGTTTATTTCCATTTTGTATGTAAGAATATTTTATTTCTTTGATATTAATGAAATGAAGTTATATTTCTGCTACATATCTGTTTTTATGTTTATATCTGTATTCTGTTGTGTTTCTATATAAGTACGAATTAGTGGTATCAGAGTAGTATGCTCTTTCTCTGTTTTACTTTGCATATCCCTAACGAGGTCATGATTTAAGGAGTTAGGGTTCGAACTGTTTGAACCTTTGCAAGACCAGTCTCGCAAACTCTGACATCCTCTCATGGGAGAAGAAAAGAAAGATGAGGGAGTAGGAGATCCTTTCAAAGCATTTCTCAAAGAAGCCCTCGAGTGACATAGGAACGTGATGATGGACAACTTCACCTAGATCCTTCGATGGCTACCCATAGGCATCACATCTTCATCAAGAAACCACTCTGAAGGTCCCACTCCCTTTAAGGTACACGTGAACTTTGAAATCCCCATATTTGAAGCCTATATAAATGTGGATGTCGTAGATAAATGGTTAAATCTATTAGAAGGATATTTTTCAGAGCCATCCCCCACGTCAAGGATTGGTGGAAACCTATTGTTAGCAGAGTGATAGGAGGGAACCCTCACTATTTTCAGTTGCACCCACTTGGAATTCATTTTGAGATGACATCAAGGAGCAGTATTACCTTGTCAAGATATATGAAGATAAATACATAAATTGGACCACACTATGATAGAGAAGATACCAAGATGTACCAGAGCTCACAAATATTTTTCATACCTTTAACACAAAGTTGGGTATCAAGGATTCTGAGCAACATTTGGTGCTCAGGTACCACGGTTGTCTACACAAGTACATCTAGGATGAGATGGAGTTTCTGGACATCTCCTCACTCGATGCTGCCTATCAATACATTTTTAAGATCGAGAATAAATTTAAATAGAAGAAATGAGACATTGGATCTGCTAATCTGAAGCAAGGGAAAGGCACCCCCAAACCGAAGAACAAAGGAGAGAGCCAAGGTGGGGTGACCCAGGAAAACCCACTGAAATCGCAAGAAATAACAACACTGTGAAGAAAAATAAGGTCATGAGAAAGTTTTATGAGTTTTATAAGAGCCCCACTCACAATACGAGTGAGCATCGAGCCAAATAGTCTCTTGATCAGAATCTGGATTGGGAGCCAAAATTTGCCAAAAATTTGAAGTGCTCAAAATTGCACCAAACTAGAATGACCAGATCCATCCCATCGCCAGGAATTTTGCACACTTTGTTTCACCCAAAACATAGTTTGTATGAGGAAGATAGAGCCCGTGGATCATCGTATCAAACAGGCGAATTTAAAAAAAATGGTCAAATAGGGTCAAAGGTCAAAAATTTTGGGTTTTCTCCAATTTAGCCCAATGACAGGATGATAAGTGTCCATTTCTAATTGCCTCAAATTTTTGGGCACATGTCGATTTTTTTTTTTTTTGGTTTAGTTTCAACCCAATGGGAAGAGGACAAGTGGCAAGACCGAAGGCCACCACGTGCCCCCCCCTCCAAGGCCACATGAAAATTAAAATGTTGAATTTTTGATTAATTAAAAAGGGTCAGATTTATATGTATGGTTCTGAAAAATATTGGGTGGAGGTCGAGCTTGAACCCACGACCTCCCCTGCACAAGCGCAACCATTTACCAATAAACCATTGTATTCATACTTAACATGTAAGGGAAACAACAACTATTTGAGTTTTAAAATGCGTTTCGGCAGTGGTTTAAAGGGCCAACCCCAAGGGGCCATCCCTTGGTCCATGCGACCACACCCCAAGACTAGGAGCGGAGCTAATTCATTAGCATAGGTTTATATTTGTAATGTGGGTTTAAATACACATAAAGCATGTTAATTATGCTAATCACATTTGCTAATGAAGGATTAGTTAAACCGTGCTTAATGCGCCTAAACCCCACTTAACACCAAACTTATCATTTAATTAATCTTGATTTTAATTCTGTGGAGTTTTGGCGGTTCCTCCATTTTAGGCACCAACTCCAGATTTAGTGGTGCTAACTAGAGTTTCTCCAGTTTTAGTGAGATTCCTAGAGAAAATTGAATGAAGTATAACTTTTGCTAATTTTGACAAATTTTGGCTCAAGAAGAGTCATTATTAGATTATTTTGATGCTCTGAGAATGATGGTGTAGGTTTCAGATGTCTTGTAGCACTTATCAAAGTGTTTTTTCTACTTTGAAGATTAAAGAAGCTGAGGGCCACCAGGGGAGGAGGTCATACTTAGATCAGTTGGAGACCATTTTCAGAGATTGAATAGACTATTTTGAGGTTTTTGGGTCTTCTGAATCCAATGGAGTAGTTTGAAAAGAAATTGGAGCATTTTAAGTGCTTGTAATAAGACAATTGACCATTAATCCCAAGAGGGCCTAGCCAGTTGAAGTAGGTCCATGGAGATGTAGCCCAGGAGGGATGAACTCTGTTATCAACTATTGTGCAATGTGTTTGCTGTGTGTTATTTCTATGCTCTTTATTTGTTGTACATGAGTTTTTAAAATCTATTTAAATCATAAATTTATCATCAAAGACAATTAAAAATTGACACATAAAACCCCTCACAATTGGCTAACTTGAGACAATCGTAAACACATTTTTATTTAACTAATGAGGGAGCTAGCACAACAAAAATAGTTTTGCCATATTCAAATCAAGTTGGTATCAGAGCATAGTTTAGATGATTTTAGCCAAGGTTAGCTAGAATAATTAGCTATTGGTTTTGTCTTTATGCCAGGAGAATTTAACTATGTGCAAGTTTATGTGTGAAGAGTAGGTCAAGACTGAGAGCTCAGTTCTCAGATCACAACAAAGAAGATTTTTTGTGCATTGCAAGTGTGATGGCAGCTTCATCAAGTATTATTTCTAGTCAATCTTCCTTAGAAAAATTCTTTGATAAAGAGATGTTGCAGAATCTCTACATCATGAATAATATGGTGCAAGAGATGTATGAAGATAAGAGGTAGATCGTTATACTTCAAGAGCAGTTGATTTTAATGAAGGAGGATAATCAATTAATTCTTGAAAATATGCATGAGATGGAGACCCAAATCCATATTGCAAATGAAAACCTAGCAAGGTTGCATGAAATGGAGACTCAACTCCATGATGCCAAGGAAACCTTAGCCAATCATGTGCTTGAAAAAGAGGTATGCAATTAAATTTTACCTTCAATTTATTCTCAATATGAATGTTTAGGTTCTTTTGAAAGAAACACTAGAGGAATAGGGTCCAAATTATTGATGAGAATGGGCTATTAAGGTAAAGGGTTAGGAAAAAATTCAAAAGGCATACTTGAGCCAATTGTTGTTGAGGAAAGGACTAGGTATTTGGGTCTTGGTTATGTACAACAAGATGGAGAATGTTCCAAATCCAAGGAGGCACATGAAGGTGTTCCAAGAAGGAATTTCATTTCATGTTCATTACCTCAAGCTTGTGAAGATTGTGTTCATGAGGAATGCAAAATTTTTACACCCACTTTGCAAGAAGATGCTCATAAGCAGCAACTAATGAGGATGGAAAACAAGAGGATTTTTAAAGCTCTAAATTCATTGAAGCCATTGTTAGTATTCCAAAGAGAGCCACTAGCTCATCAAATTCACCTCCTCAAGAAGGCGACAAATGTGAATGTGAAAGGTATAAATCTGACTTTAATCAAGTTGCTTTTGATTATGATAAACATGGTAAATCCTCACACAAGATTTGGAGAAAGTTTTCATGTTCCTTTTTTGGTTTGAATAACCATAATGTTTCAAGATGTTGGAAGAAGATAGCCATGCATAGGAAAATTTCTAAACAAAGGAGGGAGAAAGCCAAAGGTCCATTGGATAATGCAAACCATGTTGAAAAGAAGATGCAATTATTTTACACTCATTTCCATAAGCAAGGTCATCCTGTAGACAAGTGTTGGAATTTTTATCCAACAAGTCATCCACGACATTTGAAGAAGGTGGAAAGATATCTTGATAAGAATGGAAAAGAAGATTCCATAATTGATGTGGGTTAGGATGATTTGCATGATGATGTAAATTTGAAAGAGGCGCCATTGAAATGGTTTGGTAAGGGATGGTTAGATTTATCATCGAATTAAGGACTTGCATGTCTTTTAGTGATTGAATGCAATTATTTTCAGTTGAAATTATGTTGCATGTTTACACTAGGAAGGTGTCTGAAAAGTAGAGTTATGTTGACTCACTTAAATGCAGCAAAGATGGAAATTTGTACATGTTTTTTTTGTTTGACTTGAGAGTCAGTTGTATGAAGAGGCATTTTTTTGTCGATTTGTGTTTGATTGATGGTTTGTACACCAAGATGTAAGAATACATGGCAATGTTCACATGATGTGACATTTGTTTCTTTGAAGGAGAAAAATGATATGTTGTCAATTTATGTTTCTTTCATGATGTGTTTTTCATATTGATGGTTGTGTTTGTGACAAGATGTCACAGGATATTGGGAAGGTCCACTCTTGAGCAAGAGGCTCATGATTAGCCTTCATTATCAAATCATGGCATAAGCAGTATGCTAATATTGGAGGATGATCGAAAGAGGGACAAGATGCCAAAACGTTTGCAGCCAAAATAGCAGCCATTGTAGACCATTTGATGTGTTTATGCCAGAGATGGCGAATGCATTATTCTAGATGTGAATTTGGTACTGTGCAGGTAAAAAGTTGGTCATTTATTTTATTATTATCACTGATGTTGGAACTCATTGTTGTTGTTCACCCAGATGGGTTTAATGATCCGGGTAAATTCCTGATACCCTTTTAACCAAGACCTTTTACTTTGGTTGATGTGTTAGAATTGAATTTAATGAAAGCATTAATGAACATATGCATGATTTAAAGAAGAGTAACATAACAAGAATTAGCAACATACGATATTGATAACAGATTTCGTCTGGGAGGGACTACGTCTCCGGGCCTCGGTGTCAAGATGATGTAGGCCGCTGCATTAAGTGTTGTAAATAGTGAAGATGTACATGGATGGTGTTTTCTCTATCATACAAGGAAAATTTCCTCACGTAAGAGTGGTTGGACCTCTCCATGAGATTTTCCACTATCGAAACTCTCATTCTTAAAAATGACTCCTATCATTATGACAATAACTCACACATAATGACTATGAGTATCCCGCCAGCATGGAAAACAAGGGATCTCAATAAAACATACATGTGACAATGAATATCCTACCAAAATGGAAATAAAGGTATCTAAAAAATAAAACAAATCCATGATATAAATTACATATCACATTAAGAACAAAAAAAACATCCCAAATCAAACATCAACAGAGATCTATAGAGCACAATGCATCTCATAGCAAACAGACAAAGAAGTACATGAAAACACTGAATATAACTCACATCCTGGAGCTATCTAAAGACAAGGATGATAAAATGTTGCAATATGGTTGTACCATCAATCTTGTGGCGTCAAATATCCTGAAGACTACTACTCACACATTGAATGCTGACACCTACAACTCCACTTTGAAAAGTGGCCGAAAAACATAAGGCTCAGATGGAAAATCTGACTGCACCACTGAAATCATTTCGTCGAAAGGTGTAGGATAGACTGTCAATTTGCTGAATTTTGACAAAGTGAAATTTGGGCCTTAGGGAATCTTTTAGATTCCCCCTAGATTCCTTAAAGATTTTGCTCCACAGGGAATCTAGAAATCTACAACTCAAAACCAGAATTTGATCTCACCCTTGAGATCCGTGCGAAATTTTGAGAAGAATGAGTATAAAGTTGACCTAATTCTGACACTGGTGAATTTCGGCCTCCATGGAATCTAAAAGATTCCCTCAAGATTCCTCAAGATTCTCCTCCACAGGGAATCTGCAAAACCACTAATCAAATGGAAAATTTGGGTGAACCATCATGCTCCTTGCAAAATTCCAGTTAAAATGCATATAAATTTTAATACATTTTGAAAATTTTACCTCGGGATCAAAAGATTCCCTTGGCATCAAACATAAATTTGTCTCGAACTGCGTGCTCCAACCTGCCTCCTCTACCTCGAAATCCATGCTCAGGTTTGATGGGCACATTTGTGAAATGTCATGTTTAAATATTAAATCGTGGGTAGAGTTTAACGTTTGTTTGGTTTTTTTGTTTTAATACAAAAACCATAAAGTATTTGGGGGGGTCGGACTTGCATTGGGCTGCCTGCCCCTTAACCTCCACTACCTCGGACTTTGTTACAACGTATCACACAAACACAAATACACACACATACACATAGATATATGTTTTAAAATATATAATATATATATGTTTTAACATATATATTAATGCATGTCTTTGTTTATGGTGGGGAGCTCCGTGGGGTTCGCCGGGGGTCATGGCCCGCCGGCCCATAGATATTATTTTTTTATGGTTATGACCGTGCAATGGGGTGGTGGGGTTGGTGGCCCTCCACCCCTTTTTTTTAATTATTTTTGTTATTTTAAAACAATAAGGAAATTTTTAAAAATTTGAATTTTGAACCAACCCCACCACCCCTTTTTTTTAATTATTTTTGTTATTTTAAAACAATAAGGAAATTTTTAAAAATTTGAATTTTGACCGTAGGAGACATTTTAAGTGTCCCACAATTTTTCTCGAAATCTCGCCGGAGCTGGTCGGAATCCGGTGGTCGGATTTCGTTCAAATTGTGTCCTCCTTAACATGCCAAGTTACCCGTTCAACCCCTGAACTTTGATTGGCTCTAACTTCTCCATACGGATTTGGTTTGACGAATCGTTCACACTATTGCGATCAGGACAACGAGATATTCAACCTGAACCCGGTTCGAGAGAAATCCGAACACTTTCATTTTTGAGATTTCATCAACCCTCTTTATCATGTGTGTCTCTGGAGCCACTTGGATCAATATTACCAATTGAGGAGCTCTTTTTCCTCCAAAATCATCAACAATAATCTTCAACTACTATGCACAATGTGTACACCACAAGTGTCTTGAAAAAGGTCACCCTTCCATCTCCTTCACCTTTTTTATGTGGAGCCTTAAGCAATGAAACGACACCTGCATCATCTGCAAACCTGTAGTACAATCTCCTGCAAATTACATGCCTAAATTGACCAACTATGATGCAAACATTTGCATACTTTCCACGATTTTATAACACATACCTGGTGGTCAAGTTTACATCAAATGAAAATCACACCCCAGCTATCATTACAAGGCCAATAGATCATTGTCGCATGGCAAGTGATGGACAACCACATCATCTCTTTTACAAAAGAAATGCAATGCACAACTCATAAAACAAGGCCAAAATATCATTGTTAGTGATGGACAACCACATCATCTCTTTTACAAAAGAAATTCAATGCATGACTCATAAAACAAGGCCACAATATCATTGTTTCTTAAAAAGTGATGGAAAAAAAATCATCACTTTTACAATTAAAAATGCAACATATGACTTAAAAACATGACCATGAAAAGCTAACATATCTAGAAAAACCATCTCTCACTTATCAAAGTGAATGGATCATCTCCTTGTGGCACGTTTTCTTGTCGAACAACGTTTTCAATTGATTCATGCACCGATGCTTCAATTTTAAGGTGCTTCTTTGGATGGAGCCTCAAACATGTGGATCTTTGATGACCACCTTGGTTGCACTGGCTGCAAAAGGTATTCTTCCTCCAGACCTTCTTAACCTGTTTCTTTTTCTACTATGGAGAAGGCTTTTCACGTCTCATCCTCCTTTGTGTTGCCATTCTTTTCCAACACTTAGAAATGACATGGTTATGTAAACCACAAAAATAACAAGTTTTCTTATGCCAGATTTACGACCATGATTAGTAACATTTTTATAATTTAAATGAACTCTGGAATAATGAGACTTATTATACCTTCTCTGGTGGTCTCTAATGCAATCATGGTGATGAGATCTTGCCTCGTCTCTTTCATTGCAACATGCACTTCCATGGGATGATGGAGAAGTGTTCCCATCAATCCTCTTCCATGGAGAGTTCAACAATGTTTGATTTCCTTTGATGTTCTTCAAACATCCTCCTTTAGTGTATCCCAAACCTGCATATCGAGGTATCTACACAACCTCCAATGGCTGAGTTATGCCTTGGCCATGAATGCCAAGTCCTCCTCCTTTGTACCCCATCTTTGTGAGGAGTCTCATGTTGATTCCTCTAATGGGGATCTCCACACTTCCAAAATAAATTCTATCACGTGAAGATGAAACTAAAGGGAAATTAACATTGTTTACCTCAACTGTCTATTTTGAAACATGTGAAGAGGGATTCTCTAAGCCTTCATTATGCTTCACTTCCTCCAAGGCCTCCGCGGTTTGTAGCTAAAGCTACAATCATTGCTTCTCCTTCTTCTCTTCCTGTAGGAGTGCCTTCAATGCATCATGATCTTCTTGAATACTTTCATTATTGTTCTTCAATTCTTCCAACGTCTCTGTCGTGGCTTTCAACTGAAGCTAGAATCGATGTTTTTCCCCCTTCTCTTCTTGTAGGAGTGTCGTCAATTCAACATTGTCTTCTAATTGTTTCTCATAAGCTTCGTACAACATGTCCGCTTTCTCGGAAACCGTGAGCATGTTCTTGTACATGTCTTTGAAATCCTCCATTGTTCAACTCAGTGAATGTTCAATGGTTCACGCTTGCAATCCAAATCAGCAAGAAGGCCACTCTGATACCACTTGATCCAGGTAAATTCCTGATACCCTTTTAAGCAAGACCTTTTACTTCATCCGATGTGTTAGAATTGCATTTAATCAGAGTTAATAAACATAAATGAACATTTGTATGTTGTAAAGAAGAGGAACATAACAAGCATTAGCAACATACGATATTGATAAAGGAGTTCATCTAGGAGGGACTACGTCTCTGGGCCTTGGTGTCAAGATGGTGTAGGTCGCTGCATTAAGTGCTGTAAAGAGTGAAGATATACATGGATGGTGTTTTCTCTTTCGTACAAGGAAAATGCCCTCACACAGGAGTGGTTGGACCTCTCCATGAGATTTTCCACTATCGAAACTCTCATTCATAAAAAGGACTCCTATCAGTATGAAAATAACTCACACATAATGACTATGAGTATTCCTCCAGCATTGCAAAAAAGGGATCTCAATCAAACATACATGTGACAATGAGTATCCCTCCAGCATTGCAACAAAGGGATCTCAATCAAACATACATGGGACAATTAGTGTCCCTCCAACATGACAACAAAGGGATCTCAAACATAAAAAAAATCCATGATATAAATTACATCTCACATCAAGAACAAAAACAAGATCCCGCATCAAACATCAAGAGGGATCTATACAACACAATTCATCTCATAGAAAAGAGAAAAATAGGTACATGAACACACTGCATATACCTCACATTCTGGAGCTATCTGAAGACAATGATGATAAATTGCTATGATCTGGTTGTACCATCAATATCGTAGCGTCGAATATCCTGAAGACGACTGCTCACACATTGAATGCTGACACCTGCAACTTCACTTTGAAAAGTGGCAGAAAAACATAATTCTCAGATGGAAAATACAACTACACCACTGAACTTGTCTCGTCGAGAGGTGTAGGATTGAGTGTCAATTTGCTAAATTATGACAAAGTGAAAATTTGGGCCTTAGTGAATCTTTTAGATTCTATAATGTTCCCAATTAAGGAACAACTACACAAATGGCAATATCTCAAGATATTACCAATGTGGAGATAAAAAATACATAAAAATGAGCTGGAAAATAGCAGTGAATACATTAAAATCAAAATGCCAGAAGATCCACATAACCATTACATTAGATTATAGTAGCAACAAATGTATACAATATCTTAAGGAAGTGGTCTCTCAAGCTAGGCAATGCAGCCTCAATGAAACATATACATGGAAAATGGAGAAATACTGCTATATAAGAGAAGCCCTGGCTATGACTGCGCAATCCTTGAAGGACAACTACTGCAAAATGTCAATAATACATAGATATGACAATGGATTGCTCAAATAAGAAGGGGGAGAAAGATCTCAACCCCTAGAAACATACAATACACAATCCTTAAAAGGATTGGCTGAAATGCATACAAAATGGCAAATCTATAGAAATGCCGGAGTTGCTGGGTAGCTGCAGCAAATCAAGAACTAGAAACAAATGGAGAAGATTGAAGATGCTGCAATCAATGACAAGATCTCCTCCAATGGATCTCTAGAATGAAAGGTTGATCCTTTCACTTGACATCTAACCCTCCAAACATGTGGAGCAAGTCTCCACTGCAAACACACTAAAAAATAACGCAGTCTAGAGAAGGACTGCGCTGCTGGTGAAGAGAAATGCTTGGCCTTGGTGCCAAAGTCTACAATAAGCTCCGGAATATCTCCAATCTGATATCTCAAAGGAAAGAGAGGCACCTCCTCTAAAAATAGCTGATGGAGGTGATGTAGTGAACCCTCACTACAACACCCAGCAACAAAACATTACTCTGTTGCAGAAATAAACTTGTCTTGATGGAGGATACTTGGCCTCAAGCCTGGATGTGAGGAAAATCTGAGAAATCCCTCAAGAGACCTCTCAAGAAGTTGAAATAATCCTAAACATGAATTCCTCCCAGAAATTCTTGCTAAACAACAAAGAATGCACAATTGTCTCAATAAACAATCGAGATGAACAATACAAAGCATGAAAAACAATGGTTGCCTTGCCCTCCTTTTAAACAAGTGAAAGCTCTTTCCCCATGGGTCCTATCCATTAAGGTTTCCTCCACCAAATATCCTCTTCCTCATTCACACTACGCTGTCTCATAAAGTGATCCACTCCTCCTATGGCAGCGTTGTTCACTTGGTCAAACATCACCTTGTCTTCATGCATTTTCCCCTTTTCACACTTGAGGGTGCAAAATGAAGCTACTTTAATGATCCCTTTCACATCATGAGGGATTTTATTCATGTTTTTAATAAGAATGGGTTCCTTTAACCATTTATTTAGCTGCAATGTGATAAAAGAAAAATTTTAATGTTCCATTTAACCATGTGCTAAAATGGGAACATTATAGTCCTCCTCTCCCAAATGTTGCTTGTCCTCAAGCAACTGCAAGGATAGAACTAAATAATCTCCACCCAAGGCATGGAATCAGAAATATGTTGAGGAACATCTCCCTCATGTAGATCCTCCATCCCCCAAGCAATCATCCATACAAAATGAGTTACCCCCCAACATGGCAACTCGTGACAATCATCTTCCACCTTTGGCTTCTGCAATGTAGGTGGGCTGAAAATCTGATCTTAGTAGAAAAAATAGCCTACCCCACGCTATCCTCCTCTCCACTTAGGATAAGTGCAGAGTATATGATGATATTGGCCTGCAACAATGTTTCCTTTAAGTGGAAAATTGAAGACTAGACCTCTAAGGATCTCTCCTCCAGCATTATGAAACATGTTTTCCCAATCCATCTCATATGTGATGAGTTGGAAGTCATCATCATATGGCATCCAATCAAGCATATGATCCACCTCAAATGAAAACAAGTGTTTTTCTGTGGTGGCCACATGTTCTCTCATGCACCCATTAGAGCATGCAATGCAAATAATGTGGGAGATGTCCCCCCCAAGGGACACATCCAACCAAGGTTCCATTCCCCCAATCATTCTCTCAAAAAATACATAGACAACAACAACATAATGAACCATAATGAGAACCATGCTTGCTGTCATGTGTGGCAAAGGAAAAGGACAATGGTCCCTCAGTTGTAACCAATGCAGTTTGACCCTCAACTGCAAAAGAGTATGATAAAAAGTGTGGTCTCTCAACCACTTGCTTGCTGTCCTAATCTCCTCAAATGTATGGAGAAAGTGCATGATGTATGGTGCAAGGTGAGCATGTCCTCCAAAATACATTTCCTCCCCAAATCCTCCTAGGGAGTGGTCACTAATAGTGCTCATGCCCTCAAGTAGACCACGAGGTCTAGAGAAAAGAATGCCCCTCCTTGGAGCAACATCCTGTACATATATGGTTAAGGGATGAATATATAAGTCATCATAAAAATAGAAAATACCCTTACCATAAGTTTTTCTCATGAAAATGGAATGTCTCAAAAATTAGTCCCCTCTCATCCTCAAAGAGAAAAGAGGTGGCTATGCTAACTCCTCCAAGGAGTTATGAATCTCCTCCATCTGCACATGATCTCTGCATCTCCTCATATGCTCATCTGTCAATATCATACAAGCAAGAAGATCCTGGGAATACTCCACCAACAACCAAGAGCTCCAACATGGATCTATCCTCCATAGTGACAGCTCTGATGATTCCCCATGAAGGATATCTGTCACATGGTCATCTTATCCTTTGACATTACCCATGCCAAAGATGCAATTTGGAAGGCTGCTATCCTTCCCCTGCTGCTTCTGCCACAACACAAAATCTGAAATGAGAGTGGGTGGAAATGATGTTGAGAGAATGACTCTCACCATTGTGAAGTTATCTCCCAAGGTCTCCACTCTTCTGAAATCAATGAATGGTGCCTCAACATGTGAAACATCTCCCATCATCTATTGATCCAGTGGTCTCCCCGACAAAATGTCTCCATGCAATGAGACATCATCATCAAGAAGTGACTGCATATATGAATGAACAAGGTTGTCCATGCTTCCACTGTGCAATCCAATCACCTTCTTAGGTGCATCAACCTCCAGAAATGAATAGGGATGTGTACTCCTCATCTCATGATGCTGGGTCTTTTCCCTATCTTCTCCTTGTTTCTCCAAGGTTCCACACCTCCTTAAAAATGGCACATGTAAAACATGAGTTGTGCCTAGATCTCCATACTTGAGATCCTGGGGACTTCCTTGCAAATATGCAAGAATCCCTCTACTTGGAGCAAGAGCTCCTCCTTCCTTTACATGAGGCACTAGATAATCTCTAGGTGGCACAATGCTGTTGCCCTCAGCTTCTCCAACATCAATGGGAAACCCTCCAATAATGTTGCTACAAATATGGAATCTCTTCCAAAGTGGGAGTAATTCCTGATCATCAAAGGTCAAGGAGTATTCCATTTGCACCATATTTTTCCATCTCCTATTCTTGCAACATCATACAAGAAATGAGAGAAAACCTGCTCTTTCTCTCCCAAGAATAACCCCAACAACAAATGTTTTTGCTGCTTCCTCATGCTCTCATCATTCAAGATATGTGATGAAGACATAGTGGATGACATGAATGTTGCATCATCACTGTGCTCCCATACTCTTTGCTGCTCCACGATGCCAGCATCCTGCCACATCTTCTCCATCCTCATACCCTTGGAAAGAGTGTATGCCAAGTGATGGCCAAACTCCCTCAAGAGTAACCAACATAGCCAAGCCTCCTGTTGCCCGATATCATAAATATGCAAGTAGCTCAGCCACTCCTTGCTCACCATCCACATCCACTCAACCAATTGTGGATGCCTTCTTCCATCCTTCATCTTGGTACTCCTCTCATGAGGGCTACCATCATCCCAAATCAGATTGCTGCATTTCATGGGAACTTGAAATTAATTCTTCTCGAGGATCAATTTGACCCTATGAGGATCCAAATAGGTGGTAGGCAAAAACCTCCCATCATGAGGTGCATGGCTCAAGGAATGTCCAACACAGTCATGAGAGATGTTATCCATCCAAAGATTTCCTCCATCTACTATCTGTTCCTGTGAGAAGGGAAGTACCTCCTCAAACTGATGAAGAGTCTTGCACTCCATGATGTGTGGGAGTGCACCTCTACTAAAATCTCTCCAGAAGATCTCCTCCTCATGCATGTCCTTCCAAAACCAAAGAACCTTGGATCTGCTGCAAGTAGAAGTCTCTTTGAGCTATGGCATGCTCATTGAGAGAGTATCATCTAGAGAGGAGAAAGAGTTTCTTATCTCCAGATGTCTACTCCTTCTCACTGCTTCCTTCATGGCTTCCTGAATGAAGCTGCTCTCTGAATGCTCACATGAGGAATGATTCCTCCTTTCTCCATCATTGCTCAGTGTAGTGCTATTCTTCTGCTCTAGATAAACTGCATGCAATGATATAGAACCATCCAAAGTGTTTGCTGAAATGACAAGAGATGGATTTTCAATCATACCTTGGTGAAATGTGGAAGTTCCTTGTAGGGCTGCAAGAGTTTCCTCCTCACAAGTATTGGTCTCCCAAACTGTTGAAGATGAAGGCTGATCCTCCATGGTCTCAACAGTGCTGGTACATGCCTCATTAACTGGTGGTGAGGGCTTCTCCCTCCTTTTGCCAAACCTCCCAATCAATCTTTGAGAAAACTCAACAAGAGTAGAAACCCTTGTATGTCTTAGATGGTTGATCCACCAATTCTTTGCTTCACCTTCAAGGTGCAGTGCTATAATTTCTACAGCCTCTTTGTCTACTACAGGATGTCGTAGGAAGAAATCCTCTAGTTTCTTCACCCAAACCTCTACTTCAAAAGTGAGTGATCCATCAAATGTCGACAATAGAAATCTATTTCCTCTCATCATCCCATTGCTGTGGGGTCTTCTCCCTTCTTCTTACTGAATAAACTGTGGAAAATCTAAAGTCTTTTGGAAGGCTCTAGGTTTGGCTTGTTATTCAACAAGGTACTCACTTATAATTTTGAATTACAAGTGTTCTTCATACTTCTGGTCTTCTTCTCTGTGAGAGTAGGAAGTGCATGGTACTTCCTCTTCTCCTTCTTTAATCTTCTTGACCTCCTTGGAGAGTTCTCCTCTGGATCTAAAAATGGAGGAGAGTAAACTCATCTTCTTCATCATTTTGATCTTCTTTGGCTAAGACTCACAGGCTGAGCTAGAGATCATGCTCTGATACCAATGTAATGTTCCCAATTAAGGAATAGCTACACAAATGGGAATATCTCAATATATTACCAATGTGGAGATCAACAATACATAAACATGAGTTGGAAAATAGAAGTGAATGCATTAAAACCAAAATGCCAGAAGATCCACATAACCATTAAATTAGATTATAGCAGCAACGAATTTATACAAGATCTTGAGGAAATGGTCTCTTAAGCTAGGCATTGCAGCCTCACTAAAACATATACATGGAAAATGGAGAAATACTGCTATACAAGAGAAGCCCTGGCTATGACTGCGCAATCCTTGAAGGACAACTACTGAAAAATGTCAATAATACATAGATATGACAATGGATAGCTCAAATAAGAAGGGGGAGCAAGATCTCAACCCCTATAAAAATACAATACACAATCCTTAAAAGGATTGGCTGAAATGCATACAAAATGGCAAATCTGCAAAAATGCTGGAGTTACCGGGTAGTTGCAGCAACTCAAGAAATGGAAACAAATGGAGAAGACTGAAGATGCTGCAATCAATGACAAGATCTCCTCCAATGGATCTCTAGAATGAAAGGCTGATCCTTTCACCTGAGATCTAACCCTCCAAACATGTGGGGCAAATCTCCACAGCAAACACACTTAGAAATAACGCAGTCTAGAGAAGGGACTGAACTGTTGGTGAAGAGAAATGCTCGGCCTTGGTGCCAAAATCTGAAATAAGCTTTGGAATATCTCAAATCTAATATCTCAAAGGATAGAGAGGCTCCTCCTCTAAAAATAGCTGATGGAGGTGATGTAGTGAACCCTCACTACAACACCCAGCAACACAACATTACTCTGCTGCAGAAATAACGCTGTCTTGATGGAGGATGCTTAGCCTCAAGCCTGGATGTGAGGAAAATCTGAGAAATCCCTCAAGAGACCTGTCAAGAAGGTGAAAGAATCCTAAACAGGAATTCCTCTCGGAAATTTGTTGTGTAACCAGCTCCAAAGAGAGAAGAAAAGAGATATTCACGCCTTAGAAATGAGCCACTTCGAGGGGGCAACCTCCAATACATTACATGAATGAACAATTCTTGGATGATACAAATGAACAAAACCTCCTTCTATATATAGGAGTCCATGGGGCCACAATATAATCCTAGTGAGGCCACAATGTAATCCTAGCCGACCTAACAATAATAATGTAAGGGAACAATAATAACAATATGGGAGTTACAGGGGTACAATAATAAAAATAAGGGGGGCTACACTAACATAATAAGGGGCTATACTATTAATATAGGGACTTAACATGCCCCTCTCCTTCAAACAAGTGTTGTCCTCAACGCTTGATTATTTCTTGATGCTTCCGTATAAAATTCTCATCCTCCCATGTGAAATATTTTACAGGAAAGTTCTTCCACTTGCTGAGATACTCTGAAATTGATCGTACTTGTCGAGTTCTTGTTTCTATGACTGCTTCATAACTTCTTTCGATGTCATGTTGATCTTCCTGTTGTTTCATTAGATTCTGCACCAAAGTTGGGTTATCCTTTAAGAGTTGGAGAACTTGTTGTTGATGCTCGATGTGATCTTCCATTAATTTATCATCCATATTTTCTATTATTTGATCCTTCAAACCATCCAACTTAGCCTCCATTTCTGCTTTTAAACCATCTATTTCATCTTCAATTGCTCTTCGTAGGATTGAAACTTGTTGCACTTGGTACCGTAATTTTGATATCTCATACTGCAACTCTTCCTCTTCATGCGTCATAGTATAGATTTTTGAGGGATTAATGGGTATGGAATTATTTTTTGGAGGCATTATATAACCCAATACTGATAAAAATTCTAAAATATTTCCTTGGAATCAATTCAAATTGATTCTTCAAAGAAGACTTATGCAATTCGGAAAAATACACACCTTTTTCTTGTTTTTGAGGAGCTCGATATTGAAATTGAATTATCTCTGTAATTGAAAAATCTTACATATCTAAGAGTCACCCTGTAGTAGCCCTCTGAAGCTTCTTTCAAATGCCACAGGTCTGATCTAGATTTGGATTCCCCAACACAAATTTGTGTCCAATCTCCCACAATGACCTAGTCTTTGGACTGGTTCAGTAGAGCACACTTGTGGGACTTGCCACGTGTCACTTTCGTCTTTTATCTGTGAAATTGATAGCCAAACTAAATTCCGTGTACTTGCAACCAATTTTTATGGCACTCCAATCCGATGCCCAGAGAGAGAGTTATTGAACTTTTCCCACGATCACCTCTTTGAGATGAAATTCAGGAGCCTGAAAAAGCACTACCTTCCACAAATCATCTCTCCAAAAATATTGCGAACCAAGCTCTGAAATTTTTTGACGACTTTCCTCAGGATTTCAGCTTCACACCATATAAATTTCAGATTCTGAACCTTCGTGGAAATTGTTTTATAGCGCAAATTCCACGATGACCTGTTTAGGAGCTTGAAAACATACCTAACTTCCACAGATGATATCTCCGAAAATATTGCGAACCAAGCTCTGAAATTTTTCGAAAATCTGCCTCAGGATTTCAGCTTCGTACCCTAAAAATTTCAGCTTCTGAAACTTCGTAGAAAAAAAAGTTATAGCGAAAATGCCACGATGACCTGTTTGGAGCACGAACAAATACACGGCTTCCTGAGATGATATCTCCGAAAGTATTGCGAACCAAACTCTGAAATTTTACACGAGGCTTCCAGGAAGTTTTCTTCGCACCCTAAACATTTCAGCTTCTGAAACTTCGTAGAAAAAAAGTTATAGAGAAAATACCACGATGACCTGTTTGGAGCAGCGAAACCCTAGAATCCAAGGCTACGATACCAAATGTTGTGTAACCAGCTCCAAAGAGAGAAGAAAAGAGATATTCCACGCCTTAGAAATAAGCCACTTCGAGGGGAAACCTCCAATACCGTACATGAATGAACAATTCTTGGATGATACAAATGAACAAAACCTCCTTCTATATATAGGAGTCCATGGGGCCACAATATAATCCTAGTGAGGCCACAATGTAATCCTAGCCGACCTAACAATAATAATGTAAGGGCACAATAATAACAATATGGGGGTTACAGGGGTACAATAATAAAAATAAGGGGGGATAGACTAACATAATAAGGGGCTATACTATTAATATAGGGACTTAACAAAATTCTTGCTAAACAACAAAGAATGAACAATTTTCTCAATAGACAATCGAGATGAACAATACAAAGCATGCAAAACAATGGTTTTCTTGCCCTCCTTTTAAACAAGTGAAAGCTCTCTCCCCATGGGCCCCATCCATTAGGGTTTCCTCCACCAAATATCCTCTTCCTCATTCACACTGTGTTGTCTCATAAAGTGATCCACTCCTTCTATGGCAGCGCTGTTGACTTAGTCAAACATGACCTTCTCTTCATGCATTTTCCCCTTTCCGCACTTGAGGGTGCAAAATGAAACTACTCTGATGATCCCTTTCACATCATGAGGGATTTTATTCATGTATTTAATAAGAATGGGTCCCTTTACCCATTTATTTAGCTGCAATGTGATAAAAGAAAAATTTTAATGTTCTATTTAGCCATGTGCTAATATGGGAACATTACAAATTCCCCCTAGATTCATTAAAGATGTTGCTCCACAGGGAATCTAGAAATATGCAACTCAAAAACAGGAATATGATCTCACCATTGAGATCCTTGTGAAATTTTGAGAAGAATGAGTATAAAGTTGACCTCATTCTGACACTGGCGAATTTTGGCCTCCATTGAATCTAAAAGATTCCCTCAAGATTCCTCAAGATTCTCCTCCACAAGGAATCTACAAAACTGTTGCTCAAATGGAAAATCTGGGAGCAGTATCCCACTCCCTGCAAATTTTTGGTTAAAGTTTAATACATTCTGAAAATTTTACCTCCTTGGGATCAAAATATTCGCTTGATATCAAACATGAATCTATCTCGAACTGTGTCCTCCAACCTGCCTCCTTTGCCTCGAAATTCGTGCTCAGGTATGTTGCGCGCATTTGTGAAATGACAGGTTTAAATATTAAATTGTGGGCAGATTTTAATGTATGTTTGCTTTTTGTTGTTTTAATACAAAAACCATAAAGTATTTGGGGGGGCTGGACTCACATCGGGCAACCTGCCCCTTAACCTCCACTACCCTGGACTTTCTTACAATGTTCATATATATATATATATATATATATATATATATATATATATATATATATATATATATATATATATATATATATATAAACATATATAATATATATGATTTAACATGTATATTAATACATGCATTTTTTTAGGGCGGGGAGCTCCGTGGGGTCCGGCAAGGGTCATGGCTTGCTGGCCCATAAATATTATTTTTTTATGGTTATGACCGTGCAGTGGGGTGGCAGGGGTAGTGGCCTGCCACCCTTTTTTTTAATTATTTTCGTTATTTTAAAACAATAGGGACATTCTTAAAAATTCAAATTTTGACTGTAGGAGAAATTTTAAGTGTCGCACAATTTCTCCTAGAATCTAGCCAAAGCTAGTCGGAATCAAGTGGTCAGATTTCTTTCAAATTGTGTTCTCCTTAACTTGCCAAGTCACCCAGTAAACCCCTGAACTTTGATTGGCTCTAAATTATCCATACAGACACGGTTTGACGAACCGTTCACATCATGTGATCAAGACAATGAGATCTTCAACCTGAACCTGGTTCGAGAGAAATCCAAACAATTTAATATTTGAGCTTTCATCAACCCTATTTTTCCTGTATGTGTCTCTGGAGCCACCTAGATCACTTAACTTGGGAAATTTTTTTCCAAGGAGAAGCTTGCACCAAATGCATGTTTGTGCAAAGGATGAACAATATTCTCAGTGGGAAGGCCATTATTCAACTTTCCAACCATGGAGGGATCACTTTGGTACAAAAAATTGCTTTATCAGTTAGCAAGCAGCCAACAAGTGTTGGATTGGGTCAACAACAAAAGGAGGACATTGGTTGAAGTGCCAAGCCATTTACAAGGCAAGGCATGTGAGTGAACCCACAAGGTTGTCATGGAGATTTTTCCAAGTAGAATCAAGATGATAGAACTAGGAAAAGAGAAGAGTATTCAGCTCTTATCGGATAACCATCTTTTGTGGGTTGAAAATCCTGTTAGTGGGAAGGAGTGATCAGAATCTAGATTGGGAACAAAAATTTGCCAAAAATTCAAAGTGCTTAGAATTGCACCCAACTAGAACGACCAGATCCGTCGTGTCACTTAGAATCCGGTGCACTTCCTTTCACTAAAAAAAGAGTTAGTATGAGGAATTTAGAGCCCACTAATCGTCATGTCAAACAGGCGAATCTAAAAAAAAAGTTCAAACATGGTCAAAGGTAAAAAAATTGGGTTTTCTCCAATTTCGCCCAATGATAGGATGAAAAGTGTCCCTTTCCAATTGGCTCGAATTTTTGGGCACATGTAAATTTTGTTTTATTTTGTTTAATTTCAAGCAAATGGGAATAAGACATGTGGCAAGCCCAGAGGCCACCACATGCCCCCCTGCCCCCCCTCCTCCCTCTCCAAGGTTGAATGATGGTTCAAATGTCAAATTTTTGATTAATTTTGAAGGGTTTGATTTATATGTATGGTTCAGAAAAATATTGGGTGGAGGTCGAGATTGAACCAACGAACTCCCCCTCACAAGCATAACCATTAACCAACAGACCATCGTATTCAGACTTAACATGTAAGGGCAACACAACTATTTGAGTTTTAAAATGCGTTTCGGTTTTAATTTTCTAATGCGGGATTAGTTAAACCATGCTTAATGCACCTAAACTGAAATTAACATGAAGCTTATAATTTAATTAATCTTGATTTTAACTAGGCATAGGTTTGGCGGTTCAACAATTTTAGGCACCAGCTCTAGATTTGGTGGTGCTAACTGGAGCTTCTCCAGTTTTAGCAGAGATTCCTAGAGAAAATTTAATGAAGCATAAATTTTGCTAATTTCGACCAATTTTGGCTCAAGAAAAGTCATTTTTAGATAATTTTTATGCCATGAGCATGATGGTGTAGTTTGTAGAGGCGTTGGAGAACTTTGGAAAGTGTTTTTTACACTTTTAAGATTAAAGAAGCTTAGGGCCACCAAGGGAGGAGGTCATGCCTAGATCAGTTAGATACCATTTTAAGAGATTGAATAGTCTATTTTGAGGTTTTTGGGTCTTCTGAATCCAATGGATCAAGTTGTAAATCCATTGGAGCACTTTAAGTGAATATAATCAAATAATTAACCATTAATCCCAAGAGGGCCTAGCCAGTTGAAGCAGGTCCATGGATATGTATCCCAAGAGGGGTGAAATCCATTATCAGCTATTGTGCAATGTGTTTGTTGTGTGTTATTTCTCTACATTTTGTTTTCTATACATGAGTTTTTAAAACCTAATTAACTCGTAAATTTCTCATCAAAGACACATAAACCCCTTCATAATTGGCTAACTTGAGACGATCCTAAACACATTTTTATTTAATTGACGAGGGAGCTAGCACAAAAAAATAATGTGCCCATATTAAGATCATCTCTGGTGTCTGAGCTAAAGGCTTCCAAATTAGATGCATGTTTGGACTCTGAGTCGGAACCCGAAAACAGGAATAACAAAGGGAAGCAGATTATTGACATGGAGCCCATTGCCATCGTTTCCCCACCAATATCCAAAATATTGAGCCCGAAGATCCAGAGGAGGGGGAGCACCTCTTGCACTCACAGATGTGGTTGAAGGGTTATCCGCTACAGTTCATTGTTGACAACGAGAGTCAGAAGAATCTCATTTCAACAAAGGTCATGAAGCAGCTGGGCCTACTGACCACACCACACTTGTAGTCGTACACCATCGGGTGGCTTCACTAAGGACGAGATATTTGTGTTAGCCAACAATCTCCCCTTCCCTATAACATCAAGCCCTTCACAGATGAGGTACTATGTAATGTTTCTCCTCTTTAATTTTGTGATGTATTATTAGGCAAACCATACTTGTGGAAGCGACATGTTGTGTATGAGTCTAGGCCTCACATTGTTATTATTATTTTGGGAAATAATATGTACAAGATATCGTGGGTAGAACCGCGTACCAACATCTCTTTGATAATTATGAAGTAACGAAGTAAGATATTTTTCTAACTCGGGAAAATTTTGTTCTTATGATTCACCCTCAGGGAAAGAAGAAGATTACAACGATGGCCTCCAGGCAGGGCTCCTCCATGCAACAATAGCAGTTGGACAAGGTCGTGGAGGAGTATAGGGACATATTCACCTCACCCACAGGGGTACCCCTACACTTTCAAGGTAATCACTCCATCGATCTGACCCTGAGCACACTACTACCCAATGGACCTACCTACTAATACTATGTTCTGGAGAACGATGAAATCAGGAGGAAAATTTAGGAGCTGGGGGGAAATATTTTAGAAAGATTGATTTGAATTCCGGTTATTACCAGGTACATATCAAACCCTCCAATGTGTGGAAGGCTATCTTCAAATCCAAGAAGGACCTTTTTGAATGGATAGTCATGTCTTTTAGGTTGATGAATTCCCCCACAACCTTCATGAAATTGATGGACGAAATATTATGGCCCTTCACCAACTTATTCGTGGTAGTGTATTTGGATGAAATCATGATCTTCATCCATAGTTGGGAATAACATCTCCACCATATTCGACAAGTCCTCTAAACCCTGCGACAACATAAATTGTGCACCAATTTGGAGAAATACACTTTTGGTATGACCTAGGTTCAATACCTAGGGTAAATAATTGATGAGCGGGGTGTGCATGTGGACCCAAGTTCATGTTGGGGTTCTCTCATATCACGTGACCTTCGAGTCAAGTCACCAAGGGGAGAGTGAAAGAAAAATTATTTTGGTATAAATCCGAACAAGAGGATTTTTTCGAGTTGAAGCATCACCTCGACTCTGCACTAGTGCTCACGTTACCAAACCTACAACAAAAATTTGAGATTGAGATAGATGCCTCTAACTATGCTATTGGTACATTTCTTACTCAACAGGGGCATCTAGTGGCATATCATATCAAGACACTTTCAGAAAAATTCTGAAAGTATCCCACCTATGACAAGGAGATGTATTCCATTGTGCAGGCCCATCGAAAATGGAAGCATTACATTTTTGGGAAGGAAACATTCATCCACATAGACCACCAACCCTTGTAGTTCATATAGACACAAGGAAAGTTGAAGAATGATCGCCATCATAAATGGTCCATCTTGGTGTCCAAGTGTGAATGAATATTCAAACCCTTTCCCAGATTAATTATCAATCCGGGTGCGTTTGGTTATTGCAAGGCTAACACGCATAGTATGTGCAAATACAATAGCACAATTCTAATATCAATCATGGATTCGATAATTAAAAAAAATAAAAAATCATTGTAACAAAAAATAAAGAAATGGTAGAAATAAATTGTAAAGCTTACAATACATTTACAACAATAAGAGTGTCAACAAATACATCTACTGTCACAACAATTGCAAATTATACAAAACATGAAATAGAAATAACAACACACAGGAAATATGCAGCACCTGATCGAAGAGTGGGCCCAACTCTCTGATCAGGGTTGCAACAAACTCATAGCTTACAAATGGAACAAAAAAACACTGTGCATTCAATTAATTGAACATGCTTCTGTTACAAATCTGTCTCTTCTTTCTTAACCCTCTATGCCTTCTCCTATGCATTCTATCCTCCCCTTCTCTCTGATTTATGTCCTTTTAAATACACAAACAACAAAGGGGAAATAAACTGATTACAAAATATCAATAAGCAAGATGAGATTTGAAAGATCTTTCCATCATGATTCAGCTGGCACAAGTTAAATTTGGCAATTACAATTGGGGAAATTTTGGAAAATGGCCACAATAGAAAATCTTCAAATATGTCCTTCGAAGAACCCTGCATTTCTCTCAATCAAGTCTGAATTTTGGAAAAATAATCTGAATAAAACTAAGGTGGTCTGTTCTGCACAAAACCCATGTTTCGGATTTTCAAGATTCTTCTTTGTTTGCCCGAAACATTCAACGCAAAACTATCTATTGTTATTCCAACGAATTTCTGAGTTGGAATATTTAATTAACAGATGAAGATCAAATATGCAATCTGGAAGAGATATTGGAGGCTAAAATAGTGAGTTATGTTATAATGAATTCATTAATAAACCATCATTGGCAAAATCATGCATAATAATCATTAATTTATTAAAATAAAGGAGAACAAGTATTATTTATCCAAAACAACATAAATAATTATGAAATGGAATTATATAATAAATTATGATAAATAATGTGATAAAAGAATATTAGAAATGGATGAAATGGATGTTAAGAAGTGATAATAATAATACAAATTAGTGGCCCAATAGTCCACATACCTGCAACAGTCCCATTTGAATATTAAGTACAAGAAGGAAAATGATAATAATGTTGGATATTTCCTCAGTAAACAACCAGTGATCATGTTGACCATTATACTCCTCTCTTGTCGACATGAGACTGTAGAAATTTTCTGAATAATGATTAATTATCCACCGAGATTATCCTGATCACATACAATTCGAATTTATATGCAACACATAATCTCTTCCACTCAGATCATCACACATGCGGAAATAAAACAAGCGATAACACATCAAATCATCATACACATTAACACAGTATGTATGGGGAAAGCTTATAGCTGAAAACCCCGCAGCTATTGTGTATATTATAATGGATAAATCATGTAAAAAACTCAGTACAATACTCCTCACAAGTACTCAGTACTTTCTCATACAGTTACACACAATCTAGCTCAGTTTTGAACAGGTTACTGGTTCAAAACTCATCGCCAATTTCCTTGCCTCTATTGCGCAATCATGGCCTGTCTATATAGAGATCCAAGGTTCGAATCTCCTTGTCTTGACTGTGCAATTGTCATGGAAAAATCCTCCAAGTGTGGTGCAAATCTCATGCACAACTGATGTCGCCACTGATAGCTAACTCCACCCTTTCATCTACCTCTTTCACTGGTCTCCACTGAACTGATCATGCACTGTAGTGAACTGATGTGTTCTTGATTTGATTAATGAGTTACTAATTAATGAATTAAATAATATTTAATTCACTCCACTCATAACTAATTTATTAGCTAGTTAAACTAATCTCAACTAGTTCAACTAAAATAAACAGAACACAACTCCACTATCTGTCTCATTAACTCCTCCAAACTTCTGCCACTGAAGTCCAACTGAAGTCAACCATGCAAGATGCCATCAAAACCTTGGGAACCACGTGATTCCTTTGTCAGATGCATGAGCCACTTCTGTAGCTCGAACTAAAGTGCTCCAAGAGAGTAAACTGCTGTTTAGAGTCCAAATATTATTAAGGGTAAATAATATTTGACTTCCATATTTTTAGGAGAGGCAGTCTAAAAATAGACTTCGACCTATTTCGACCTAAAATATGAGTCTCATATATTTTTACCAACATGTTGCATACTCCAAGAATCTCAAACTGGAATCCCCGAACCATGCTCTGTATGTCTAAAAATAGACATAGTCTAAAAATAGATTTTGCGCCAGAATTTGCCTGCGGGCCCACTTAGTGAAGGCGACTTCATTTCACTAAGCTCCATCATCTTGCTGAATTCTCAACACTCCCTCTCAGCAAGATATGGATTATCTGCAACCCCTATCCTGCCTCTGTGGAATTCGAACTTGCTCCTGGTGAGCGCCTTCGTCAGGATGTCGGCATCCTAATCCTCTGTGGGAACATATGAAAGCATCATGATTCTCCGCTGAACACAATCTCTGATGTGATGGTACCTGATGTCGATATGTTTGGACCTATCATGAAATACTGGATTAGCCGAGAGCTTGATGCGGCTCTGGTTATCACAGTAGATCACTGTAGGCTCCAAATGCAACCTGAACAAACCTGCGAGGATCTTCCTCATCCAAATAGCCTCACATGCAACCAAGCTTGCTGCCATGTACTCGGCCTCTGCTGAACTGAGTGCCACGGATCTCTGCTTCCTGCTGTACCAGGAAACTGCTGTCGACCCAATGCTGAAAACTCCTCCAAATGTGCTCTTCCAGTCCGTTGGACTCCCTGCCCAATCTGCATCAGTGAAGCCAGAAAGCTTCGCTCCATCCTCCTGTCTGTACCATAGACCATATCCCGATGTGCCTCTAATATAGTGCAATACATGCTTGCTTGCCTTCCAAAAGAGCTTGGTAGGCTTAACCATAGCTTGCGAAAGCTGGTTAACTGCATAGCATATATCGGGTCGTGTATTGACCAGATACATACGCGACCCCACCAACTGTCGATAGACAGTGGCATCCACTACCTCCGCTGAAGTAGCATCCTCCTTCCTCCAACCACCAGGAAGAGGAGTGTCAACAGGCTTGCGGCCTTGCATGTTGAACCTCTCCAGAATCTCCCGGGCATACTTGCCCTGAGAAACAAACAGTCCTCCACTGCGCTGCCAAATCTCCAATCCCAGGAAATAATGAAGGATGCCCAGGTCCTTCATCTCAAACTCTCGTGCGAGATCCTCCTTGCATGAAAGTATCAACTGCTCGTCGCCAGTCAAAATCAGATCATCTACATACAGTACGATGATCAACAGCTTCCCCTCCACCACAATCTGGTACAGGTTTGGATCCGCCTCACTCTTGAAGAATCCAAGCCCGGTGAAGTAGCTGTCTATCCGAGTGTACCAAGCACGAGGTGCTTGCTTCAGCCCATACAGTGCTCTCTTGAGTCGGCACACATGCGACTCACTGCTGAAGATCTCGAAACCTTCAAGCTGCTCTATGTACACCTCCTCCTCAATAAATCCATTGAGGAACGCAGTCTTCACATCCATCTGATGAATGTGCCACCCCATCTGCGCTGAGAGAGCAAGGATCGTCCGTATGGAAGAGTACCTTGCGACAGGTGAAAAGGTCTCCTCATAGTCAATCCCCTCGATCTGTGAAAAGCCACGGGCGACAAATCTCGCCTTGTACTTCTCCACACTCCCGTCAGCCGCTTGCTTCACCTTGTAGATCCATCGCAAACCCACCACTGATTTCCCCACCGGTCTTGGGACAATCTCCCATGCACTGTTCCTGACGATCGAATCATATTCTTCGATCATGGCATCAACCAATGCGGGTTCCTCCACAGCTTCCTCAAAAGAGGATGGCTCCGTCACAACACATTGACTCACAAGAGCCATGTATCCAGTGTACCGATCCGGTGACTGTCTCTGTCTGCGCTGTGCTGTAGGTGATCCTACAACCTTCTCTGCATCCCGAGCCAGTCGCTCAGCTTCTGTAGTGCGCATGCGCCCTCTGATGGTTGGCGCTGCCTGGGTGGTTTCTTCCACCTCCTGAACCTCCTCTTGTGGGTGATCCACATCCGGAAGCTCCTCCTTAGGAACTAACAGCTCCTCATCTGCATGCAAGTGTAGCTCCCTCTCAAGCGAACACTGCATGGCTTTCTCCTCCTGAAATTTTATATCCCGTCGCACAACAGTCTTGCGACTGTCTGGCACATACACCCAATAGTTGTGAGGTGTATCAATGTACCCCAAAAATATTCCAACCTCAGTAGTTGGATCCAACTTCCTTCTCGCATCCTTCGTCACATGCATGTAGACAGGAGAACCAAAAATCCGCAAATGGGAAATATCAGGCCTCTTGCCAAAATAAGCCTCCTCTGGTGTACTCATGCCAAGAACCTTGTGAGGACAACGGTTCTGCACATACACTGCTGTATTGCATGCCTCAGCCCACAAGTGAAGGGGTGGGCCCTGATCATGCAACATCGCCCGTGCAGCACCCACGATCGTTCTGTTCTTCCGCTCAGCCACCCCGTTCTGCTGTGGGTTATGGGGTGCGATGAGCTCTCTCCGAATCCCTTCTGCGCTGCAGAACTCCTTGAATTCAGCCGAGATGAATTCACCACCGTTATCACTCCTTAGAGAAATCACCTTCTTCCCAGACTCCTTCTCGACCAGTGCTTTAAACTCACAGAACTTCGCGAATGTATCGCTCTTCTTCGGCATGAAGAAGATCCAGCACTTTCGAGAGAAATCATCAACAAAGATCACATAATACATGTGCTTTGCTGTCGAAGCAACTGAGAAAGGACCACACACGTCTGTGTGAACTCTCTCAAGGATCATCGTGGCGCGACTATCCTTCTCGTGAAAGGTGGCTTTCACATACTTCCCTAAAGTACACCCTTTGCACTGATCTGACTGCGCAAGGGTGCCCTTAGGAAGCCCAGTAGAAATCTGCTGCAGAATCTTCAAAGCTCCATGGTGAAGGTGGCCCAATCTTCTGTGCCACAGTTCGCCCTCATCATCTCGGCTCACCACTTCTCCCGCCTTGCATGCCATAGCTGCGCAGCCATCTACCTGCAACTGATAAAGGTTCTTGGTCCGAACTCCTATCTTCCGGGTCTCTCCAGTAGTCTTACTGCGCAGGAAGGCTTTTCCTTCGCTGAAGACCACATCATACCCCTTATCCTCCAACATCGCTACTGAAATCAGGTTCTTCTTCAATCCGAGTACATGCATGACATCCTTTAGTACAAAGGGTTTACCAGACTCCCTCTGAAAGGATACGGTACCGATACCAGTCGCACTGTATCTACCGTCATCGCCCATCTCGATGTGCATACCCAAATCCTTGTCCTCCAGATCTGAGAACAACTCCCGATCTCGCGTCATATGAAATGACGCACCGCTGTCCAAGAACCACACCGATCCCATCACACTTGAAACCAAGCATGCAATCAGTGAAAAGTCAAGCTCGAACTGTGAAGCCAAAGCTTCTCCATCTGCAGATCTTCCCGCTTGCTTATTCTTCTTCTTCTTTGGACAATTGGTAGCATAATGTCCGTGATCATGGCAGTGAAAACACTTCACTTTCGCCATATCCTGCTTCTTGCCCTTTGCACCGGAATGAGAAGTTTTCTTACCCTTCCCCTTCTTTGCTTTGGCAACCAAAGCACAATTTTCTTCATCAGCTCCCTTTGATGAAGATCCATCTCAAGTAGTCCTCCTTATCTCCTCCTGCATGAGATCCGCCCAAAGGCGCTCCCATCCCGGCAGCTTCTCTCGACCATTAACACTATCTTGATATGAGTGCCAAGCCTTCAGAAGACCAAGGAGAGCCAGGTCGACCATGTCCTCGTCTTCGACAGTCACCCCCACACTTCCCAGCTCATCTCTGCATTGAGTGAACTTCGTGAGGTATTTGGCGATACGGTCGCCTTTCTCCATCTTGATGTTCCTGAGCTTATCTTTGAGCGCCAGCTTCCTTTGGTCGCTCTTACTCTGGAATAGATCCGTCAAAGCTTTCCACATTAAATATGGAGTAGCCTTTCCATGCAGGCTGGATACAATATGATCCTTGACTCCCTCCAACAGGATCCTTCGACACTTCGCCATCTTCTTTTGCCATGCATCGACTTCAGCAGGATCAGTGGGCTTTTGGACATCCGTATCTACGAACTCCTTGAGACCATTATCTTCTAATACTGCTTCCATGTGATCCTTCCATGCAACATAATTCGAACTGCCTTCAAGAGCATATTCGAGTCGCAAACCGTTGAAAGACATTTTCAACACCGACACCAAGAAAACAAAACTGCTGCAAAATTTTGAATTCCACCTCAAAGCTCAACCGCTCTAGATCTGTGAGAACAAATTATTTCTAGCACGGAGATTGACTGCAAGGGGCATTTACCAGACCTTTCACTTTCCGAAGAAAGATGAATCCGGAGGCTACCTGGCCCGCATGCAGACTCTGTCTACCGAAATAAGTTTGTAATCACTGTGATGATCAATCTCTGCTTCAATAGATCCGATACCATGTAGAAATTTGCTGAATAATGATTAATTATCCACCGAGACTATCCTGATCACATACAATTCGAATTTATATGCAACACATAATCTCTTCCACTTCAGATCAACTCAGATCATCACACATGCGGAAAATAAAACAAGTGATAACACATCAAATCATCATACACATTAACACAGTATGTATGGGGAAAGCTTATAGCTGAAAACCCCGCAGCTATTGTGTATATTATAATGGAGAAATCATGTAACAAACTTAGTACAATACTCCTCACAAGTACTCAGTACTTTCTCATACAGTTACCCACAATCTAGCTCAGTTTTGAACAGGTTACTGGTTCAAAACTCACCACTAATTTCCTTGCCTCTATTGCGCAATCCAAGCCTGTCTATATAGAGATCCAAGGTTCGAATCTCCTTGGCTTGACTGCGTAAATTTTCATGGACAAATCCTCCAAGTGTGGTGCAAATCTCATGCACAACTGATGTCGCCACTGATAGCTAACTCCACCCTTTCATCTACCTCTTTCACTGGTCTCCACTGAACTGATCATGCACTGTAGTGAGCTGATGTGTTCTTGAGTTGAATAATGAGTTAATAATTAATGAATTAAATAATATTTAATTCACTCCACTCATAACTAATTGATTAGCTAGTTAAACTAATCTCAACTAGTTCAACTAAAATAAACAGAACACAACTCCACTATCTGTTTCATTAACTCCTCCAAACTTCTGCCACTGAAGTCCAACTGAAGTCAACCATGCAAGATGTCATCAAACCCTTGGGAACCACGTGATTCCTCTGTCAGATGCATGAGCCACTTCTGTAGCTCGAACTGAAGTGCTCCAAGACAGTAAACTGCTGTTTAGAGTCCAAATATTATTAAGGGTAAATAATATTTGACTTCCATATTTTTAGGAGAGGCAGTCTAAAAATAGACTTCGACCTCTTTTGACCTAAAATATGAGTCTCATCTATTTTTACCAACATGTCGCATACTCCAAGAATCTCAAACTGGAATCCCCGAACCATGTTCCGTATGTCTAAAAATAGATTTTGCGCCAGAATTTACCTGCGGGCCCACTTAGTGAAGGTGACTTCATTTCACTAAGCTCCATCATCTTGCTGCATTCTCAACAGAGACTTTGGTGTGGCCGAATATTTACAAGAGCGATCCAGAGTTCGACAACACATACCAAATGCTCCTAGAAGGAAATAAAGTTCCAAATTTTCACCTCTAGAGTGCATTGTTATGCCGCTTGGGACACCTCTATCTTCCTTCAAGAAAGCATGCCAAGATGATTTGGGAGGTGCACTATAGTTGGGTCACTAGACATTTCAGAGTAGAGAAAATAGTGGCAGTGCTACAGAAGTATTTTTATTGGTTGAACCTTCGACATGATGTTGGGAAGTACATCAAATCTTGCACTGCATATTCCATTTCCAAACCGACCATCAAGAAGCAAGTCCTATATACACCTATGCCTAGTCCTAGTCACCCTTAGGAATCCATCTCCATGGATTACATGTCGTATCTTCCTTCTACTAAACATGGAAATGAATGCATTTTGTGGTCAATGACAGATTCTTAAGAGGTCCATTCTAGCGGCCTACAAGAAGAGTATAACAATATAAGCCACTGCTAAGCTCTTCTTTGAACGAGTGTGGGTACACCTTGGGATCCCATAGTCCATTATATCAGATCAGGACAATAGCTTCCTAAGTACATTTTAGTCAAGCCTGATCTGAATGGAAAGTGGCATCTACCCATGATATTCATTCACCCCTGGTATTTATCCACCCATGGTATTGTAAGTGGTATCCACCCATGGTATTGTAAGTGGCATATACCCATAGTATTCACTCAGCCATGGTATTTACCCACCCATGGAACTTACCAGTGGCATTGTAAGTAAAAAATACTATAAGTAACAAGTCACATTTTGTAAAAGGACAAATTTTCTACCACAATGTAGCTTTTACAGTTATTCGTTGTTTTAATATAAATTTTCTTAGAGGTTTTATTTACTGTGTTTTCTCTCCTTTTTTTCTGGTGTTTCAATTTTTCAAATCTTGGGGGCCTCCCCCCAAGATCTGAATCAGTGGTATCATATTCAGGTTATAGATCCATGGGAATGAGGGTTTGATGCATATTTCATTTTCAAATTTTTGCAACAATATTGAACAAACTTCATGCACATGCTACGACCTCCACAGAGCAATGTCTTGGGAAAGCTAGGGCAATTTTTTTTTTCATTTTTTTATAGGAATTTTTTGGGCGGTGAGTTTCCAGATCAGATCTAAAATTTTTGGTGAAAATCTTACGAAACCTAAATAACATATTTGGATTCCTTACAAAAAAATATCCAAATTAAAAAAAATAAAATCAGCTAAATCAGAGACAAGATGAGGGAGATATCGTTGATTTAAAATCAGGTATATTGCAAACATTTTTCTAACAACAAGTTGAGGACGACAATTATCCTATCATTTTTTTGAAGTTTTAATGCAGAATTTTAGAAAAATGATTGCATATATGAGATCCTCTTCAAAAAACATCTAATTTTAAAAAAATGGTTGAATCGGAGTTCAGATGACGGAGATATCATTGATTTAAAATCAGCTATTGTTTTAGAACTTTTGTGATAATGGAATAGTTTCAGCATTGAATCGAGTTTCCAAAGTGTCCAGATAGGGATTTAAATCACATGGGAAGATGCAGAATGGTCATTATATTTCCAAAAAAATATTATAATAAATATTTTTAGTCATATTGACCAAGTTATGCTGATTTTAAATTAGTTTTTATATCTGGAGCAACATTCAAAGGGGTTCCTTTTGGAGAGGTGCCCTCCCACCCCGCTTTAGTAGGAACTTGGTTCACATTCATTAGTTTCAGCATAGAAACATCTATCTTGGGTTATTTAGAGAAGTTTCCTCCCACCCCAGGCTATGTAGGCACTTGCTACTTCATCAACAATCAACATCACAGTTATGGGTCAACCACACAAAATCCTTGTCATCGAAGTCTATTTGCTAGGCCGCACACTGTGTTGAGAATATGGTAGGGAATAGTTTAATTTAATTCTCTACTTGATCATTACTTGTGAAATTATTTTTCTCACTTATATCTTCTCTTTATGTTGTTATTAGTTATTTCATCAAGTTAATTATCAAAACACAAGAGACAAAAGATTTAGGCTCTTCAAGTCAGGGCCAAAACCTCTCCCTCTTGGAGAGGAAAATCCGCAAGTAATTCTTCTTATAGACTTTCATTTGACAAGTACCATGACCATGACACATACGATTGACTTCAGTATGCCTCCAAGACCTTGTCATTGCTCTTCTTTTCTCTCCTCATCCTTCTCAATTGTTTCCTTCCTTTCCTTCACTGTCAATCACTGTTACTTAGAGAATGTCGGTCTCTATATTTCTTAGCTCTTGACACATTCTCATCAGCCTCTAACATCATTCTATTCTTCGATCCAAGGATCCCCTTTCTTAAAATTCCTATACTTAATGATAGCCCTAAATCACAACGTTAAAATACTGAAAGTCTTTGGCCTCTACTATTATTACAGGAGTGAGAGTGGAGACCTAATCCGAATGTATGAGACTCTTCTCGCACTAACTATAAAGACTTCCTCCTCACTGCATATCCCTAAAAAATTTGTTGTATCACCTTTTTCTTATGTATTATAATATGCACCTTCTATTTCAAAGGTATCCAAGTTGCTTTTCACTACAATAAGCCTTTCCAACTTCACACTACAGTAGATCCTTCTCCTAGCACTTCATCGGATCCTTCTGCTTACACTTCATCATAGAACCTGATATGAAATTATCCATAGAAGTAATCCGAACTGTTTATTATGTGATTTCAGTGAAGTTTACTTTTTCATTTATAGAGGTTGGCCATAGAAAATAATTCGACATTTCCATGAATAGTTGTGATTATTCATGAGTCGACTTACCTGTTGTTTGCAAGCCGACTTGGTGAGGAGTATCTCCAACATCTATTAGATTGATTTGTTCAGGGGCATTTTCATCATACTTGAGCAATATTTTATGAGCCAATTGACAAGGTCTTTGAGCATAAATACTTATCCTTTGAAAGTGTAACAACACTTCATATTTATGACTCTAAATTATACATTTATGACAAGATAAAAAATTCCTAAAAGACATCAAGAAGAAGTCTTTGACCTATAATAAAAACTCCTTTCTCATGAAACCCATGAAGCAAGTATTAGAAAAATATATTTTATTATCCTTGTCTTCTTCATTACATAAATTCATAATTACTAGTTATTATGAAGACCAAACCTAGTTACACTTTCCAACACTCCCTCTTAACTAGGGAGGTATTCATAATGGTACATGATTACTTTCAATATAAATAATCTCATAAGAAGAATCATATTGGTAATCACATTTGTATAACATCATATCAACCAACATTGTCATAGTGCAAGGCCTTGACTAACAAACCCATCTCTCAACAAGACAATGGGCTACAATGTTGGTGAGACAAATGACTTATAAACACCATTGTCATTGTCTGGGCCAAGGTACATACTCCACACGGGTGTTCACAACTTGTGACCTTACTAGGGTATTCTTATCTTGGGTAGCTAATCCTCAAATAATATTGGTCCACGACTACTCTTATTTTGAATGCCCTATCACATTCTCAAAGAGTATCGGATGCCATATGATTACCAAATCCTCCATTATGTCTTTCGAGGTGAAGACCAGAATGATGTTTCTATCCATTCTCTTCTTCATGGCCTTCACTAAGACTTATGGCAATTATTCCTGTTCTAGTACATGACACATGAATTAGAGAATCAAATCCATCACTTCCTTTTAGTTTAGGAAGGACATACTCATTCATATACAAGGAATGTACCTAAGCTCATTCTTAGGAATTACAAAGTTTCTTCTATGTAAGAAAATTTCCACTAGGCTCCTTCTTAACCAAGAACCTACAAAAAAACTGGTGAGACACCCAGCTACTCATGAATAATTCCTCCCTTTGATGTCATGAATTTATTTGATATTGAGGAGTCTTCAAATTTGGGATTTCTTCATAGGGCACAAATCATCCATGAGTCATGTCATCTATCAGAAAGTGATTCATCAGTATTTCTCATCTGGTTCATCTACACACCATTCTGATTTCCTACGAAGCATCTTCCAAGGATATTTCATCCTTCCATATGGTTGGCAACCTTACATCAACACACACACACACACACAGATATATATATATATATATATATATATATATATATATATATATATATATGAACTTTTAAATCAAAAGTTACCTCCATGATGATATTTCTCCATGACATCTTCTTGTAGGCATCAACATCCTTTATTCAGATTGACACATCTCCTAAAGCTATGTATTTTCAAAGGTCTTCATCTTTACCAGACTTCTATCAGAGTCTACATATCTTCCAAGGAGATCTCTGAGTCAAATATATTTGGTTTTTGGATGATAACCGCATCTTATCATTGTTGAACTTAATGATCTCTTCCTTTATTTCTCCACACAGCTTTACTTCATTCCTAGGAACTTCCAATATTTAGTTCCTTGCTTGTATACAACCACCTCACATTCCATATGAGGAAATATTATGTTGATTTCATATGTTATTGGCAACTTGTGTATCTGAAGAGATTCTCCTTTCTTAAGTCCATCACCTACAACCATATGGCATGACTTCATAGCATCTAGTATTAGAATATAAATATATGTGCCTCATATTTTTCTTTTTGAGTCATCCTACAAAAATTTCCCTAGAATGAAGAACTTCATCCCCTTTTCCTATTTCACCAATATTTCATTATATCCTAATCCCATAATTCTAAAATATAGAATTCTGGATGAATTTTTTTTCTTTATTTCTAACCAGTGAATCAAGTGAGGACTCCATTATAAAATATCAGGACCTATTTCCATATTTATTATTGAATGATGAACCTTGATCTTGATGAATGCCTTACATCAATGTTGTTATCAATGAGGTTTCTAGGATACACTTCTTTCATAGCTTAGTTGTATTGTGAACATCCTCCTATGACAAGTGCTCCTTGTGTGCTTCTATCATGATGCCATTTCTAGAGTGATGCATTAATGTAAAATTCTTTCTAACATACTATTTTAGAACCGACAGAAATATATTAAGAGGAAGATGATCTCAATCATATTAGAGATCTTTTGCTTCTTCTTTCTTATATTTATTTGTATCAGGCTCTTCCCTTTCTTTTATGAAATGGGCTTCTTCTTTTTCCTCTTTTCCTTTCTAGATTTAGGAAAATCCATTTTATAATTCCCAAGTTTATTACATCCAAAGAATCATACTTTTTCCATATTTCTTCTTTTATTATGAGGACCAAATTTACGAAATTTTCTTTTCTTCCTGGACATGGTTGCAAGGGATTGATCCTTTTCACTTGGTCTTGTATCAGCTTCGGCTTTTCAATCTTGTTTCCTCTATTTTAAATACAGATTATAGATCCTGAAATGGTGTTGCTTATTTCTTCCCATATAAGCTTGAAGTGAAGTTACCCCATTATTTTCGTAGAGCATTCAACACTAATGTAGTCATTTCACTATCAGACATTACTTTTCCAAATTCTGAGAATAGCTCCACAAATTTGTTATATATTTCCCTTTAAAGATTCTAGTTTTGATACATCGGGGATGAGAGAGTCTTTTATGGATTCTATAGGAATCCTTTGGGGTCTTATGTCTCCCTTCATGTATTTGTCATGACTTCATTGTCCTTTTATTCCATGCAAGAAAGTTTTAAACCATAACCAATTTGCTGCTTTCTTTGCAAATAATATGTTTTGATAGATTCATATGAAGTCATCAAGATACTTACTTGAGTAGATACTTTTCTTCTTCTATAAAATTCCTTGTTGTTGATGATGAAGATGATGTCAGGAAATCCTTCTTAGATTGATTTCAAAGTAGGTGATCTTGGATCCTTGATGATCAAGGATTACTTCAGAATGATGATGTCTTCAATAGTGTTGGGTGGTGCTTGATGATGTGTCTTCCAAAAATATCTTCAATATCAAGAATCTTTGATTTGAAATATTACCTCCTCGATGTGTGGAGTCTTTGAATAAGGTTGAAGGTATTCTTGAGATGGCTTGATGATTTCCTTGCAAACTTATTTGATTTTTCAATGTAGACTTTGACTTTGACTTTGATTCTTTCTAGAGAAATTGATTCTTTCTCTTTGATCCTTTATTGTCTCCTTATCATGTAGCTCTTTTTCTTCAACAACTTAGCTCTGAAACCATGTTGAGAATAAGGTAGGGCATAGTTTAATTTAATTATCTACTTGATAATTACTTGTGAAATTATTTCTCTTACTTAGATCCTCTCTTTATTAGCTTATTAGGTATTTCATCAAGTCAATTATCGAAACACAAGAGACACAAGATTTATGCTCTTCAGTCTAGGGCCAAAACCTCTCCCTCTTGGAGAGGAAAATATGCATGTAATTATTCTTATACACTTTCAATTGAAAATTACCATGACCATGCATAGAACCTTGACTTCAGTATGCCTCCAAGACCTTGTCACCTTATTACGTATTTCATCAAGTCAATTACCAAAACACAAGAGACACAAGACTTATGCTCTTCAGTCTAGGGCAAAAACCTCTCCCTCTTGGAGAGGAAAATATGCATTTAATTATTCTTATGCACTTTCAATTGAAAATTACCATGACCATGCATAGAACCTTGACTTCTGTATGTCTCCAAGACCTTGTCACTGCTCTTCTTTGCTCTCCTCGACCTTCTCAATTTTACCCTTCATTTCTTGTACTATTCAACACTCTTACTTAGAGAATCTCGGTCTCTATAATTAGCTCTTGACTATTGTTAGTATGAATCTTTTGTCGAAGTGTACGAAAAAAGACCACTTTAGCTATGCATAACTTATAGCCCTAACATCAAATATGGCTGCCAATATCTTCAGATCTGTAATTAGTTGATCAAGACAAATGCTGCAAAAATCCATATCTATGCATAAAGAGACATTAAGCAGTAAAAGTAAGGTTTTGCTCCATACATCCAATAGACAAGACAAGAACAATATTTTTGAAAGAATTTTTTGTATTAAGGGCACCTGGGAGGAAAACAAGAAGGTGTTTCCAATTCTCCTCAATGGGATGGGTTCTTGGAAGTCCTCAGCACTTTAGATCTAGTATTTCTCTCTCTTGTTGGTGTAGAAAACCCAGACAAAGATAGAACTTAAAGGGAGCTCACACAGCAAATAATGGGAAATTTGACAATGATAATGGCTCAAAGTCAAACCAAGAGTATAGATCCAGAGTGATCTAATAGGCAACAAAAGGTGAAGAATGGTAGGAGAAACCCTCCTATTTATAACAAGATATTGGGTCATTCTAAATCTTGGTGCATGATTAAAATAACATTAACCAAATCTAGATCCACCTTTTATGGAATATTTTATTATATTTGTTGGAGGGAAAAAGTATTTGACTTGGGTCAAATCCTTTTATTTGTGAATAATTAATAAATAAATAAATATTTTATTTATCATTTTAAGGAAGTGGTTGAAGTATAATCAAATAAATAATGATTTATTTAATTATTTATGGGTGATTTAGTCATATTTAACAAGGAATATTATTTAAATAAGATTTAAATAATTATTCCTAGGAAATAATAAGATAAATAAAGATTTATCTAATTAATTTCTTTGTTTTGGGTTAAACATGACCAGGAATACTAATTAAATTATTTTTTAATTAATTATTCCTTGAGGAAAATCAAACAAATATAGGTTTGTTTAATATTTCCTTTTGGGGTTTCCTGTTTAGACCATAAACAACCTAATAAATGTGTTTTATTAAGTTATTTTACATAGTGAAAGAAATTTTACTTAGGGTAAAATTGGTCTTACATGGTGTACTTGGGTCAATCTAATGATAGTAGGTTAGATGACCAATAAATGGTGTAACAACTATTATTCTCAGCCTTTAACATTCTTCTATTCTTTGATCCAAGGATCTCCTTCCTATTGGGTGCCAGTTTTGCACACTTTTCCTACATTTGTTTTCCCTATTTTTCCTCATGACTATAACCAATGGGACTATCTTTGCCTCTTTTTCCAACCTTTCTATCTTAACTTGTGTTGTTTCACCTTATTTTCATTACTCTTCCATTTCATCAATTATTATGATATATCATGCCTTTTTTATGACTAATTGAGGATGAATGTTTGGGGAAGATCTATGGTCTTTGTGTTGTCTTTCCAGATGTCATTTGTAGCACAAAAGATCTTGAGCACGAGGCATACAAGAGCAGTTAAGGGTGTGTTGTTACACCGAGCTTTTTACACCATGATGCTGTTATAGACCCGCTAGCAAACTGCTGTTATAGTTGTACCACTGACTGGATCCCGTCAACTCTTGTTGCTAACCTGTCCTCTAGCTGTTATGCTATAACTGTGGTTTATCATGATAGCTATAGAAGTTATTAAGAATTGTATTTCTGGATAACAACCTATGGGCGGTTTTGATTGTAATCTATAATTTTCAAGTCAGACTTTTATTAAGGAGTGCTTATAATCATATGTATTAAATTTCGATCAGCATGAGAATCATAAGATTCTCATGACTGATCTATCCCTTGTTTTTAGGAGATGTAACCACTATATAGTTCTCGGCCCTTGAGGTCAAAAGGTAAGCAGAGAACAATATTATTTTGGCTCTGTAATTTTGCTCATATTAATACAGATTATCCTGTTATTGCTGTTACATGCGTTATTCGATTTAGATTATGTTAAGTTCCTTCTCTACATGTGCCCTGCTAGGGAGGAAGGGCCCTCCTCTTTAGCAGGGATTGTAGTGATTAAGGTATTTGTGTATATGTGTTTGTACTTTGGTTTATGTATAAGTAAAGGTGTTGTTTCTGTTGTTTCAGCTGTGAATATATCCGCTTCAATTTCAATATTTTGTATGCTATTACAAGTATGAGATTAGAGACACTAGCTGGATAATTGTTGTGTGGCGCACTAGAACAGATTAATTGAAGTGTGATTGCAGTCTTGTAGATCATTTTATTTATACATGAGTGATTTACTTCTAGCATTTAATTCAGCAATGATTTCTTTTATTTGGAATTGCTTCTGGTTGAGTGTATCGGCACAGACAGTGCAATTGTCATTGAAATAAAAGACGACCCTAGATTGATAATTTATGTGTACTGTAATACAACCCCAACATTTTGGCACCATTTCCGGGGATGGTAGTGACGATCCAATCAATCAAAGTTGTTTCTTAAAGGTGCAATTTCCATGTGTTTTTAGAGTGTCTCCAGAACACAATTGCGGGGAAGTAAGACGAGAGGTAAGAATCTGCGCAACATTCTAATGAACTTAAGCGGGCTCACCAATGTCTTGTTGGGACACTTAGGAGTGTGAATTTCTGAGCATTTTGTTTTTTTAGAGTGTCTCCAGCGACACAATTTCCGGGTAGTAAGACGAGAGTTAAGAACCTGCACAACGCTCTATTGGACTTGAGAGGGCTCACCAATGTCTTGTTGGGACACTTAGGAGTGTGAATTTTTGTGCATTTTGTTTTTTAGAGTGTCTCCAGTGACAAAATTTCCAGGCAGTAAGACGAGAGGTAAGAACTTGAGCAACACTTATCGAACTTGAGCGGGCAAACCAATGTCTTGCTGGGACACTTAGAAGTTTGAATTTTTGGGGTGTTATTTTAGGGTGTCTTCATCTATACAGTCGTTGGGCAGTAAGACGAGAGGTAAGAACCTATGCATCGCTTTAACGAACTTGAGCGGGCTCACTGCTGTAGAAACTGAAGCACTTATAGGATGATTTGATACACATAGGGCCCTTGTGCGTTGGTAGGACAACATCAACATCTACAAACACCCCCCACTCTATTGACTATAGGAAAGACAGGTCGTAAGAAGGAAAAGAAGAGTGCAGATTTGGGAAGAAAGACATTCTTTGGAGGTCTAATCTCAAGGGCAGAAAAGGAATAGTCCACGTCATACAGAGATAATAGGAAGATAGGAACACAGAAAGAAGCTACCATATCAAAGCCTAGGCCATCGATGTCCTCCATGTCTAGACCTCACCACCCTTCAAATAGTATATCCACTCCTGATATCAAGAATCCAGATTCAAAACAGTAGTGGAAAATCATTGATCAGGATCTGAGAATTGAAGGACACAGAGAGACCAGTGGGGAGCATCAAGGACTTGAGGAAAAACATTTAATTGGTCATCATTTGGAAGTTGGTAGTGCTATTAAACAACTGGTCCTGGAACAACCTGATCCTTTTATTTTTCAATCTCTAGCACACTCTGAGGTCAGTTCATCCCATCAGGAAGAATCAGCCACGGGGGATGATAATGTCAAGACAGATAACTCTGTTACTTTTGAATTCCCAATAGTAGTAACACGGGATGAGGCTCCTATGAAGAATATTACTTTATCATCCCTATCATCCTTTCAAGGGATGGTTGTTGAAGACCCTGATACCTTTATGTTCGAATTCGATGTGTTGTGTAAAGGTTATGACTACACTTCAAACGCCTAGAAGCCAAAATTATTCCCTGCCACTCTGAAAGGAGCAGCATTAAGATGGTTCATGAGACTGGGTGTTGGCATGATTCAAACCTGGAATGACATGAGGGAGGCCATCCTCTTTAAGTATCAGGATTACTGTTGAACCAGGGATTTGAAGGACGATATTTTTCAAAATTGTACAAAAGGAGGAGGAAAGCCTGGATGACTATATGAAGCAATTTCACTACAATTTACAAAGGTCTAAGTTTAGTAACTTATACCCGGATATTTTAAAGCCAATTTTCTTAAAAGGTATAAGAGATGATTGTATGGAGCATCTGAACCTATTGGGAAAAGGAGACATATCGTAAGAACAACTTGATGAAATAATGAAGCTTTGTCTACGTAGGTCAAGAGGATCGTTCAAAGGGAAAGGTTCAGTTTGGGACTCTTTAGTTCGGATACAAAAGTCCATGAGTGGAGGAGTAACCAGAGCAGAGATCAGGAATTTATATGAGGATTTTAAAACCGACCTCCTTAGCACTCTCTCTACCTAGATCACTACAATAAAAATTAAGAAAGCACAAGCAGAAGTTGAAGCAACCTTAGCAATATTCTGTCCCTGATGCAAAAAGAAAAATTTGGAAAGAGAATGTAGACTGAATAATGTCAGTCTGTACAATATCTGTGAGTTGGAACATTCTACAAATCAGTGTCCTAAATTTCCCAAACTCAAGGCGGTACTTCAAGAATCAAGTGAGGATGTCAAATCTTCTTATTTCATCGGATCAAAGAGGCCATGGCAGCCACGACCTACACGTATTCCTTTGGATTTTTCCTCTTTTTATCCTTGGAATAATATTTATAATAGTCAGCAATATCCATGGGATTATCCTTCTCCTTCCTCAATACAATTTCCTTCACCATGGAACAAGTGGCCGTCTCCTCCACCAATGCAATATCCTCCATCACAAACCAATCTTTGGGGTCAGAACCGGAGAAGTAATGGCCAAGGCCTAATACCCCCTCCACTACCAATACAACAGTAGTAGTTACAATTTCCTTCTATTAAAAATCCTACACCTTCTTTCTGACCCCAATTACTTGTGCAACCTAACCCCAATCCAAATAACAAGGTAGCCCAGAGCATGGATGCTTCGGTTACCCTCCAGACTTATCTTATTACTCCTATTAGACTTAACGAGGTTTAGCCTCGATCAGGGAAAGTAATCAAACCCAAGCATACTCCCATTATTACCGAAGAATGTGAGTCACCTGGAAAGGACATGGGTGATTCTGAGGAAGTTGTTAGACATGTAACAACTGATACAACACCCACTGTTACATCTGTAGCAGCCAGCTCGGGAGGATCTTTTGTTTCTACAACAACCAATTTGAGAAAGGCTGGTGCATCTGTGATAGCTGACTCAACTGTTAGCATTCAGAATCCTCCATACCCTCAACGATTAACTGAAACCAGTCTGGCCTCACAACCTGAATCTGAATTTCTCAAGGAACTGAAAAATTTGTATGTGCGAATTTCGTTGTTACAATCTCTTAAGAAATTACCTATCTATGCTAAAACAATGAGGGATATATGCGTCAAAAAGCCTGGAAGGAAACCTAAAGACCCTTCTACTATCCATGTCATGGGAAAATTATCTGATCTCATGATTGATCAGCATTTTTTGACTAAATATAATGACCCAGGGAACCCTACAGTGATTGTCCATATTGACAATCAAACTATAACCAATACTTTGATTGATCTAGGGGCAGTTATTAATGTCATGACTAAAGACCTCTTCATCTCCATAGGACTTCTTGGAATTATAACTACACCCACAGTTCTTGAATTAGCGGATAGGTCCCATGTCAAGCCCGAGGGAATGATAAAATATGTGGTTATCATTGTGGCTTCTTGGAACTATCCGGCTGATTTTCTCATTTTACAAACCAAATCCAACCTGGGGGGTCATCCTTTAATCTTGGGAAGACCGTGGCTGGCCACTATAGACACATATATCAGATGTAGGTCCAGATCCATGGTGATCTCAAATGGGCAGGCCACTCAGAACCTGAATCTTTATCCCCCAGTAAAAACTCATCTAGATTTGAGTAGTCCCTAGTGGGATGAATTTGAACCTGAATCTGATCTTTCCCTACCTCTTCTCACACTTGGAAAAGCACAATACTTTAGGGTGAAACAGAGGATGATATCATTAATGGTTTTATTAGTAATTCACTCTATGTTTCCTCCATTAGATATCTAGGGGAAGAAGATGAGGTAGATGATGCAATTATTGAACATTTGAAAACCACCCTGCATACTATCAGCAGTCCCGTTGAAATCTAACCTGGGAAATGTTTAAACATAAATCCTAACCTGATTGCTGAACAAAACAGATTGCTGATACAGCTGTTACATAAATACAAAAAGGAATTTGCATGGGACTATACCAATATGAAAGGAATCCATCCTAGCCTATGCACTCACTGCATTTACCTTAAAGAGGACTGCAAACCAGTTAGACAACAACAGTGCCGAATGAACCTCACACTTAAGGAGATAGTGAAAGAAGAGTTGTAGAAACTCCTTAATGCTAATTTCATCTACCCCATTTCTGATAGCTAGTGGGTGTCTCCGCTTGTCATAGTTTCGAAAAATAATGACAAATGGAGAGTCTCTGTTGACTATAGAGAGCTTAACAAGGCCACTCAAAAGGAAAATTTTCCTTTACCATTCATTGATCAGGTCTTGGATACTCTCTCTGGAAAAAAATTATTTTCATTCCTAGATGGGTCTAGTGGCTATAATCAAATAAAAACTGCCCCGGAAGACCAAGACAACACAACCTTCACTTGCCCATGGGGTACTTTTGCATACAGAGTCATTCCTTTTGGCCTTTGTAATGCACCAAAAACATTTCAGAGGGAAATATTGGGTATCTTTTCTGATATTTTGAACGAATTCCTTGAAATATTTATGAATGATTTTACACCCTATGGGGATGCCTTTGAGACAACATTAGCTAACTTGGAAAAAGTGCTGGAACGTTGTGAACAAACTAATGTTGCTCTGCGCATGAAGAAATTTCACATGATGATGACCGAGGGAATTGTGTTGGGACATTTCATTTCGGAAGATGGAATCAAGGTAGATCTTGCAAAAAATGAGGTAATCTCGAAAATCCCAACCCCTGAGACTCCAAAAGAGTTACGTAGTTTTTTTGGGACAAGTAGGATACTATAGGAGATTTTTAGAGAACTTTTCAGATATTGCATCCCATATGTTTTCATTACTCATGAAAGATGTGGAAATTGTGTGGACAGGGAAGTGTAAGAAGACCTTCCTAAAGATAAAAAAATGTGTAACATCAGCACCTATTTTACGAGGACCAAAATGGGAATTTCCATTTCATATTTCTACGGACGCATCTGACATAGTTGTGGGTGCTATTCTGGGGCAGCTAGAGGAGAAGAAACCTTACGTGATTTATTACATTAGTAAGAACTTAACTCCAGCAGAACTCAACTACACTTTTGCTGAGAAGGAATTCCTAGCAGTACTGCATGCTATTAACAAATTTCGACACTACATCACCGGGTATCAAGTATTTGTACACACTGACCATGCTGCAATTCGATTTTTGATGAACAAACATGTTACTAGTGGTAGAGTTACATGATGGTTATTGTTGTTACAAGAATTTGATATTACTATTCTAGATAAACTTGGAAAAGATAATTTAGTTGTTGATTTTCTTTCTAGACTAACTATAAGTGATGACTGGACTGCCACTAAGGATTCCTTTCCAGATGAATATATTTTTTCCATCTCTACTCACTCACCATGGTATGCAGATATAGCCAATTACCTTGCTGCAAGAAAATTACCACACCAATTGTCTTCCAAAGAAAGGAGGAAGATTATACAATAGAGTGCTACCTACTACTGGATAGAAGGAAATCTCTATCACACAGGGCCAGATTTTCAGATTAGGTGATGTGTTAGAGAAGATGAGGTATTTTATATCTTTAAGGCTTGTCATGAGGAACCCTATGGAGGGAACTTCACTGACAAAAGGATAGGACATAAAGTACTCTCAACAGGGTACTACTGGCCAACAATATTATAGGATTCCAAGAAGTTTTTGAAAGGATGTGATAGCTACCAAAGGATGGACCAACCTCTGAAATCATATGAGATGTCGTTACAACCTCAGATAGTGATAGAACCATTTGAGAAATGGGACCTAGACATTTTTGGGCCAATTAATCCTTCATCGCAGCAAAAATCATACGTATTGGTCTGCACCGATTATGTCACAAAGTAGGTTGAAGCAAAGGCACTAATTAGAGAAACATAGTAGGTTGTTTTAGACTTCCTGTTTCAAGATATTTTTTTTCACTTCAGGATACCCAGAGAGATAGTGACAGATGGGGGGCCTCAGTTCACATCTCATTTGATCAAGAAGCTGGTTGAAAAGTATGGAATTCATCACATAATCACTTCACTGTATCACCCATGAGAAAATGGTCAAGTGGAAAGCACCAATAAATACATTGAGGGAATATTAACAAAGACAGTATCCAACCACTGAAGAAACTGGGCCGAGAAACTTCTAGAGGTAGTGTGGGCTTATAGGACAATGTGGAGGAATATTACAGGCTTCTCATCATATGAACTGGTATATGGTAAGAATCATCTATTCTCCATAGAGTTTGAAATAAAGACATTAAGAACAAAATTGTAGGTCGATCTGGACACAAACACAAAGATTGAACTAGCTCAATGAGTTGGAAGAGAAACGGATGGCTGTTATTCAACAGAAAGAGATCATTCAAAAGCAAAGAGCTAGATGGCATGATAGGTTTATTAAGAAGAAAAGGTTCCAGAAAAGAGATTGGGATCTTTTGTATGATTCAAGGTTCAAGGATTTCAAAGGCAAGCTCTGCACTAGATGGCTAGGTCCTTATGAAGTGGACACAATCTTTGACAACGAGACTGTACAATTGGTCACCATCAATAGTGCTAAGAAATATTTACTGGTTAATGGGCACCGTATAAGGTTATATCATCAACCCGCTTCAAAGAAATCATTTGTTAACATTGTCGCAGACTCTGATCTTCATGCTACAACAGCAGGGGAACATTCTCCTATGCAACCTGAAAATTGAAATTCCAATAAGTGTGGCAACTGAAAAACCACCCTTATGGAAACTGTTACACTTGTTATATATATATATATATATATATATATATATATATATATATATATATATATATATAGCAAAACAAAAATAATAAATCTAACTATGAAAACCTCTCCCAGGAGACACCGATCAGTGGTTGTAGCAGTTGAAACTAACCTTTTGTGGCGGTATTACCTGCATATTTTTCTCCCCGAAACATCATCTTCCCTTCCCGATCCATTTTATAAGATGATGGTATTCATTTGATTTTTTTTAATTTTTTTTACCAATTTCTCCTAATTATTATGTTTTTTTTAAGAATAATCTAACGGTTGTCTTGGCTGTGACACATGTAATAGTCGACAACCACGAACATTGTTTCTTATGTTTCATCCCATAAAAATAATAATCATGCTAGCCAAACACAACAACACGAGCACTGTAAGTAGTATGCCGCCAATTTGAAATCTTCCTCCACGTCACCTCAGGTATGTCATTCAAAAGGTAAAGTCGTCATTTATGATTTGGTGATAATTGGAAAAAGTAATGATATTCCCGTGACGGTCGTGGGCGACCGTCACAATTAAGGTGGGGGAGGGGATATATCTTGAAATCATTGAAACAAAGTTGTATTCATGAACCTCTATCAAATCCACATGCACCTAGTTAATAGCACAAATGCCAATGATGACTAAATCTGGCTGGAAAGAGCATGTGTACTAGAACCCATTACTTTCCATAACAAGAAATTTATGAAGAGTGGTGTGAGGTACAATTTGATAATATGTAAAATATGTCACCTCCCATCAACCTTCTCGACTGAATCCTTGTATCCTCATTGCAAACTTGTCAATTGGGATAAGTAGAGACACCGAGAAGAAGTTAGTAGTGCAGTGATATTATAGTGGGTTGAGCGGTAAGAGGAAAATTCAGAAACAACAATAGGATGGGTGGAGCAGCAGTCAGGCACGATCCAGATTCTATGGATGCCTTGCATAATTTTCTAGAAGTCTAACATATATTCAGAGATGCGAGATGGACTGAGTATTTCCGAAAGCTAGAAGGCTAGGACAAGGTAGTGGCAATCGAATTTGCTCAGAATTTGAACAAAAGTCAGACCTGAGTTAGGGGCTTGCAAGTTGAGGTGACTGAAGAGGTAATTGAACAAGTAACTACATTTATAGTAGAGGGACGGAGGTGGTTTAACAGAAAAAATCAATGACCCCTCCTTGAAAGAAGACCTCCTAGAAGGAGAAGAAAAAATGGAGAAGAAAGGGAGAGGAATTGATAGGCTGTCATTCCCTCAGCCATGAAAAGATGTCACCTTGGGTTTAATAAAATATATCACTTGTGAGGGAAGATCTATGATAATGTTTAAATATCGCTTCCCTCTACTTAATCACTTTCGACACCAGAAAAAATTAATCTTCCATGCTACGTATTAGGGAACATCAAGCATATGGCGGCAACAGTAAATAAAACAACACACCTAGAAGCATGTGTGACCAATAACGGACTCATAAAATTGATCGTGATGGATGCCCTAGTCCAGCAAGGAAAGAAATAGGAAGAATTCAATTGAAAGAGGTCGAGGACAAGTCGGGGGAAACATACCATGACTTCAGGAGGAAGTCAGGAAAAAGTGGAAACCCAGACTCGGCTTGCCAAAGTCAAAATTGGGAAAGAACCTACTGATGAACCAATTGGGGATAGACGGCCAAAAAAGAGGGTGAAAGCTAGCATACCCACAGAACCTTTGCCTACATTGTAGGTTTTAACCCTGAACAGAAATTGTCTACACACGAATCTTATAACAGAAAATAAACAATAGTGAGAGCATAAAACATAAAACAGATAAACACAGAGATTTTCCCCTGGATCCCAAATCGGGACGACCAGCTTGATTTTTCATTATATTCCTTTTAGTGTTACAACACATATATATAAATGCCGAAGCATACGTAAACCCCAATCCATTAACCCTGGATTAGAACATAACTGTAGTTCCCTTAACCGGATCTACAAAATACCAAGGGACGAAAACCATCATACCCCAAAACCATGTGCAAAATCATGCACAAAACATGGGTGAGTCCACCTATGAGTGGGTCTGCACACCAAAACAATTTTCATCGGGGCGCTGCCCCGGACCCCAACAATGGGGTCTGCCTCCCCCCTGCTGCGCCCGGCGCAACGTAAAGCGCATGGGGCTAGTCATGGAAAGAATATAACATATACGCAACATTCTCCCACTTGTTGTTTTCTTTCCATAGGGGGCCACAGGAGAGCTTAGTCATTGGGCCAATTCTTCAACACCAATTGTTTCTCTACACAAAGAGAACTTCTGAGTGCTCACAGACTTTGTCAATGCATCTGCAACATTCTTCAAAGTGCTCACCTTTACCAGCAACACCCTTTTAGCCTCAAACATATCTCTAACAAAGTGATATTGAACATCAATGTGTTTTGTCTTTGAATGGTAAGCAGGGTTCTTAGCCAATAAAATTGCACTTTGGCTATCATAGTCTATCCTTATAGCTTGCTGTACCAACCCCATACTTGAACACAATCTCTGCAACCAAATTGATTCCTTGTTTGCATGAGTGGCTGCTATGTATTTTTACTCCATAGTTGAAAGAGCCACTATAGACTGTCTTTTAATCATCCAACTAATTGCACCTCCAAATAGGCTAAACACATACCCACTTGTAGATCTTCTTTGGTCCATATCTCCAGCCCAGTCTGCATCAAAAAAACCACGAATGTCCAACATTCTTTCCAATCCTGGTCTTCCCTAGTAGCACAAGACATAATCATTAGTGCCACTTAAATATCTAAAAACCCACTTCATTTTTGTCCAATGCTCCTTCCCTGGGTTTGACATAAACCTGCTCAATACTCCCACTGCATGTGAAATGTCTGGTCTAGTACAAACCATTGCATACATCAGGCTACCCACTGCACTTGCATATGGAACACGGGACGTATCCTCCTCTTCCTCTTGTGTCTTGGGACACTGTTCAATAGATAGCTTTACACCTATAGGAATAGGAACATTCACTGGTTTACTATCTTGCATATTGAACCTCTGCAATATAGTCTCGACATACTTCCTCTGGTTTAACCAGAGCTTCCTCTTTGCCCGATCTTTCTTAATTTCCATGCCCAAAATATAGTTTGCATCACCAAGATCCTTCATGTCGAATTTGGAGAACTGCCGGGTTTTCAAATCTTGGATAATTTCTTTGTCATTTCCAATCAACAACATATCATCCACATACAAGACCAAATAAATAACATGGTCACCAATTAATTTAAAATAAACACAGTGATCCTCCTTGCTTCTGGTGAAGCCAAGTCCCCATATATAGGTATCAAATTTCTGATACCACATCCTTGGTGACTGTTTTAACCCATATAGAGACTTCTTCAACCTGCATACTAGTTCTTTCTTACCCTTCACCATAAAGCCTTCAGGTTGCTTCACGTAGATCTCCTCTTCTAGATCCCCGTGAAGAAATGCTGTCTTCACATCCATCTGTTCTATGTTGAAATCAAGTGCAACAGTAGTAGAGAAAAGTAATCTAATAGAAGTAACCTTGGCAACAGGAGAAAAAATATCACCAAAATCAATTCCTGGCACCTGGGAATAACCTTTTTCTACCAACCAAGATTTTTGTTTCTCCACCTTGCCTTCTACATTCATCTTCTTCTTAAACACCCATTTTCTCCCGATGGGCTTCCTTCCAGCTGGCAACTCCACCAGATCCCATGCCTCATTTTTGTGCAAGGATGCCATTTCATCGACCATGGCCTCCTTCCAGAGTTTTCCATCCTCTGAATCTACTTCCTCCCTGACAGTTCTGGGATCGTCATCAGTTATAGTTAACGCAAAACCTGAACAGAAAGCAGATGGACTATACCTTTCTTGTTGCCTTCTTTCCCGAACTGATCTTCTCAAAGCTGGAGTTTGTGGCTCTTCATCTTCTGAGTCTTCTTCTGTTGTAGAGTCTGATTCATCCTCCTTTAGCTCAAACTCTATCTTCTCAAGTTCCTTTGGTATGATTTCATGTTTAACAACATCTTTCACCTCTCTAAACACCACATCTCGGCTGTACACAACCTTCCTTGTTTCCGGGTTCCAAAGCTTGTAACCTTTTAAACCATCCTTATACCCAATAAAGATGCACCTTTCAGATTTTTTATCCAACTTGGTCCTTTCCTCCTTTGGAACATGTACATATGCATCACATCCAAATACCCTTAGATGTGAAAGAGAGGTTTTCTTACCAGTCCATACCTCATGTGGAGTCTTATCCTCCAACACTGATGAAGGTGATCTATTAACCAGATAGCATGCAGTCTCCACTGCCTCTGCCCAGAATTCTTGTCCTAACCCAGTACCACTGAGCATGCTTCTTGCCTTTTCCATCAATGTTCTATTCATTCTTTCTGCAACTCCATTTTGCTGAGGCATGTATGGAGTAGTCTTCTGTCGTGCTATACCACACTTCTTACAAAACTCTTCAAATTCCTTCTTGCAGAATTCCCCACCATTATCTGTCCTTAGCACCTTTATCTTCTTCTTTGTCTGGTTTTCTACCAGAGCCTTAAATTCTTTAAATATGTCAAAAGCTTCAGATTTCTTCCTCAAGAAATATATCCATGTATTTCTTGAGAAGTCATCTATGAATGAAACATAGTACACAGACTTTCCCAGTGATGGAACTGACACAGCTCCAAACACATCACTGTGCACAAGTTCTAATATCTTGTTCACCCTCTTAGCACCAGAAGGAAAACTCACCCGATTTTTCTTACCATATACATAATGTTCACAGAAATTGAAATCCAGAGAGAAATTAGTCATACCTTCTACCATACCATTTCTATGCAGTATCCGAAGGCCCTTTTCTCCAATATGTCTAAGCCTTTGATGCCATAACATGGTCTTTTCTATAGAGACAGCTAGGCTTTCCGCTCCACTTTCATGAACCACATAACTGTTACACCCATCAATAACAGTGCTACCTTGTAGCTTTTATAGAGTTCCAGTCTGAACTCCCCACATTAATACCAGTGCTCCCCGAACCATCTTGCAGGCATATTTCTCGAACACTGTTTTTACACTTGCATCAGCCATCTTGCTTACATAAATCAAATTTCTGGCCAATGCAGGAATATGCAGAACACCAGGAAGTTTTCTAATCCTTCCACCTTGTAGCTTCAGCTTGACCTTTCCACGTCCGACGATTTTGGCCTTCCTATCATCCCCTAGGAAGACATCACCATCATATTTCTCATACTCGCAGAACCACTCCCTATGGGGAGTGAAGTGAAAGGATGCACCTAAGTCAATAAACCATGACTCATGATCTACATGTGTATTTGAAGAAGAAGCCAAATATACATCCCCACCTTCATCCGAGGTGGTTTTTGCCTCTGCAGAATGAGCATTATCAGATCCTTTTCCTTTCTCAGGAGCTCTAGATCTGCTGTCCTTTTTGTAGTGCCCTTCCTTTTCGCATTTCCAGCATACCTTTACAAACTTTCCAGGAGATTTAGATCTCCCTCTAGATTAGGATCTCCCACTTGAAACCTTATTCTTGTTTTTGTTTTGTGACCTTCCTCGTACAGATAAGGCATCTCCATTTTGGCCCTCCATATTTCTCTATCTCATTTCCTCTGACAGCAAGGCTGAGACAATGTCATCAAAATTCAAGGTAGTTGTCTTGCTACCTATTGCAATAACCAGAATATCCCATGAGTCTGGTAGAGAACACAACAAACTGATGCACTTATCTTCATATGATATTTTAATATCAACAGATGACAACTGACTTACCACAGTATTGAAGGCGTTCAGATGCTTTGTTACCAAGTCTCCATCCTTCATCCTCAGGTTATACAAATTTTTTCGCAGGAACAAATTATTCACCAGAGACTTAGATTGGTACAAAGTCCCAAGTTTTTGCCACAAATTCTTCACCGTAGCTTCCCCAAATACATTCAACAATACTGAATTTGAGACACACAACCGTATTGTGCTCTTAGCCTTCCGATCCAGTTTCTTCTAGTCATCATATGACATTGTCGTTGGTTTAGTACTTGGATCTACCACGATCCACTGATATTTATCCACCAGCAGATCATCCATCTTGAGCTTCCACAACTCAAAACTCTGACCATTAAATTTCTCGATCTCTATCTTTCCGCCGCTCGCCATCTTCTTTCACCGCAAGAATCGATCCCGCAGATCTCCCATTGAACAGGGTCTACCTCAGGCCCGAGAAAAAAACCCTGAGCAGCAAAGGCGTCCCCTTGAAGCTGAAACAACTTTGATACCAAATGTAGGTTTTACCCTGAACAAAAATTATCTACACATGAATCTTATAACAGAAAAAAACAATAGCGAGAGCATAAAACATAAAACAGATAAACACAGAGATTTTCCCCTGGATCCCAAATCAGGACGACCAGCTTGATTTTTCATTATATTCCTTTTAGTGTTACAACACATATATATACATGCCGAAGCATACATAAACCCCAATCCATTAACCCTGGATTAGAACATAACCGTAGTTCCCTTGGACGGATCTACAAAATACCAGGGGCTGAAAACCATCGTACCCCAAAACCATGTGCAAACTCAAGCACAAAACATGGGTGGGTCCGCCTATGAGTGGGTCCGCCTATGAGTGGGTCCGCACACCAGAAAAATTTTTGCCGGGGCGCTGCTTCAGACCCCAATAGTGGGGGTTGCCTCCCCCCTTGTGACCCCCCTGCTGTGCCCGACGCAACGTACAACGCATGGGGCTAGTCGTGGAAATAATATAGCACATACCTAACATTCAGCCGGAAAGTAGACATAAGAAAAAGTATTAGAAGAATAAAGGCAACCATCCTCATCAGGTAAGGATGAAGCTCATGTGCTATTTTTAGAACTTGAAAAACTTAGAAAGGAAAATGAATAATTGAAGAAAAAATTATTTGAGGGGAAGGAAATATTGGTGTCTATATGCATGACATGCTTTCAAGAACTAACAGTGGTGGGAAATAAGGTCTGTGGGGAAAACATCAACCCAATGGAAATAGAAACAGAATGGTAGGAGGCTTTTACAAAAGAACCTGCTAAGGATACTTGTAATATTCCCAAATGGGGAATGCATCAATATATGAACACAAAAATGGTAATAGCAGTGTAAATCAACTCATTAACATTGGAGACCAATATGGATTCATAACATCATGTATTATATCAACAAATCAATACAAAATAGTGAGGCATAAATCATATAAAATGAAGGAACAAGCCTCCCATAAACAATCATTCCAAAAAATGAGTTGTTGTCACAATACAAAATGCCGGAGAGAAACTAAATCACAGTAATATTGGGTATAACTATAGTTGAAGATGATACAATGATGTAAAAATACTGATATAGGCCCAAATAGAATCTAAACATACAGATCTGGGCACTAGATCAACTTTCCAAGACAACCCAAGAGGGTTTCTGGAAAATCCACACAATGTACCAATGTAATTTGCAGCCAGGGAAAATTTTAAGAACCCCCCTAAATTTATATGTATAATAAATGGGTGAATCCCCATGATACATAGGAAAAATGGAAGGTGATTTTACTAATAATATAATATGTATATATAATTTTTTTGGCGAATCTTTCACGAGATTATATTATCTTGTAAAATCATGGGGAATCACTAGTACGAAATGGTGAATCGTTGTCTAGTGGAGTTCGAGGTGTTGGTTCCAATGAAGATACGGTAGTTGAACCAGGAGTTGAAGGAAGCGAACCACCGAGACCAAGCATGGCACATGGTGACTGGTGAGGGAAGTAGTTCTCGTGCAGTTTGGAAAACACATTATAGTTCTGCTAAGCATAATGTTGTTGCTCATGCTACTGCTAGCACTGATATTGAGGTTGGAGAGGAGTTTTAGGAAGCATGGAAGGTAGTAGTGGTGGAGAATTACAAAGAGAACCCCATGATGGGCTCCATTTTTCCCTTTGGTATTTGGGTCTGCAAGATCTTTTGTCCATTGAAAAAACAATTAACCGTTCAACCAACAATCAACTTGACTGAGTTGATTAGGTACGAGTCAACTCAGACTATTCTTCAAAACTATGCTCGACACTATCCCATATTTATCACACTAATGCTACACAACATTGTGCATTTGCACCCAAATCTCATGCATACACACAAAATTTTCATCAACATCTATAACCTTAACCAAGTGAGAATCGATGAACAATTTGCACCAAAGTTTGTTATAGTGTTGAAAGTTCATAAGAAATTTAGATCCAAGGCACCTTAAATAAATTTTGAGATAACCTCCACAAATTCGACCACAATAGAGAAAAAATGTGATAAATTTTAAATGTACAAAAATTATGATTCATGTTCCTAGGAATGATCATAAGTAGTTGACATTTAGGTAGAGTTTTGAGCCTTGACACATTGATAATTCAATGGCTTAGTTCAAAACTCACACATTGAAAAGTTATCAATGAAGAGAAGACAAGAACATTATGAATTACACATACTCCAAACTTCCTACCAAATTCTACTTAGTTTTCCGCAACTCAGCTATGCATAATCTTATAGTAAATACAAATTCCACAAAGCCTTCTTCACATAGCTAATAAATGGCCATTGGAAGAGCACCCCTTATATATAGTAGTAGTAGCAATCAATAGATTATTTCATATTGAACTTCATAGCCATAGCACTCCTATGTATTGTATGATGTATTCAACTTGCATTATCAAATATAGATAAAATCATACTTTTGATTGATACATGTAAATCATACTTGTGCACAATGTTGAATGCAATGCCAGTCAAGGAGTAAAGTCGGTTTGACATGTAATGATCTATAAAATAATTAAGAAACTTAGTAATGCATCACAATTTTCACGTTTGAAAAAATTATAAAGCCTTCATGCAAATCCATTGTTGTTATAGTTCCTTCTCTCAACAATGTTCCACATAAGCATGGAAAATAAAGTAATATTAAAATTCATTTATAATACTTTGAAGCAATTAATGCTTATGGTGTCTTTTAATATCGAGTTATTACTTTGCCCCAGTTGTAATTTATGCAATTATATTGTACTCAATCCTGACAAAGAAATTGAAGAGAGGATAGTTAGAAACTAGGGATCAATATATTATAAGCATTCATGCCTTGACCGATGATATAAAATGCATATAAAACAAACAAGATTTGGGTAAAGCATGGATGTGGCAATCCTATTGTACGCAGTAAATGGCATTGATTTTGACATAAGATATTGTATTTTACCAGTGTTTTATGATAGATTAGTGCAACTTAAAAGCTATAAGATGTTATAACTTTAATATATCTAAATTTTACCTGAAGAGATAGTTAGAAATACACAGATTTTACAAAAAATAATTTTGCAAAGAAATCTGAATGTTGAATTAACACACAAGTATGCCTCAAATAAAAGCATCTATAAAACCTTTTTCCTAAAAGAAATTCATCAGTTTGAAATTTTGAATATTTATCCATGATCTTTAGATTGCAAGAGTATATATATTTTAAGTACCAGATTGCTTAAATTAAAGATTAGCTTACCATATGAATTACAGTGCATAGATAGAAACAGAGATGGTTTCCAAAAAAAATCGCCCAAAAAGGCAGCAAAATTCAGAGGAGACACTTATTTCGCTTCTTCGATGTTGGTCTTTGATGACCACTATCATCATCACTTCCACATTCATCTTCATGCACCTCAAGAGCTGCAGGTACCACTCTGCCCCTGCCAATAGATCAATGAAGTGAAAATTACAATTAAAACATTCTATATTTTTACAAAGAGTTACAACGCACATTCACAAGAACGACACCAAGCCTTCTCCATTAAGCATTTCCATGCTAGTTAAAAATGTCTACATAGGGCATAAAACACTATTATCAAAAGTAAATCCTATATAAAGATGATAAAAACTGAACCCAACTAAACATTTCCATTTATTGGAACTACCCATCATCAAAAGTAAGTAAAACCAATCTACAAATTTATGATTAACTTATAAGCATGATATGTCACAGAGGAAAATTTTTTTAATAGAAGGTGCCTTGCCACTCGAAGGATCACAAAAACTGAAGTAGAATATGAGACTAAATAATTATTTCAATAGTTTGTCATTGACAAAGATTTTATTTAACTTCCACATTATTGTCTAATAAAGTCTATTATTTAACAAAACAGTAGTATTAATATGTAAATATCACATTTTAGAATACTATTCTACTAACATCTAATTCTATTTCATATTTTTATGATACTGTCGAGTCTCAGAGCCAGCCAACAATTCCAACCCACCTTCTTGTATAACTTTTAAGGGATGCCAACTTTCACAGGAAAAACAGAGTCTTTATAAACAATACTGAAATATCACTGGAACATCACACAAGAGCCTTGACACTTGTGTGCATAATCAATAATGTTAAAATAAATAATCTTTCCAAGAAAAACAAATTCAGATCCCCTGCATCCCAATCTAATCTTAAAACAATTGCCACAATTTAAAAATATGTGGAGGTTCAATGCTAGTTATAAAACATGTTTGACTGCAATATTGTTTCCAAATCAAAGTTCCCATCAGAGAACCTCTCTCTATATTCCTCTATTTCCCACAACTTCCTCCACTCCAAATATCCTTCACATATCAATGTGTCAAACTGTGATTTTATTGGCATATAATTGGGGTTGTTTTGTAGCCAGTCAACAATAATAGCTACCAAAGAAATACAAGCACTCTCCCGTGCAACACATTCACTTCGTTGGTCAATTGAAGCAAAAAATAATTTAGTTGATAGCTTCATTTGTCCATCTCTGCTAACCTATACTTTATGTTCCCAACAACTAATGGTAAAGCTGTCATCTCCAAAGTCTACCCAGACATGTTCATAGCTACAACTGGAATCAATCTCATTGACCTGCAATAGATAAATAGATATTGATATCAATATCTACCAGATATTGCAAGAGATAGTTAAACACAAATGAAGCAACAAGCAATAGGGTTCTATCAGTTTCTAAATTGATGTTGAAGTAAATTCAATACTTGAAAATAATCCATATCTAGAAGCATTGAACTATAATCAAAAGTATTCAATCCAAACAAAATATCTCAAACACTCATGAGTCATGCCAAACTAAGTAACACACATCCAAACTTGTTTGTAGCACCAAATGAAGCACTCAAAAATGACAAAAACAATACAAGCACCCATCAGTATTACACTAATACTTTTTGCTATGGTATGAATAATGTGACATGGTTATAAGAGAAGAAAACATCAAGAGACGAGTTGTATATCACTAGGCAAGGCCACATGGTGAAGCCTGATTAAAAGGAACCCGAGTAACCAGTCATCTCCACTGGATCAAAAATAAACATAAATTCATAAAAAAAAACAAAATGTTTGATCTGTTTTTACTTAAAAATGCGAAGATACCAAATTGTAATCACAATCATTCAGGCCAAACACATTACCATACATGATACACAATCGTTGATTGTAGCACCAAAATAATGTAATCAAATATGCCAAAAATAGTATAATCATGCACCAATATTGCACCTAAACCGTTACCTTTCCTATATTAAATTTATGTATTGTCCAGAGTGATATGGTTAGGAGTAGAAAAAATGATAAGAGACAGGAATTTGTACCATCGCTTGGGGGGGTAGCTATGTAGGAAAGCTTGATTGTATGTAATCAAAACCAATATTATCTCCACCCTCTTCTCTGCATACGTTATTCAACAATGGTATATGGAGGAGCTAGTTTAAATCAAGAAGGAAAGAAACAAAAATTTTCTAAGTAAATTAATTCAAGAGAAGGAATAAATCAAAATGAAACTTATGAAACATGAACAAAGTATATTAATTTGCATAATTTATGAGCAAAGTGGAGAAAAAAAATGGCTTTTTTCTAATACAAGTGACATGTACCTCATGTACCTACTAATGTGTTAAAATATAAACTACCTTTTTCAAAATTTTAACATTATATTTGAAGGAAAATAATAATTATTCCACTAAAACTCAGTCACATGTTTCACCATATGAGAAATATGTCACACCCTCTAGTGAAATTTATCAACCATGAATGTCCTTCAACCATTTAATGAATTTCTACTTAAATGCGACATTGTTGAGGAATATCTCACAAATATCCTGTAACCATCTTAAACGTGAAGTGCGTAAAAATGTTCCAAAAGCATGAATCTCCTTCAACCATTTAATTAACTGTTAGTGCAATGTCATGTATTCCTCATGAATATGTCCAAATCTGCTACAACTACTTAATGCACTGTTCATGCAATATAACGTTACTCACGATTATGTCACAATCTACATTATAATGAACTTGCAAAAATTTCCAACGAGTAATATTACTAGCTGCATCATATAATGAATGTGAAAAATTTACTAACAATCAAAGTCTTGATTGAAAATCTTTAAATCCATTCCATTGATTTTATTTTGGTGATCCTGCAGAAATCATGTGAATGATAGCAAGGGATACAAGTTTAATTCCATTCCATTGATTTTACTTTGGAGATCCTACAGAAATCATGTGAACAATAGCAAGGGATATTGGGCTGCTTAGAACCCTTATTAATTCCTTCTCCAAGAATTATTAATTCCTTCTCTTTTTTAGAAGAAGAAGATAGGATATTTAAGAGTTAGTAAAATAGGCCAAATAAGCAAGGGAACCCACTAAGGGTGCATTAATGTAGGTGGAAGGTTCGGATTGATCATAATTTTTTTTCACATCAGTAAATGTATCCATGTTGTCTGGGCCTCCCACCACAACTCCCACCAAGATGTTGGGATTGGGTGCACTGTTGTACAGAGATTGGAATACTGCTTTGCAGGGAACGGGTTGAGGATGATTGGCCTTGGAGGGCAGAGAAGAGGCTTTGTGATGAATAAGTTTTGGATAGAGGGAACCATATCCAACCATGTAAAACATCCTCATAGGATTATCTCCCAGTATGTAATCAACATTAATGAACACAAAATTTATTTAGATCCTACATACATTAGTAACTTTTTGAAATAATAGGAAAATTAAGCATTGGGCTATTATGAATCTATACCTGGCATTTTGCAAGTGCTCTTAGCCTGTGAGGAGTGATTGTCAAATGGGGACAGTCACTCCTTTGTATTCATTTTAAATGGCACATTTTAAAAAACACAGAGGTTGCATTGTATCAAGTGTATTTTGAATTGTATTGAAAAATTTAGGAGGATACAATGCAACCTCTGTATTTTTTAAAATGTGCCATTTAAAATGAATACCTTGGCTATTATAACATCCCTACCCCATGGTTTTGGATTTGCTCGAATCAAAGGCAGATGCATTGGCCTTTGTCACAAATAAGACCAGCAGGCTTTGAGAAATAGACAATTCTTATCAATTCTGTCCAGGAACCAGAGAGACAGGGTAGTCTAGTTCGAAGTCCATACACCAATCTTAAACATAGTTTTGTCCAAGAACCATGGAGACATGGTAGACGCGAAGACTGCCCATTGCTGTCATTATAGAAAGGACCCATTGGAAATGATCGAATCCCATTAGCGCAGGCATAAAAAGAAGATGATTTGCCTACATTTTCATTAGACAAAACCTGCAAATTATGGCCCATATAGACGACCTTGGGACTTACTAATGATGAATTATAAAATCAGGTCCTAAAAACACCTTGGTAGTCTAGCCTATGAAACCCCCATAAGGCTCCTGGATTGAGATTGTCTAGAACAAAACCAACCCTAATCCTGCACAAGACGTATTCGTCACAGATGAATTCGAGACAAGTGTCTGCCCTCTTTTCAATGATTTCCTAGATAGGAGTGTGTGCGTGGGATAATCCCAGCTTTTCTGCACGAGATTTGAACCCTCTTACACAAGCGAATAATTCACGGAATTATAAATATGAAAATTGGCGTTCTTCACTATTAAAATGCCTTCAGACTTATCAATATCAATACTCCAAACCACAGTTCTGTCCAAGTCTTCTAGGACCAGGTTCCCATGACTCCCCAGCTTAAGAATTGTGCCCTCTACCACCATCTTGTTTCTGTTTGTTGTTGCAGGAGGAGAGCTGATATTCAATCCCATTACAAAAGACGATGAATCTGCTAGAAGAATTTACAGCCATGAATCTATGATATCCCCATTGCCATTGATATTTTAAATGTTTTCTTAGTGCCTAAGGCCCTTGATTTCCTCCCCTTGCCATGGTAGATGTCTTCAGAGCCATTATTACGATTTAAAGCATAAAGCATACTAATAATGACCATATTCCCAATTCTAGACCTTGCTCATAGCCATTGGGCTTAAGCACAAGAAAACTTTATTTAGTGCACAAATCCATTACATTAATTTGATCCAATGGTACAAATACAAGTAAGTGATTTCTAGTTTGTTATGATAGTGTTTTGATTCATGACAAAAGCACAATTTTACAAAGTAAGTTGGAATATGATTAGAAGATAGAGGGAATTGTTGATGTTTTGATTCCCCCAATACCCAGGACTCTACAATCCCTGATGGATGAAAATATTGAGCCTTTTCATCACTTTCTTCTGCTTCTATTATCGTTGTTAATTCTTCCAAAGATGCCGAAGATTTTTCAGTAGCTTCTCAATATTGAAAATTTTGCAGAGGATTTTGTTGTTTTATCTGTGGAAATATACACAGAGAAAACCTCATACTCTTGGTGCAGGTCTTAATTCTTCCAAAGAGGCCGGAGATTTTTCAATAGCTTCCTAAGACTGAAAAGTTTGTAGAGGAGTTTGGTGTTTTGTCTGTCGAAATCTACACAGAGAAAACCTCATACTCTTGGTGCAGGTGTTAATTCTTACAAAGAGGCTGGATATTTTTCATTAGCTTCCCAATACTGAAAAGTTTGCAGAGGATTTTGTTGTTTTTTCCATGGAAATCGACACAGAGAAAACCCCATACTCTTGGTGCAGGGTGTTGCATTGTATCCTCCCAATTTTTGCAATACAATTCAAAATACAAGTGTATTTTTAAAATGTTCCATTTAAAATGAATACCATGGCTATTATAACATCAGTTCCATTTAAAATTAATATCATGTTCACCACAAAGACAGATACCAACCTTTGTCAGATTTGGACTGATGTCGAATACTTGCTTCAGTCCATCATATGTAATTTTCAGGCACTCCACTAAAGTCAATTTTCATAACTGACCTTTAGACCTTTCAGAAAGTTTTAAGAAGGAATCATCAGTGAGCCTTTCACTTAGAGGATACTCCACATGTATAGTTTTCCATAGATGAGGATCATCTTTCACTATAGCATGCAAAGACTTGCAAACTTTTTCAATGGATAGAAGATCTTGCAGGCCCAAATACCAAAGGACAAAATGGAGCCCATCATGGGATAGTGAAACAAGTTCTCATTTTGAACCAGCCTGAAATCTATTTAATAGAACTCTCCCAAATTCAAAGTGGCATTCCATCATAACAGAAATTTCTAAGAAACATGATGAATTTTTTTTCACAACATTAAATGGAAAAGTAACTGAACCAGATTTTACTCCACCATTTCCTTAAAATTCATTGATATCTATTTTTTTATATTATACTGAGTCTCCCAAAACCATAAACAACCAAATTTCAGTAGGCACGCCTATTACAAAATTAGGAGGACACTCATAACTAATTTCTGGAACAAGCAAAACTGCTCTAACTTCTTTATGTTATTCACTGAGAGGTATGGGTTCAATGAAAAAATGTTTAGGTAATTCCTGAACAAGTTTCAAGGGACATGATATATTTGGATTGTCATCACAAATTTTCTTCTTAACTCGCTCTAAAAATTCAAAATGCTTCAACCCAATTCCTTCATAGGGGACCTTAGCAGTAGAAACTATGGACTTCAGTCTTCAATCTGGTAAATATCTATGAATGTAAATTTATTTCTGACAGAAACAACCTCAACATATAACTGAGAGAATTCAACTCAAGTATGTGCAACTCTTGTTCTTCACCTAGACCGAGAAAGTAATTCCCCATTCGTCTTAATGATTTTTCTAATTGTTGCAGATAGAAATCTGGTGAATTTATTCGAGAATGATATGTATTTCGGCAACTTCCAGGTATCAAGTTGGCCCAAAATTTTTCTAAAATTGGAATTGAATATATATAAAGAGAAGAAAAGGCTATCACAAAGCTAGGCCCTTCAAAATTTCTTTCAATTTTTCCCAAGTCTTCCCTACCTAGGTAAAACAAATTGCCTAGGTAAAACTATGGGAAAATGGCATGAACATGAATGAAACTAGGTAAGTGTATTACCACATTAGAGGAAACTTATGATCTAACCATGCATCACAAGGTGAAAGTGGCCAAGATGTGATTATTTTACCACCTTGATGTTGGTTCATGATGAACATTATGCACCACTGAAGCAACCTCCATTGATAATCTAACCTTGTGAAGGCTAGAATCATCATTCCAACCAAGGCAACCACATTATTATCAAGGAGAATCACTATGCTGAACTAGGACTACTCTCAACCAAAAATAAGTGTGTGTCTATAGTCCTTGAGCATCCTACAAGTTACCCCTAAAATATGCATTTACCAATCATGTCAACATGAGGGGTAACAACAACCACCAATGTGACCAAGTAGACAATGACAAGAACATGGCTGCAGGAGGTTCTCGACCTACAAAGACAAAAACTAGTTCCAACCTTGAAAAATTGATGATATTTTTCTTCAAATAGGATAAATTATAGTCTCTCCTAAAACATTTATTGACTGGTAGATCATATGTACCAATTAGAGCCAAGGAGCAAAACCCAATTCAAATGATCACATGAGCAGTATACCTCCATGTCAAGTAGGAAATCACCATTGCATAGGGAATCCCAATAGCAAGAAACTCTAAATATGAAGGGAGGAGACTTCGAAGTTGAGTTACACACACCAATACCAAAAAATTTCAAGAAACAAGCTTAGATATTTAATCTGGGCTCCACAGGTATCCCAATCAACCAGTCCCATGAAAGTAACGTTGGTCAGCATACCTTGTGTTGCATGCAAGACACACAAAAAACTTGTACCCTTGTCTTCTGTCAATTAACTGTGCTACAGCTAATGCACACAACCACCATTAGCAGACCATTAAATGCTTAGAAAAAACTAGTTAATAATTCCAAAGGGTCAAAGATTATGAAAATACAATGCATCGATTTGAATGTAGAAATTAAGTGAACCCAATTTTAAGCTACTGAATGCTATTTACGAGAGTCAAATAAGGAAGTATATAACACAATAAAGGTATTCAAAAATTTCAATATTTGAATCACCTATCTGGATGATGCAGATGGCTAACGCACATGGTATATCATCATTGTGAAGTGAATATCAGAGGTTGTTGGTTGGCTGGCTGTCCAATGTAGGAGAAAATTTCTCTTATAGGGTTATCCATTTTGGTGGGTGACAGGTGTTAGTATGAATCTTTCGTCGTAAAAGATCACTTTAGCTACGCATAAAAAATAGCTCTAACATCAATTATGGTTGCAAAAAATCTTTAAATCTGCAATTAGATGATCCAAATAATGTTTCAAAAATCCAGATCTAAGCATAAAAGACATTAAGCAGATAAAGTAAAATATGGCTCCATGCATCCAATAGACAAGACAAGAACAGTGTATTTGAAAGAATTTTTGTATTATATTAAAAGGGGGCACCTGAGAGGAAAACAAGAAAGGTGTTTTCCGGTTCTCCTCAATGGGATGGGTTCTTGAAAGTCCTCAATGTTTCAGATCTAAAATTCCTCTCTCTTATTGGTGTAGAAAACCCAGACAAACATAGAACTCAATGGGAGCTCACAAAGAAAAAATGGAAAATGGTGACCAAGAGTAGATCCAAAGTGATCTAATGCAATGGAGGTGACTAATGAATGGGGAAAACCCTTCTATTTATAACAAAATATTAGGGCGGTCTAGAACTCGGTGCATAAATAAAATATTATTAATCGAATTCTAGAACCACCCTTTAGGAATATTTTATTATATTTGGAGGGAAAAGGATTTTTGACTTGGGTCAATTCCTTTATTTATAAATAATAAATAAATAAATGATTTATTTATCATTTTAGGGAAATGATGGGAATAAATAATGGTTTATTTAACTATTTATGGATGATTTAGTCAAATTTAACTAAGAATATTATTTAAATAATGATTTAAATAACTTATTCTTAGGAAATAATTAAATAAATAAGGATTTATTTAATTGATTTCCTTTTTTTGGGTTGAATATGACCAGAAAATGTAAACAAATAAGTTATTTCACATGGTGAAAGCAATTTTACTTAGGGTAAAATTGGTCTTACATGTTGTGCTTGGGTTCATCTAATAATAATAGGTTAGATGACCAAAAAAATGGTGTAACAGATTGCCCCCCAACGTACGAGTGTTAGGAGCAAATCATATGACCGAAGTACGTTGTAAGAACTCAATCACTAGACATCAAGAAGGAAGTGAGAGAGAGAAATGTAAGGTAGTCTAATGTGCTAAAGGACTAGACCCTGAGGAGACGAGACTTACAGGTGAAACAAGTCTCTAGTTTATGAAGTGGTACCTGTGCAAAAGGCGGCGGGGGAGGCATACCTATGCCCGCCGAGACAAAGTACAAATAATAGGAAGTCCAGTAAACAAGGAACCGAACCAGGAAGAATATGCTAGCATAAATAAGAGCCAGAAAAATAGAATGATATATCCCATATACATGTTATGCCTGGAATAACCGTAAGGACTTATACAATAATATTTTAGTACATGAGATACAAATACGCCCAAATACCCCCTACACATGGGGAAGGGCTCAGAAAATCTGACTGATACATGCAAATCGAAGAGGCGCTGCAAGCGGCTGAGGCCAATATCATCAAATTGGAGGAGCTGCATCAAGGGTTGAAATGAAGAAGTCATCCAGGCATGTGGGGGGCTACCTGCAGGGCCACCCCCTCATGAGGGTTGAGAAATATCACACATGCCCGGGAATCACCAAGAGCTGCTGCTGCATCACTGGACTGTCAAGTGTATAGATCATGATCATGATGAAAAAGAGCTTGAACCAAGGTACACTGCCCCCTAGACCTAGCTTCTGGAGTAAATGAGTTGATGTCGACAGAAGTAGGTCCACCATAGGTGAGATAGTAAGGGAATCTCAACTAAGGCACGTGAGAAAATAGTAGAGTGACGAACAAACAGACACTGATGATGATAATGAGATGAGGGATACTGAGTAGCGGATGGATGACTTTCCTTGTTAGAGCATAAGGGTCATGAATGGCTTGGAAACAACTAACACAATATCAGGGAGGATAAGTGACAATGATACGGAAGGCCATAATGTGCAATACAAGAGAGGGACCAAGCGATGAAGGATCAAGGGCTATGGTAGGAAATAAAAGGGCTCGATATAGATTCCATGACGGATGATGACTCAACTCGGATGCTCTAAACAAGGGAGAATAGATGGTGCTGCCACACAGAAAAGGTCTAATGGGGAACCATAAAAACATGAGTACAAGATGGTATCTCATGAAGAAAATCTACACGAAAAAAGCCAAGTAAAGAGGTAAAATGGTGCCCCAAGTACAAGCGTTGTAAGTGAAGAATTCTGATTGGAATGAGAGATGAAGGGACCCTTTGTGGATAAAATGCGTCTTGGTGAAGTATCCAAACATGAATAACTAACAGATACCCATTTGAGTGCTCAGTGAGAGATTTCCAACTGTGTAGATGGTGTGTCAAACGGGGCTACGGTTTGGTCACAGCAGGCGAAAGAAAAAACAGGGGTTTTTCTTCTAATAAGGAATTTTCCCTCCAAAATCATTCATTTTCTTGTGTAGCTATGGTGAATGTGGAGAGGAGAGAAGGCCCTAAATCTTGCGGCGATCATAGCGGACAAACCGACCGTTGGAATCGCGATCCGTCAGTTGCAGGTAAGAGGCCTAATCCTACTCTTTGTTTTTGATGGATTCAATGTTCAGATAAGGGTTTTAAATCTCAGTAACTGCTCCTACTTCATCATTACAGTTGGGTCGCACTTTTTGGGGCAAAATCTACGACTTGGGACGCAGGTTTTGGCCTGAAAAGGGAGACCTGGCCCAGGATTTGGCCAAAAAGTGCGACCTGTTAGATGGGTGTGGTTTCAGTGCTGTTATGGGCTGAGATTCAGTTTTGGTGTAAGGAAATGTAGTTTTTTTTATCTGTAGACTGAAAAAGATGATGGTTTTGTGCAGATATGGCAGATATATAGATTAAATGGAGGGAGAGAGACCTAGGTACATTACAGATGGAAATCTAAGCGGATTAGGGTGTCCATCGTGCATTGGCTAGATTTGGGGTTCTGAAATTTGTGGAGAACCCTTTTATGAGGGCTGCTGAACCTTTGTTGGCTCGGATTATCAGTTACTAGGATCTAGACCATGAGGTGTTTATAGTGCAGGGGCACAGGATTGAGCTGACAGTCTAGGATCTGTATTTCCTAACTGGTCTCCTGCCATTGGGGATGGTGGGAAATACACAGCCAGTGTTACCGCGAGGGCATAACATCATGGAGTTTTTTGGGCGACATTTTCGACTAGGTATCCAAGTCAAAGGGACTCAGATATTGATTGGGGATCTAGAGAGGTTGGAGATCCTCGGGTAGTGGCAGCAATAGTGTTGCAGATTTTGGGCAGCCAGGCATTCCATCACATCACTGGAGGGCAGATGATGATTGTAGAGAGTGTGTTGGGTGGGACCTACTATGGGTGGGCCCAAATGATGTTGGTGTTGGTGAAATGACAGCTGTCGCTATGCAAGTGGCAAGTGAACCATGATTGTGCCTATGGGATGGTATTGTTCTCTTTCTTCTTTGAGAAGATCCTGACCTTACGACCTCGTATACAGTTTCCTGATGGAGGTCCGAGAGAGCCCCAGATGTGTCGGTGGGGACAACTACTGTGTAGAGGGGGGGGAGGGGCAATTGGACGAGTGTTCCAACCAGAGTTCTTCACCCATTGGGATCAGATGCCATTATACATTGATGACTATCCCTATAGTGGGATGAGTTATTGGGGAGATCCAGACTTGCCGCTTCTGCCTGGTTGGGTGTGGGGGCCCGATGGTAAGTGACAAGAAACTATTCTGTTATGTGCATTTTAGAGTTTGTGACTAGTATTCATGGTACTAATCCTTATATTTTTTGGAATGCAGATATAGCTCCAGTAAAACCAGCCGGATATATGGGACAACCTACAACAACAGGAGTTACAGGTGCAAGTGAATCAGGGATGGCACAGAAAGAGGATATGGCCGCTCTGTTGGAGGACATCCGTCGTAGATGTGAGGGGCTGCTGACCGGTGTGTCAGGGCGTGGTTGGCAGGATTTAGACGACCAATACATAGAGTTATGTATTAGGCTACCCTTGGAATGGCGAGGTATCATGTGACACATGGCGATGGCCGGTCAGACTGTGCGTGATCTATGAGCTGCGGGAGCAGAGCCGTTGGCTCGAGATCCTCCAGAGAGTGATTAGATGTAGGGCAGGTGGTGCCCCCCAACGTCTATGTAGGGGCAAGTGGTGTCCCCCATTTTTGTAGTTTTGGTTTTTGTAACATGCTATGGGCATGTCATATGTTTCAAAGTAGATGGACTCTAAAAACACATGTTATATGATATATATGATTTATATACATTTTGTTGATGATGTTAAATGTTATTGTCTTGTGTGTGATAAATGCCAGTCTAGAACATGATTTACGATTTGATCTACGTAGTGATTTTGACTTCTAGGGATATGGTTGAAAGTAATGAATCTAAATTCATGTATCAAAAGTTTCACTCGTAAATATTGTCTAAATAGGATAGGGTTATGCACACGATAGACACCATTAATTTGTAAGACAAGAAGCAGGGAATATAAATGAATGTGCAGATGGAGGATGTGATGAGAGAGGGCATTGGCTAAGAGACCACGTATTGCATCATATTCAATCTGATTATTGGTGGCATTACCAATGCAAACCCCATTTTTAAGAACCAGGGTATGCAAGGGGGTAAAGATGGCCCATGCTGCCGAAGCGAGCTTCTGGGAATAGCGACTTGCCCCATTAGCATAGCCAAGATAATGTGTGGACGAGGGGGCCGGTGGAATAGTGTCACAAGACAAGAAATGGGAGGGATGAGAAGAAGGATGGAAACGTGAGTAGAGGGTAGACATCCACTAACGACTATGGGAGGGAGCAGTGTGGGTAGGAAGTCTAGGACTCATAGACTGACGAGAGGGAGATGAATGAGAGCTATGGGATGAAGAGCGGGAAATCAGGTTGCAAAGAACATCATAGATACGGATAGGATGATCGTGATTATGGGAGGAAATGGAAAGGTCAAGGAAACCACATGATGCTGCAAAGCTACCTAAATCATCAGTATGGGAAGAGAGGCATAGATACGGGTCATCACGGGGAATGACAGAAGAACAGGTAAAAATATGGTCAAAGCATGAAGAGCCCGAGAATGTGGCTGAAGGAGAATCAAGAAAAACATATGGAGTGGATTCAGATGGAATGTACTCCAAGGGTCGTTTGGATGATGATAGGTATAGGAGGGGGGCAGTAGGTTTTGACATCTCAACATCAGGGGGAGGAATGTCAATGGTAGTAGGGTGATCCTCGAGTAGGCCTGACGCATATTGAGCAAGGATGGGAGAGGTTGATTGATTTTGTTCAAATTTGTACTCGCGAATGACCTCTAAAGAGGCTCGGTAATGCATGAGGTGAGGACAATGGTGAGAATAATGGCCATGGACACCACACAGAGCATAGGGTTTGTTGGTGTGAAGAGTCTTTGGGTTCTTGGCTGCAGAGGAGGAGGAAACATAGGTTTCAAGGACCGTAGATTCAGGGAACACGACTTTAACCATGGGTTGGATACGGAGTAACTCAGGACAGGTATGGGTGGGATGACCGATACCATCACACAAGGCACAAGGCTTGGTGGGTGGGGGACGGGTAAGGTCGGGTGTGGTGGCCTTGTCTTTGGATGCCCCCTTGCGAGTTTTTATTTTCTTGCTTGTAGCTGTCGTAGCATGAGGACGGTCTTGCGGAGGGGCTAGGGGCATTGTAGTGGTGGAAGGAGTGAAGGGAATCGGTTGCACTAGTGTCACAGCAATATATGGTTTTGGGTGGCTTGGTGGGGTCTCGGCTGGAGGAGTAAGATACCATACTGGTATTCCCAAGGTTAAATTAGGGAGGGAAAGGGTGGCCATGATGGGAACCGAATAGACACTGGGGGGGACCAAGGAAAGGTATCTGACCGGCGGGGTAATGACCAGGAGGGACGACTCCCATATGGTGGAGACCTGAGGGAACCGACTCAAGAGGGTAGGGAGGTTCCTGAGTGTGAGGTGGATGGGAAGGTCCAGGCGAAGATGGTTCAGTCGACTGAAGCGAAGGGCTAGGAGCAGGTTGCGATGGGTGAGATGGAGGTTGCTGACTAGCCGAAGCAGGCTGTGGAAGGCCAGCCTGAGATGATTACATCATGCAAACATTCGCTAAGTTAGGATCAGAGATAGGAGGAGGGGGAGGACCTAGGAAAGTTCCAAGAAAAGAGGAGTCTTTGTAGATGCCAGGGGAAACACTGGTCAAAGAATCAAAAGTTTGTTTAGTGGTGACAATAGAGATGGTGGACTCAGGGGAGGTCTGAGATTTTGGTTCATGGTACATCAACTGGTCGATGGTGACAATCTTGCCATTATGAGGGAAGAACATCTTGCGGTGGACTGCGGATGGGAAGGCAGACATGGCATAGGTGTAACTACGCCCCAAAATAGTCTTGCCTGCAAGGGTGATAGGACAGTTACAGAATAGGCCAATGGGCTGGGAGGCATGGCCATCCCATGCATGAAGAGTGATTGTGGAAGGGGCCAGCTCAGGAGATCCGAGCTGTTTCCAAACCGAAGCAGACATCACACAGGTAGATGCCCCCTCATCAATAATACACAGAGCGACATTGACATTTAGGATTTTGACTGGGATTTGGAAAGCAACAGAAGCAGGAAGAGGGGGATGGTTTGACTGGCGGGCGTCGAAAAAAATCAATTGGTCATCAGCAGGATCTACAACACCCACGGTAGATAGTAGAGCCTTCTTTTGAGAAGGACACGACTGGAGGAGTTCCAGTGTTGAAATGGCAGCAGGATATTGTGCAAGATCATTTACTATGTGGTATGAATGGGCAGCCCGACCAAAGGCATCATTGCGGCGTAATGGTCCCTTAGGAGTCTTGGTATGACCCTCAAATTTGGGCGGAGGGATTTGCAAGGGACCATTGGGTGTCAACAGAGGCTTTGTAGGACCTGAAGATGGGGACTCGGAGACAGACGGAATGGGAGGCATGGAATACTGACAGGACCGAGTTTGAAGGTTGAGGTCGATAGTGAGAGGTTGGTTAGAGGCCATCATGAGAATCTGGTAATCAGAGGAACCAGAAGGGGAAGGTTTAGTGGTTACCGGGGCATGAGGTGGTTGAGTGGCTACGAATCCTTGTTGAGGGAAAGGAGCCGTAAACAAAACGGGTTGAGAAGTAGCTGGATTGGGAGGGACAATAGGGGAGGAGTGTTGTCATCGCACGGTGGCCTGAGACTCCCACATCTGCCTCATTTGTGGTAATAAGGGACAATCGTGAGTGTAATGACCATAAACACCGCAACACGAATAGGGCTTATTGGTGCGAAGCGGCCTGTCCGGCTTGGGCTAAGAGCCCTGTGGCTGGTTGGCAGTGGTAGAGTAAATAATAGAAGGATTGGATCCATGATTACTAAAAGTGGATTGATTGCCTTTCCTCTTTCTTTTAGAAGGAAGAAGATTAGTTGCCCCCTGTTGCGCAAATACTTTCCCTGGAGGGGGTAGTAAGTGTAGTTGTGGGGGTGGAGAAAGCAAGGGAGTGGGAGGTCCAAATGCTAGAGGAGCTGGGACATTAGGTTGTGGGTATGGATAAGGGGTAGGATGGGAAACATTGAGGTAAGCAGGAGTGTGGGAAAAATGAGGAGGCATGCCGTATCCTGGATACATGCTACCTGGAGGGGGGAAAGTGCCGGAGGGGCTGGCCCCTCCTGGAGGGAAACCATAGCCCAGAAGAGGTTGAGTAGAGGTATGTGACAGGGCTCCAATGATACCGTTGGCAGAGTGAGATGCCCCCGAGGCATTAGGGCCATTGGGTTTGGGGAGGTCAGGAAGGACGGTATAAACATAACCAGATTGGGCATAGATAAGGTCATATTTCAAGGCTATTTGGAGGGCGGCTTCTTCAGTTTGGGGAAAATGGGATGTGACATCTTTTATAATGGGAGGTAAGAGAGAGCGAAGGAACCAGTCTATGTAAACCTGATCTTCAAAGGGGGGAGCGCGACATAGGCTCCGTCTTTGTCGCCATTCTTGGACATGAGTGGAAAGGTGGGTCGAAGAGGATTTATGAAAAGAAGTTAGGAGTTCAGTACTAGTGTTGTATCAGAGAGGAAGCTGGAAATAAGATAAAAAGGCTTGGGAAATGGTCGCAAAGGTGGTATGGGAAGAGGTGGCTTGATCAATGTACCATTTAGAAGCTTCACCAGTAAGCGTGCATTGGAACAATTGAAGACGGATGGAGTCATTAGTGATGGAATTGGAGGAACACCACATGTGGAAAGATCGAATATGGTTAGAGGGATATTCACTAGCAAGGCCTTCAAACTTGGGAATGTCGGAGGGGAGCTTGGTTGGCATAGCAGACCAACTGACATCGTGGCGGATAGGATCATTAATCAACTGATTGAAGTTGGGGAGATTGAGGCTGGCCATATAAGGGATCAAAGGGGTAGTCGAGGTAGGTCCCATAGTGGTTCCACTGGAAACAGACCCAGCAGTAGAACTAGGGTTGCTGCTGGTAGTAGGCCCTGAAGTAGACATGGTGAAAGTAACAGGGGGAGAACCAGGAGTAGGGGGAGAACCTGAAAAATCAGAAGAAGAGTCGGAGTGCGGACTCGAGGGATGACTTACTCGATGATGACGGGATGGAGGAAGTCAACCAACTGGAAACTGAGGGTGAAGGCCAAGAAGTCTCCAGGACAAACACCTTGGGGGCGCAATGATGACGGGAAGAAGAAAAACCGACAAGGGCAAGGAGAGGAAAAATCAAGTGAGGATAATGTTGAAACAAGGGCAGAGAGGTGCAGTGTCATTTGATTTTAAAGTCTTTGCCAGGTGGTGTTAACCAGGCTCTTCTTCACTTAGGGTCAGTGTGTGGTGTGCGTTAATTTTAATTGTTTAAACCCAGAAGTTTTGAGAGTAAAAGAAAAAGTGTGCTGCGTAACTGAAAATAAATCTGCAGTAATTAAGAATGAAAGAACAGAAATTAACAGCTAACAATGCATCAATCTAACCCAAGAAGGTGGGTCTCTCAAAACTAGTCTAAAAGAGGGGAAAAAACTAAGAAAAGCACACGAAAAAGAGGCCAATAAATCTAAGGTCGGGAGGGACGGGGATCTAAAGGAGAACTCTGCTGAAAAGAGGTGCAGAGAACAACAAAGAGGCAGAGGAAAGGTTGCTACTAAAAAGGAGGAGATCAACTAAACATAGAAGGGACAATGAGGCAGCCCTAGAAATGAACCCAAACAAAACTATATGAGGTGATTTGAAAGGGATAAGATCTGATCTAAAGGGATCTGAAAATGAGGTATCAGATCTGAAAGAAATAAGGCCAAAAATCTGGAAATTCAGACTTCTGAAACAGAAAAAAATCTCCCACAAAAACTGGAGGGTACTAGAGCCATAAGGGGCAATATTCCCACTTATTTGAGTGAAACAGATAAGAAACATGTCAAAACGGGCAGAGACAAAGGCTGAAAAACCCTGACAGAAGCTTTAGACAAACCCAGAAAAAGTGCTGGAAAATTGCAGAAAAAAGTGCAGGTCGCAGGTTCTGACCTGTTTTCAGTCCAGGTCGCAGGTTTTGGGCAGAAAAGTGCGACCTCAAGGCCAGGTCACATTTTTTGGGCCGATAAGTGCGACCTGCAGATCCGAGTCTCTCGGCGGCAGATTTCAGACTTGTTTAGGGAAATGATGGGAATATAATTAAATAAATAATGGTTTATTTAACTATTTATGGATGATTTAGTCAAATTTAGCTAAGAATATTATTTAAATAATGATTTAAATAACTTATTCTTAGGAAATAATTAAATAAATAAGAATTTATTTAATTGATTTCCTTGTTTTGGGTTAAATATGACCGGGAAATGTAAACAAATAAGTTATTTCACATGGTGAAAGCAATTTTACCTAGGGTAAAATTGGTCTTACATGGTGTACTTGGGTTCATCTAATAATAATAGGTTAGATGACCAAAAAAATGGTGTAACAACAGGGTCAAATCCCAAACCATGGGATTAGGGGTTACCCCTTATTAGCCAAACCAAAACTATAAAATCATAAATCTTTGAGGATGAGCAAGGGAAGGCTAAAAAAACCTATGACCCTTTACAAATAATGAAAAATGGGTGAAATTTGTCAAAAAGAGCAAAGCTCCTCAAGCTCAAAAGACCCAGCCAACCCTGACAGTTGGCCCTAGCTTGACTCCAGAGAAGCCTGCTACATTTGTCACAAAAAAAGAGCCTATTGGTTCCTCTCAACTCACCTCCTAATGAGGAGGTGGGGGCTTGTTGTAACCAACCTACCCAAAACATCTTGGGACAACCAAATAACTTTTTCTTATTCTAAGTTTATTTGAATTCTTTCGGTGACCCAATCGTTGTCTGCATGGTTCACCTTGTTTTTTATTTGATAAGAACTTATTTAACCTTGCTTTGGATTTGATGACAATATAGCTCATGAATCTTGTAGCCTTGATATTCATCCTTTGAAATCACGCGATTTGATTTGTTCTGATATTTGTTGAGGTGTCTTTTTTAAATATTTTGTATAACAAGACATATTTTCAAAAAAAAGGGGGAATTCCTACGAAAAGAAAAAGAGAAGTTACATGCCAAATAGGGCAATGACAATTAGAGACAAGGCAATGAAAGGAAGAAAATATATTAAAAAAAATCAGAGATATCTCTCCATTGAAAATTTTGAAAGATTTCAAACTATAAAAGTTGTCTCCTTGTTGATATTTTCAATTATAATTGATAACAATAAGTCTCATCACCATGAAAAATATTATCTTTAGATTCACTTTAAAGCCCACAAATATCTAATCTTACAAAACATATATGATAACTAATTCAACCGAACCCACTGTTTATAGATCCAGAGATGATTTCTAGCTTTGAAGAGTGCTTCCCTCTGACAATCCAACTAGCAAAACAATTGAACCAAAATAAGAGGTCACTATAGCAGCAGGAAGGCACTTTTATAGTTTCTAAATCAAGCTAGAAAAGATTTGACATCCATACATAAGAGTTGGTAAACATCTAATATTTATTCCAGGTTTACCCAATTAAAGAAAAACTGTGCATAGCAGTCCTTAATCATAATTTTTCCTGCTAAATCAAATTAAGGGAACATAGATATTTTGCTACAGGTTGAGATCAATTCGGAAAGAAAAAGAAATATAATGGCTTTCCTGGAGGAATGCATGGGTTTCCAGTTCATTTGCATCCATCACATCAGCTTCTACTCCACCTTTTAGCCGTCCTGGGTAAGCCTGTCCATAAAGACTCACTATGTGAATTATATATCAAAATTAGCAAAAAATAGGTGTATGAAAATTCGTGCCCAACATTATAAGTATCCTTCCATCATGATATTACCATATTTGATTTGGAAATTTCATTAGTAGTGTCAAATATCTTAAATTCCAATCAGTTTAAATGTATCAAAAAATAAATATGGTGGGATTCATTCCATATTAATAATTACTCTTCTCTACTCTACAAGGCACATAAATAGGTCCAGTTTAAATTAGAATTACGTTTGCCAATTTCCTTTCCTTCTCGGAGATTTAATGTAAACACATGGTACATAATTACAAATAATCCCTAGTATCTACATAGATTAGAAGCATCTTATTATTAACCAATAGTAAAATCACTAATGTTATATTTCGCAACTCAATTAGCTATTCCTTTGTAGCCTTTCCTATCCTCACATGAGATAATTACTTGTGGTTCTTTGATATTTTTTTATAAACACTGAGTAATGTCATCAAGTCATTTAGTTTTCTCCTTTCTGAAAGTATTTTCACCCTGCAATTGTTTTCCTACTCAACTGAGCCCTAATAAGCTGCCTGTCAATTCCAACTGTCTCATTTCTCTACCAGACCAATTATATTTAACGTTAAATTGGTGTATGTTTATCCATATATGGCTCTTGTTGGATCTGGATGAGCTCTCTTTTTCATTATCATACTCCCCCTTGCTAGTTGATTATAATTGAGTGAGCTTGGTTTTCATATTTGGAATTCCAATAATCTAACTGTTCTAAAGGATCTTCCCTATATCTCTGATATTTTAGAACAAGGGCTTGAAATTTTTTCCTTCAACAATACTTTTGTTGTTACAAGCTATATTTTTCATAGGGTCTTCTAGAAATGTCCTTACATAGTGACAAGAGTCAAGACTACTACCTTGTCACACTAGTTAAGGCATCATCAATAGCTCATACAATACTAAATAACTTCCACATTCAGTGTGCTTAGTGAATTCACACATCTTCCCATACAACAAATTTTGAATTCTAGAGATCAATTTCCTTAGGGCTTCATAATAGTTGCCTTCTAATAGTGACTTAATTCTTCAAACATCACTGTACTTGGGCCTTTCAATAGTCCACCACTGCTCTTTAACAACCATTCATTAACAAACAAACCAATCTATTCGAGAAACATACCTTGTTTCTCAACTTCCCCTTATCCTTCTTGTTCTTGGTTTTGTGTTCTTGCTTTAGAAACTAGACCTCTAATTAGGGAATGTTGCAACCATTTTTACAATCCTGCCAACTCGGCCTCCACTGCTCAAGAGACTATGGCTGCCCTTCTTCTATCAATTCTTTCCATACATTGGGTTATAAGACACCTTCTAGCCTATTGTTGCACCCTTTTGGTCCTCAAAAGTATACCTACAACATTTCGGTTTCCCACAAAGATTAGCAAAGATATTCCTCCACGGATGTAACACAGAATTACTTGTGATGTTTCACACTTTGGATGATCTTCAAACTCCTACTCCAGCTCTTTTAGGAACAACGTTCCAACCTAGCAGACTTCATCTACAAACCAAGCACCCTTGCAACCTTCTTAACAGTCTCTCTCCACCTTCATCCCTCTCTGAAAGCCTTGCTCTACCCAAATATTTATGCAGCCTACTAACCTACATTCAAACCAAGCACAAGAACCCTACAAAAACCATGTTGCAACTTGGTCCTACACTAGATTATCTCTAGATTTTCGGACCTAAATTTATTCAAGGTGTCCCACAACTTGGCTGACCTTTCTAATAAATCTTCATTAGTCAACATAGCTTCATTGTCATAAATAATCCTTGCCTCTAGCTGTTATCCTTCTCCTTCAAGATTTCCAACTCATAGGGTCTTCAACTAGTTGCCCCAAATAATTGATATGTTGCTCCAAATCATAGAACTAGGGTTTTTAGTTCTTCCTTCATACAATCCAATAATCTATCTGTTCTAAAGGATCTGCCCTATATCTCCGATATTTTAGAACAAGGACTTGCAATTTTTTCCTTCAACAATATTTTTGTTGTTACAAGCCATATTGTTCATAGGGTCTTCTAGAAATGTCCTTACATAGTGACAAGAGTCAAGAGTCAAGACTACTATTTTTTCACACAAGTTAAGGCATCATCAATAGCTCATACAATACTAAATAACTTCCACATTTAGTGTGCTTAGTGAATTCACACATCTTCCCATACAACAAAGTTTGAATTCTAGAGATCATTGTCCTTAGGGCTTCATAATAGTTGCCTTCTAATAGTGATTTAATTCTTCAAACATCACTATACTTGGGCCTTTCAATAGTCCACAAGTGCTCTTTAACAACCATTCATTAACAAACAAACCATTGTATTAAAGAAACATACCTTATTTCTCAACTTCCCCTCATCCTTCTTGTTCTTGGTTTTGTTTTCTTGCTTCAGAAACCAAACCTCTGATTAGGGCATGTTGTAACCATTGTTACAGTCCTTCCAACTCAGCCTCCACCGCTCAAGAGACTGTGGCTGCCCTTCTTCTATCAAGTCTTTCCATACACCAGAAGTTTATTCCTGTCAGCGAAGTACTTGTAATTCGTAAGTCAATCAGGGTTTACCATTCATTCAAGTCTTCTCCCCAAAAAGTAGGTTTCACACAATTCTAAGGATTTCATGGGAAAAATTCTTCCTCTTGTTTTAAGAACTAATTAATATAATTTACTCTTATCCCCAAAATAAGTGTTTCTTTGTCTCAAGGATGTTAATTTCTCAGTGATCCATGAATCTAGTGGATTCCATAAGCACAAAACATTAGTGGATTCCCTGTTAAGCCTAATTGCTGCTTTCTACCATACATACACACATTTATCATATATACAAGTGCATTTCTAGTGCATTAGTGCTACAATTTAAATTTATTTATGAGAAGTTAACAAACTTGAAAAAGCAAAGAAAGTTTCGAATGTGAAATATGTGAAATAGTAAATTTTGTCACTCATTTTCCCTACAAAATCTTCTTGTAATTCACACGATATTGAAATAAGAAATTTCTCATAAATGTTTATATTTTATCTTACTGTGGTTATATGTTTTTCCATGTTAAAAAAGCATTATATTTGACATGTCAAGTGTGAAATCAAAATATACATCATACTGTCCATACAGGCTCATAAAATAACAGTACTGTGGCTATCTTGTAGAAAGCTTTTATAACCTATCACTACATTAGTACATAGTACATTCATCCTAGGCACCTAAAATATGGTTTTTGAAAAGAGACTATGGCAATGTGCTGCCTGCATGAAGACTCTATGCACAACATATTAGATCAATTCTAAAAAACTGAACAGGAAAAACCTTGCATTGGAACAGGTCTCTGACAAAAGAAGTGACCTGAGAACATCGTCTGAGTTCCAACTGTGATGATTTTACTAACATGGAGGACTAAAATTTCTCTATTGTAGCACATGGTATCACGTTTTTAATATGTCCCAATTTCAGTTCTTTGAACTCATTTCCAGAGGAGCAGTAGTGTTTGTAAATTCAGCAGAGGTTGGATGTTCTATATGTGATAGCTCTATAAGGGTCCTTTTCAAAAGGGATTTGTGGAATTTGTTATCAGGAGAGATGGAAAAAGAAACGTATTTTCTAGTAGGATTGTAACCGTGTACATTCTTTAGACAGAAAGTTGAGAACAAGAATTGCATATTTGATTGAGATGGCGGTATTTTTTGAAGATGCAATGTCGTCTAAAAGAGAACATATCAGTCATGCCATTGTAGCTGCCTATCTGAGTGAATGTTTAATTTTTCTTTATTCATTAACCTCATGTTTCACAAAGTTGATCTTTGTATTAGGATTGTTGGTGGTGTTGTGCATATATTGACAACTATCATTTTTAGTTCAATAATTTTTTTTAGACATAGATACAACTGAAATGATCTAGTGAGATTTTGAATTATCAATATTAGTAGCCTATTGCATGTTGGACTAAGGATGGTGGAGGCATGAGTTGTATATTGTATGATATTTTTCTTGATCAGATTGGAAGGTGTGCATGCATTGTTTACACCTTCTGTTCATTTTTCAAGAAGGCAGTATCTGACTCAAATGCACCAGTCGAAGAAAAGGAGATGGATGCATTGATTGCATATTTACGTGTAGCAGATGTAGATATTGGAAGGTATGCGTTCTTGCTTTGGCAATCATCACCCTTTCCCTTACTGTGCTTTGTGTGAAGTTTTATGAGATGTCTGTAGCCAGCTTTGCAGATTATCTTGAATTTGTTATGTTGTTAATAGTTGTTTGGCTAATAGTTGAAGTTGTTGGGTTTTTACAAGTGAATATTCAAGTAATTTTATGTTTTTGTGCCAAGGTTACATAAAAATTGGTTTTAGTTTTATTGAGAAAAATGTCTTTGCAATCACTCGCTAATGTTTCACTCACTAATGTTGTGATTTCTTACCAAATTCTGTGTTATGTTGAATGTTATTTTCAAAAGTTTTGATCTTGATTTCTATCTAGGGTCATGGCATATATAATTTCAATAATTTAATTGGATCAATCATTCATTCTTTTGCAAAATGGAACATTATATCGTATTATTGACAATGGTATTTTCAGGAGACTGTGGTTGCCCTTCTTCTATCAAGTCTTTCCATACGTTGGGTTATAAGACACCTTCTAGCCTATTGTTGCACCCTTTTGGTCTTCAAAAGGATACCTACAATAGTTCAATTTCCCACAAATATTTTCAAAGATATTCCTCCACGGATGCAACACAGAATTACTTGTGATGTTTGACACTTTGGATGATCTTCAAACTCCTGCTCCAGCTCTTTTAGGAACAACATTCCAACCTAGTAGACTTCCTCTATGAACCAAGCACCCTTGCAACCTTCTTAAAAGTCTCTATCTACCTTCGGCCCTCTCTGAAAGCCTTGCTCTACCCAAGTATTTATGCAGCCTGCTAACCTACATTCAAACCAAGCACAAGAACCCTACAACAACTCTATTGCAACTTGGTCCTACACTAGATTATCTCTAGATTTTTGGACCTAAATTTATTCAAGGTGTCCCACAACTTGGCTGACCTTTCCAATCAATATTCATCAGTCAACATAGCTTCATTGTCATAAATAATCCTTGCCTCTAGCTGCTATCGTGCTCCTTCAATATTGCCAACTCATAGGGTCTTTAACTAGTTGCCCCAAATCATTGATATGTTGCTCCAAATCACAAAACTAGGGTTTTTAGTTCTGCCTTCATACAGTCCAATAATCTAACTATTCTAAAGGATCAGCCCTATATCTTTGATATTTTAGAACAAGGACTTGCAATTTTGTCCTTCAACAATATTTTTGTTGTTACAAGCTATATTTTTCATAGGGTCTTCTAGAAATGTCCTTACATAGTGACAAGAGTCAAGAGTCAAGACTACTACTTTTTCACACAATTTAAGGCATCATCAATAGCTCATACAATACTAAATAACTTCCACATTCAGTGTGCTTAGTGAATTCACACATCTTCCCATACAACAAAGTTTGAATTCTAGAGATCATTGTCCTTAGGGCTTCATAATAGTTTCTTTCTAATAGTGACTTAATTCCTCAAAAATCACTGTACTTGGGCCTTTCAATAGTCCACAAGTGCTCTTTAACAACCATTCATTAACAAACAAACCAATATATTAGAGAAACATACCTTGTTTCTCAATTTCCCCTTATCCTTCTTGTTCATGGTTTTGTGTTCTTGCTTCAGAAACCAAACCTCTGATTAGGGCACGTTGTAGCCACTGTTACACTCCTGCCAACTCAGCCTCCACTGCTCAAGAGAATGTGTCTACCCTTCTTCTATCAAGTCTTTCCATACACTAGAAATTTATGCCTGTCAGGGAAGTACTAGTAATTCGTAAGTCAATCAGGGTTTTCCTTTCATTCAAGTCTGCTCCAAAAAGAGTAGGTTTCACACAATTCTAAGGATTTCATGGGAAAAAATTTTCCTCTCGTTTTCAAAACTATTTAATACAATTTACTCTTATCCCCAAAATAAGTGTTTCTTTGTCTCAAGGATATTAATTTCTCAGTGATCCATGAATCTAGTGGATTCCATGTTAAGCCTAATTGCTACTTTCTCCCATACATACACACATTTATCATATATACAAGTGCATTTCTAGTGCATTAGTGCTACACTTTTAATTTATTTATGAGAAGTTAACAAACTTGAAAAAGCAAAGAAAGTTTCGAATGTGAAATATGTGAAATAGTAAATTTTGTCACTCATTTTCCCTATAAAATCTTCTTATAATTCACACGATATTGAAATAAGAAATTTCTCATAAATGTTTATATTTTATCTCACTGTGGTTATATGCTTTTCCATGTTAAAAAAGCATTATATTTGACATGTCAAGTGTGAAATCAAAATATACATCATATTGTCCATACAAGCTAATAAAATAACAGTACTGTGGCTATCTTGTAGAAAGTTTTTCTAACCTATCACTACATTAGTACATAGTACATTCATCCTAGGCACATGAAATATGGTTTTTGAAAAGATACTATGGCAATGTGCTGCTTGCATGAAGACTTTGTGTAAAACATATCAGATCAAATCTAAAAAACTGAACAAGAAAAACCTTGCATTGGAACAGGTTTTTGACAGAAGCAGTGACCTGAGAACATCATTTGAGTTCCAGCTGTGATGATTTTACTAACATGGAGGACTAAAATTTCTCTACTGTAGCACATGGTATCACGTTTTTAATATGTCCCAATTGCAGTTCTTTGAACTCATTGCCAGAGGAGCAGTAGTGTTTGTAAATTCAGCAGAGGTTGGATGTTCTAGATGTGATAGCTCTCTAAGGGTCCTTTTCAAAAGGGATTTGTGGAATCTATTATCAGGAGAGTTGGAAAAAGAAACATATTTTCTAGTAGGATTGTAAGCCCGTACATTCTTTAGACAGAAAGTTGAGCGCAAGAATTGCATATTTGATTGATATGGCAGTATTTTTTGAAGATGCAATGTGGTCTAAAAGAGAACATATCAGTCATGCTGTTGTAGCTGGCTATCTAAGCGCATTTTTAATTGTTCTTTATTCATTAACCTCATGTTTTGCAAATTTCATCTTTTTATATAGGAATGTTGGTGGTGTTGTGCATATATTGACAACTATCATTTTTAGTTCAATAAATTTTTTTAGACATAGATACAACTTAAATGATCTAGTGAGATTTTGAATTATCAGTATTAATAGGCTATTTCATGTTGGACTAAGGATGGTGGAGGCATGAGTTGTATATTTTATGATATATTGCTTGATCTGATTGGAAGGTGTGCACACATTGTTTACACCTTAGGTTCATTTTTCAAGAAGGCAGTATCTGACTCAAATGCACTAGTCGAAGAAAAGGCGCTGGATGCATTGATTGCATATTTACGTGCATCAGATATAGATATTGGAAGGTATGCATTCTTTCTTTGGCAATCATCAACCTTTCCCTTACTGTTCTTTGTGTGAAGTTTTATGAGATGTCTGTCGCCAACTTTGCAGATTATCTTGAATTTGGTATGTTGTTAATAGTTGTTTTGCTGATAGTTGAAGTTGTTGAGTTTTTACAAGTGAATATTCAAGTAATTTAATGTGTTTGTGCCAAGGTTACATAAAAATTGGTTTTAATTTTATTGAGAAAAATTTCTTTGCAATCACTCGCTAATGTTTCACTCACTAATGTTGTGATTTCTTACCAAATTCTATGTTATGTTGAATGTTATTTTCAAAATTTTTGATCTTGATTTCTATGTAGGGTCATGGCATATAATATTTCAATAATTTAATTGGATTAATCATTCATTCTTCTGTGAAATGGAACATTATATCCTATTATTGACAATGGTATTTTCAAGAGACTGTGACTGCCCTTCGTCTATCAAGTCTTTCCATAAGTTGGGTTATAAGACACCTTCTAGCCTATTGTTGCACCCTTTTGGTCCTCAAAAGGATACCTACATCAGTTCAGTTTCCCACAAATATTTTCAAAGATATTCCTCCATTGATGCAACACAGAATTACTTGTGATGTTTCACACTTTGGATGATCTTCGAACTCCTACTCTAGCTCTTTTAAGAACAACGTTCCAACCTAGAAGACTTCCTCGACAAACCAAGCACCCCTGCATCCTTCTTAACAATCTTTATATACCTTCGGCCCTCTCTGAAATCCTTGCTCTACCTAGGTATTTATGTAGCCTGCTAACCTACATTCAAACCAAGCACAAGAACCCTACAACAGCCCTATTGCAACTTGGTCCTACTCTAGATTATCTCTAGATTTTCGGACCTAAATTTATTCAAGGAACAGAGATAAGGATGGCCTAACAACTTGGCCCTATGATACTTTTCATCATTTCATATCAAAGATACAAACTTGACTTCTTGGTCTAGCTATTAGGCTCTCAACTCAGATGCTTTTCCTCTAACCTGTGCCAAACCAATATAAAAAATGACAAAGACAAAAACCTCGATAATGCTTGCTAAGAGACATGGTGATAGGAAAAAAACAGCTTTGATAACCCTTATTACATGTAATACTCATACCTATTAACCTAATAACATAGAAGTTCGAAGGGTAACAACTCTGACATATGTTTTTGTATTCAATCAAACTAGTATGAAACCAATGTAATCAAGAGCTATAGTCGAAGCCTACGGAAGACCTTTGATGGAAAGTGTCAATAGTTTGGATTTCTAGCGATTATGAGCTTAAAAGAAGGCTGGAACAAGTGTAAACTTCTAGATTTTAGCTTACCTCTTGCAAATCAACCACAGAGCACACACATTCACCACTGACTAGCACTATTCACCAGCATTCACCAGCAGTCCAGCACACTTTGAAGCATTCGGATTGGAGAATTTATTAAAAAATAATAATTACAGAGCGTTGTTAGGCTCATCGAAGCAATCACAAGCACACTGAAAGCATTTAGACTCAGAAAATTTAAATATATATATATATATATATATATATATATATATAATTACAGTTGCAACCCAACACCACTGTCAAAACTCCCCCTCACTATCCAAACTTCTCCTCGCGGGTTTAGCTCCATGGCACCGGGGAAATGGACCATCTTGGTACTCTAAATCCCTTTCCGGGCAGCTACCATCTCCCGAAATGAAACCAGATCTTGATTCTTGTCAATGCATGCAGCGTCATCGTAACCAGGGTCCAGATCTTGTAAGTTGTTTCCCTGAGCATTGTTGCACCTCCAACAGCCCCTTTCAAGCTCCAACCAAGCCCAACCAAGGAGAATCACTCCAATCCTTCTCCTGACCCTGTAAATTCCAGCAAATGCATTCAAATTTTTATTTCACCTCCAACTTCCAAGCCCCAATCAGTAAAAATGGGGGCAAATCACTCCAATCCCTCCCTCAAACATAGTAAATCTAGGTGAATGCCATTGAAATCTGCTCCAAACCAGAAAATCGGGAGGAAAATTTCATGTTTTCAGTTTTATCCGCATTTATTTTGTTGGGCTAATACTTAATACTTAATTATTTTTAAAATAATTATAGGGCTAATTATATAAAACTATAGAAAAAAAATTTTATATAAAAAATTCGCCCTACCAAAATTTAAAACACCTTAAAATTCACCCTTGGGCTAAAATTCGCCCCTAAAATTTTCCCTGTTTGCAGCCTTAGGGCTGAAGATATGCTGCAACAACTTAAATGATAAGATATGGCTAAAGTTGATGTAGATATTTACAAACCTCCTCCAATAGATCCTCTAGATGAAAGAATGGCTCCTCCACTGAAGAAATCACCTCTCAAAACAACCACTGCAACTACCCCTGCAACTCCTCCCTAAAATAACGTAGATATGGACTGAAACTATGATATAGGGGATAAATACTCCTTAGCCTTCTGCTAAATGTGTCAAATAAGCTCAAGGGGCTTCTTTACAGGCCTTCCAATGGATGGAAACCTTCCTCCACTGCAAAACTAGCTCTGAAGACACCCAATTTAATTCTCCACTGCTGCACCCAGCAACAATGCACAATATCCTGTAGAAACTACACTAATGAATAAATTTGTAGCTTGGTTTGAAACCCAAATGTGGAAATTAAATGAAATTCTCTTCCAAGAGGCCTCTCAAGGAAACAGGTTGGATTCCCGCTTGGGAACACCCGGTGCTAAACAGAATAGAAATATCAACTAAATAGCTGAAGAATGCAAGAAGTCTAAACATACCACATACAAAATATTAGTCCAAAAAATAATCCCATACGCTGCCATCCCCTTCCTTATATAGATTATGATATTCCTTGCCCTTGGACCCACTCAATTAGGTCATTTCCGCCATGCAATCCATCTCCCTCCAAAACTACGTTATTCCTCATTTAATGTCCACTCCTCCATAACAGCACTCTTGACTTGGTCAAAGTTGACCTGTTCAACATGATCCAACCCCTGTTCATACTCAAAGATGCTTTATTTAGCTACTTTGAAGGTCTCCTTTCACACTTGAAGTTTTTTTATTGCTTCTAAGGAGATCTATGGGCCTCCCCACCCATTTATTCACCTACCTAGTGACAAAATGATCTATAATATTCCATTTAGCTAAAATCTAAATTTTTGGAATATTACAGTCCTCCCCTCCAAAATGTTTCTTGTCCTCAAGAAACTGTAAAGGTGGAGAAAAATTCCTCCCCTCCTCCTCTTATGGCCTCCTCATCAATAGTCCCCACCACTTCTCAAAATAGTCTGCAATAAATTTCCCCCCCAATGGTTCCTCCCAAGAATGCAAAACCAAATGGCTCACATCATGAGAAAGTGGAAGGTGTAAGTGGAAACCTTCTTGTTGTCCAATGGCCTCCTCAAGGTAGGAGTGATGAAAAACATAGGGGATCTAATTCCCAATGAGAGACTCCCATACCCATGCTATCATCGAAATTAAATGAGCCATTCTAGGTAGCTCATCAAAGAAATCTTCAACCCCTGGTTCAGGAAATGTGTTGGGGCTGCATGGAGAGATTAGGTTTTTCCACTTATGTTGTTTCTCTCTCCATTTATGGTATGTATGGGGCTTCTGCTGATCTTGGGCTGAAATATTATGGTCTCCAAGAATGTCCCAAGTTACCCCACCAATCAAAACATCCATGAAGTGCCTCTCCCAAGAACTCAAGTTCTCCAAATGGCTCCTCTCACATGAAGACAAGAGATGTAGTGTGGCAATCATGGTTTGCCCATTGTTTCTCCTTAAACATGAAACATATGAAGTATGGAGAATCATACTCCCAATGGGAACCTCCAACTCTTGTGCCATCCTCCCAACAAAGCTTCCCATAAGAACAAGAACATCATCAATATATGGAAGAAAAAAAAATAAAAACATGTTTCCATATGAGAACTGGGAGGTGGATCATAGTTCCATATGTGGAACCAGTGCAGTGCATCCCCTACCTGCCTAAAAAAAAAGTGTAACAAGTGTCTTTTCAGCCGCTTGTTTTCTGCCACAATCATCCTACAAGACGGGATCATAAAAGTAAAATTTTGTGCCAATGGTGCACACCAAAAATCATGTGGCATCCCCCAAAAACCACAAATAGAATGGCCAACATCAATGCTAAAAATGGCCTCAAGTACATCATGATACAATATACAAGAATGAATGATCCTCCTTGATAAAATATGCTGCTCACAAAAAGTAAAAGAGTACAAATCATAATGCATAAATGTACATCCTCTGCTATGTACCTTGGTCATTGAGTTGAAATGGCTTAACTGAAAGTTCTCCCTCACCCTCAATGAGCAGGGAAGTGGCTGTAAGAACCTATCCATCATCATTTAGGCTATGAATCTCTCCATATGCTGATATACATCCTGCTAGATTCCCTCCCAAGTGAACTCCTCCATCAAGGAATGATATGCATCAAAGTGCATGGAAAGAAAGTCCGCATGTGCTGCATGTAACATCTTCTCCTTTAGCTTAGAAGCTCTAGTCAAGAAGACTCTGCCATAAGAATATATGACCCCATCATCCACCATGTATCTATCATCTCCCTTTCGGTCATCAAGAATCATGCAGGCATCAATATCCTTGGAGTACTCTACCAAAAGTTGAGACCTCCAATATGGATCAATCCTCCTAAGAGACAACGTTGAATATCTGAAATGTGAAGCTCCCCACATGATGTTAACTTTTCCTTTGAAATCCATCATGCCAAAGTCATCCTCCAAAGTGCTTCCATGCCCATAATGCAGCTGCTCATGCTCATGTAGAAGTGGTGACCTTTGGAAATTGGCCTCCCATGAGAAGCTACCATCCAAAAAGAACCTCTTGATCTTGGCCAATGTAAGCATGAGTGGCCTCCATCTACTCCAATACATGGAGGATTCCTTCCTCAAGGGATGTACCCTCTGTTTCTCCAAATCCATGGAGTGGTCTCCTTGCACCATGGTGGTGCCATCCTCCATCACTGCAGTAACTTCTTTCAGCATAGAATATATAGTGAGAGTGTGTAATGCTGAAAATGGGAGGATGTCTCCCTCCTCCTTGAGTCTACCCAAGACTCTCAGCGTTGTGTTAAGTCCTCCTAAGGTCATCACCCCTTTGGAATCAATGAGTGGTGCAACCAATTGTGAAGCATCTCTCATAATCTCCTGATCTGGTGGTCTCTCAGGTGGAATGCCTCCATGCAATGAGACATCAATATCCAGAGTAGATTGCATATATGAATGGACAAATTTTTCCTTTCCCTTACTGTGCAAATTAGTCTGCCTCTTCTATGCATCAACCTTCTGAAATAGATAGGAGTGTGTGATCCTCATCATATGATGCTGGCCATCCTCCCTACCTTCTCCTTTCATCTACAAGGTTTCACAATCTATCAATAATGGCACATGTTGTTCATTAATTGTGCCTTGATCTCCACATACGAGATCCTTTGGAACTCCTTGTGAACATACAAGAATTCCTCTTGTTGGAGAAAGTGCGCCATCTTCCTCTGCATGAGGTGCTAGATATGCTATGGGTATGATAGCGTTGTTGCCTCCAGCCTTCTCTTCCTTTTCAATATGAATGGGAAAATTTCAGTAAGTTGATCCTATTTCGAAAAATGGGACCCAATGCCCTCTTTTCCAGTAGTATGATATACAGATCTTGCCTCTTCAAAAGTAGCACTGCTAATTTGATGGCTTCCTTCTTTGAAACTTGGTGTTGCTGCAAATAGGTGTCTAGCTCCTCCACCGAAGCTCTAGTTGAACATTTAGGTGAACCATCAAAAGTAGATAGAAAGAATCTAGCCACATCATGATGCTTGCTCCTTGTACTTCTTTCCTCCTTGATCTTGCAAAACCCTTGGAAGTTTAGGTGATCTTTGAACCTCTTAGATTGAGATTCATACTCTTGCTAATAGTCACCAAGAGTCTCCTTCTTTAGCAGATCTTCTCCCTCCCTTTCCCTTACTTTCAATCTGGGCATAAGACTGCATTGTGAGTCATAATATGTGGCTAAATTATCACACCCATCATGCAAAATAATAGGGCTTGCTTCAGATTCAAACCCCTTTGGAGATTCCCAACACATCTCCCTTCTCATCTTCTTGATATCTCCCTTGCTTCTCTGCATAGTTTGAAAAAGAAGCTTTGAGAGCTCCTCTTCCTCTCTTCCTCCAAACAATGGAGTCATGTCTTTGTTTTATCTGTAAATATCCTCTTCTTGTGAGAAGCTTCTCCTTATGGTGACATACTGGTTGAATTCATAGGCTGAGCCAAGAATATGCTCCGATACCACTGTAATATTCCCAAATGGGGAATGCAGCAATATATGAACACAAAACTGGTAATAGCAGTGTAAATCAACTCATTAAAATTAGATACCAATATGGAGTTATAACATCATGTATTAGATCAAAAAATCAATACAAAATAGTGAGGCATAAATCATACACAATGAAGGAACAAGCCTCCCAAAAACAATCATTCCAAAAAATGAGCTATTGTCACAATACAAAATGTCAAAGAGAAACTACAGCGCAGTCATATTGGGTATAAATACAGCTGGAGATGATACAATGATGTAAAAATACTAATATAGGCCCCAATAAAATCTAAACATACAGATCCGAGCACTAGATTAGCTTTCCAAGACAACCCCAGAGGGTTTCCGGAAAATGCACACAATGTGCTAATGTAAGCTGCAGCCCTGTTAGCCCCCCTATGAAATTCTTGACGAGCAAGCTGGGGGCTATATTGTCTTGGAGCCTTCAAGGAATGCCTTTTCCCTGAAAACCCATCTTCCTTGAAGTCCCTTTGTGTTATGCCTAACGCAAACCCCTTTTGGCTGATTAACATCTCAAAAGGCCTATTTCACTCCTCTTTTCCCCAGATTTCCTCTCTATCTCCCTATCGTTACCCTTATAAAGCTTCAAAACACATTTAAAAGGCTTGAAAAACCCACTTTTGACCTTGTAATAAGCTTAGCCCCTTTCCAACAGCCTCGCGCTCCTTTCTTCCATGTAACCTGGCGCTGTGACCAAGACCAAGCACTGAAAGGCGCTCACAACATTTGTTCATCGGGCACATCCTCGACCGTCGATCTTAACAGATCGGGTGGCCATTATTTAATCCACAGCGCCCGTGTTTTCCCATTATAATCCCCAGAGTGTGCCATCGCCGTCCATTCACCGTCAGATCAACTGCCTAGAGTGTACCCGCCGTTGTGGTCCCCGCTACACACTATGCCATGAAACAACCCGGTTTATCCCGCACCACTTATGCGCGGTGGGAAGTTTTCCCCGATACCCTAGCGATTCCACTCACCGCTCGCCACCTGTCCCCTGTACGATGGAAAAACCACCCATCCCCCGCACATTATCTTTTGGCCTAGGGCGTGTAGCGAAATCCACGACAGCCGTCAGATCTTGAAAGCTTCATCCTACGGTCATAAATCAACAAAGTTGCGCGTGAGCTAAAACCACCTCCGTCGTACCCCTGGCCCACTGTCTGTCGCCCCAGATGTGTTTTCCGTCATCGATCCCGCCACATTCAACGGTCCAGATTCGTGTTCCCGCTGTTGACCATTCCATTGCTCCCAGTCTCGCCACGTCACCTCCACATGTGCCCACCGTACACACATTCGTTCCGCTGCGTATAACGTTCAAAGTCGGGATGTTTAAGGTTATTTGGTTTAAAGAAGGTTTATTGTTGCAGTCTACCATCTATCTCGACTTCCACTTCACACTGCATCGTTCCACCACAATTCACCATTATTCCACCATGGCATGGTTCTGTACAGTCATTCCCATCGTCCCCGTCGCGTCCATCGTCCCCATGTCTGTTGTCTTAACCAGCTTTCGTTTTGCAAGATTATTAAAAGAAGAATGGCCGCCATGATGCACATCTCTGCTACAAGGACAACGAAATCCAAATAAGATCAGTTACAACATCTAAATTTATGAGCAAGGACACGGGAAGGTAAAGACTAGACGTTCATTAAAAGAAACAGGGTTTAAACTCTGTGGAAAACCCTCCGGCGCCATTAAAGCTCAAAATGCACGGGCAGATATAGAGATGGAGCGACAAAGTGTTAATGCAAGAAAAGAGATTAGAGCACGTCAATGAAGATATTAAGCCTTGAATCAGTGGTTTAAGAGGAAAAACACCAGGTTGAAGACCCCGAGGATCGATCAAAAGGTCCTGAGCTCAAGTAAAAGGTGACATCAGGGTTTATTCATCAGCATAATGTTTTTCTTCATCAAGTATAGGGCGCCCATACAGTTTTTATTATGCACATTGTCCCTGAAGGAATTTCCACCCTAACAGTAGTTCAAAGCAGTTAGAACATTTATGTAGCAGACCACTCAATGGTTCATTTGCCTTTTGTTTATTCACCACAAGTACAACACCGCAGCCGAAATATGTCAAAATCATATCCGAGAAGATCACTCTTTCACAAAAGAGGAGACAAAGATTAAATACTCAGCATTCAAACAGAATGGGTTGTCAAAAAGAATGGGTTTCGGCCCTTCATTCATCTTCTTGTTTAATGTTACATTTAGTGTTCACCTACCCCCTCAGTCGATCTTCCGTTCATCTTTTGCTATAAAAGACAGAGGGAAACATTGTAAAGGTTGTTGATGAGATATCAGATAAACTCAAGCATATTCCTCTTGAGACAAATTCTCTGTATAATATTGTAAGATAAGCTGAGATTTGATGCATTCAGACTGAATGTTCAAGCTGTGGGAAATGTTGTACCTGATTGGTATTGTTTTTAATATGACAAGCACGTTTCTTTGGATCTTGATCTAAAGCAGCTGGTGATGTTTTCCTATCTCTGTGTTTGATTTCATTTCATTCCATTTCTATTGGCTCACATCAGAAGTTTGGCATAAGATTTACCCTTGATAGGTACCTTATGTTGTTGCTCTCCCAGCCTTTTATGTTTTCTGCTTATGTGTGTATCTGAATATCGATTTCAATTGATTTAACCAGTGTAGTGGATGTTATTTCCTATTCTCTGATGTATGAATTAATGAAATCTATATTTAGATGTTCGTTTTAGGATTTAGTTGGATGATTTGAGAACACTGGGAGGTCTAGAACCCTGTCTCTGCCTCACTAGGATTTTTCCATCTCAATTAAGCCTTTCTAAGATCCCTTGTATCGCCTTTGATTTCGTCCAAGCAGGTCTGAAGTTTAATGACCTCTGACCTTATCTATAGACAGAATTGGGTGGTTCTCCTCCTTTCATTTTCAGTCCTTAATGTCCCATTCCAAATATCATCTTTAAGATCCAAATGCTCTATATGACTAGCCCAACTGAAAGCTTGCACATTGAACACAAGTAAATCCTTTCTTGACTCCATTTCCCAATGGCCTTGGTGTTCCCTGAGTTATCTGTCTTAGCCTAATTTCCTCTATGCTCATCCTTGTCTTATATTGGACCTTCCTTTCCTGATTCCCAACAACCAAACATAAATAAACAAACAAACCCTGTGCCTATAACTAGCCTAATATCTTGAACACGAGCCTCAAAGACATATCCTTTAACTCATATAGAGAGATCCCTCTCTGGACCTAGGAGGGCTAGATCCTAAGGTCTGAAGTGGTTCTATGTTGTCTCATCTTTTGGTCTTGCCAACCTAGCCAAAACATGGGAACCCAAACATAATGGCGACTCCGCTGGGGAATCTGAGTGCATTTCACCTTAAACGTTTTTAAAGACTCAGAGAATTAGAACTCTGGTTAGGTTGACAGTAAGTCACTCCTTTCTTGAATCGACCTCCATTTTTGAGTGTCCATCATACTCTTAGACAGAGCCTGGAAAGGACCAGGTAGCCTCCGGGTCTCATCCTCCTTTGGAGGTGACATATTTGGTAAATGCCCTCCTAGTTGATCTTTGGCTAGAGTTTGTTGTGTTCTAATGTTATCCTTGAAAGGTGATAGTGACTGAGCATTGTGGTGGACAGTGTGACCCCTCAGATATACCCTAAAACCTTCCACCTGGAAAATCCATTGTTCCTAAATGAAAAGACTCCACTGGTGATCAGCAGGCCTGCTGATTAACATGGTTTCACAAAAGACTCCACTGGGAGACCAGCCTCCATAGCAACATCAACCATAATAGAAGATCAAGTAGGGATAAGCTGCTTGGCTAGGAAAAAGCATTTTGGCTTTTAGAACCATTCACACAAGAGCTTATCCCAACCCTGACCCACCTGAAATAGTTGACAATCTGGAGAGCATCCTTAAGAGGGCTCCTACACCTAAAAGACCAACTATTTCCAGTCACATTCATAGAGCTAACTCTACACCGGAAAAACTTACAGCTCTATTAGACCCATTCCTTGACCTAGACCCTCTAAACAGTTTACCAAAATCTAGGTCATTCAATCATCTGGACCAGCCAGACCTCGAGTTTCACAGTTCACCATCTCATAGTGGTCAACACACTAGGGAAAAAGTAACCCCTCCATCTACACCACCTGATATCCACGTCATTCAAAACTTGGGGCTCTCCCACCCTAGATCTGTCCAACATACTTCTGTTGGTCCTAATATCCCTGTTATCCATATACCAGCTGCGCAAGCCAACCCTATACCTCATTAGAACATTATCGTGGCAACTTGGTATGCACCTCTGGTTTTACGTCAGACCTTGTTACCCTTACCCAATGATTATCAATCTTAAATCCCACACTTCACTGATAAAGAACCCATCACAGCTCAGCAACATGTAGATAAGATGGAGGATTCTTTTGACTACATGGAAATTGATGATGAAACGATCAAAATGAGAATCTTTGCCCAAAGCTTAGGGGGTGATGTAAAGAAATGGTTTAAAATCTTACCCCCTGGAAGTATCCAAGATCTCCCTGCATTATATCAGACCTTCATAAACAAATGGGAAACTAGGGAAAACCCTCGCCAACTCCTAGCAGAATATATGAGCCTTAAGAGAAACCCAGGGGAGAGCGTCCATGATTACACAATGAGATTTAACAGCATTTACAATGCCTTCCTTCCACATATGAAACCTCCACAAGGCATAGCCCTGGCAAAGTACCCTGATGGGTTTGATGCTGAAATGGCCTATGAGCTTAGGGATAAAGAATACACCACACTGGAGGACATGCAGAAAGGAGCAGTGAACATAGAGGCAAACCTAATTGAGAAAAGAGCAAGGATAAAAGCTGAGAAAAGGGTAACCTATAGGGATGACACTGTAGCTTCCACTTCAGACCCAAATTATGATAGATTATCTAAAAATGTGGATAAGCTACAACAAATGATGGAGAAAATGGTTGTCACAATTAGCAATCAGAACAGAAACCAGAGCCAAAATCAGAACCAGAACTTTAGAAGAAACAGCAATGCTCCCAACAGACAGAAAGAATCAGATCAACAAGTTATTCCCCCATTCCAAAAATTTCTTGATGAAGATGAGGGAATCATAGAAGAGTCTGAGAGGAATACAATAAACATGTTTGAAATAGAAGACTCAGTCCTTAACTGTGACTCAGAGGAAGACCAGCCCTCACCTTCATATTGGGGGAAGGAACGGTTAGAAACTGAAGATTACATATTAGGATTTGAGAATGCCATGATGCAGGTCAGAGAACAATATGAACTTAGGAGCAAAAAGAACCAAGAAAATTCCAAAACTAAGACTCCTGAGGTTACCATCAAGAAAAGACCTGATAAAACTTGTAAAGCATCTGCTGTAAATGGCAAATCAGCAGCTGAAAGTTCTGGGAAAAACAAAGAAAAAGACAACCAAAAGAATGAAAAACAAGCTAAGCCCGCTAGCAGTACTAGCACTGCAATTAGTACTCCTGATACAATTGTTCCTAACCCTGTACATAGTGAGAAATTACAAACTGATTCGGTCACGAAGGTGGTTAATAAAACAGAGTCAAGCATTTCCAAGAACCAGTCCACTTTCAATTTAGGAAGTGAGATTGAAAAAATTAAAATCTTTGTACCATTATCTGAGCTGGCCACTCAGGATGTGTATAAAGGCCAAATTTTGAAAACGTTAAATCTAGGGGAAAGCAATGATACTGTGAATCTGAATGATGATCAGCCAGCTCTCCTGTTTGGTCCAAATATTGAGGGAAAATTTCAGGAAGGGGTAGTGCCACCTTTCTATATTAGTCTCAACATTCATGATAAGATACTTCATAATGCCATGCATGATTCTGGAGCATCCCACAACTTAATGCCTAAGGTAGTGATGGAAAAGCTAGACCTAGAGATAACCAGACCCTACAAAGATTTATATTCATTTGACTCTCGCAGAGTGAAATGCCTAGGCCTCATTAAGGATATTTGTGTGAGCTTGACCCAGATCCTAGCTAAATGTATGGTCATGGATGTGGTGGTGGTGGATGTGCCACCCAAGTATGGCATGCTATTGTCAAGATCATGGGGAGCCAAATTGCAAGGAACGATGCAAATGGATGGCTCATATGCCACTATCCCTATCTTTGGCCAACTTAGAAGACTGTATAGAGAGGCCCAAATGAAATTCCTAGTCAGTAGCCCCGAGAAGCCTGAAAACTCCCCTTTATACTCCGTGCATACAGATCTGGATTCATTCATCCTTTGCAATAACCAATCCTTAGGAGAGCCAGAATCAGAATGTAGAGATACAAACGATAACATAGAGCCCATGGACTTTAACATAATGGCTACTCTGGAGGAATATGATGAAGAAAACCATGGGTAGAGTACTCAAAACAAAACTCAAAGAAAACAGGAAACTCAATGCATTCAACCTATCAACCAACTCTCTGAACTCCACACATGTCATGAAGAACAAAACAGCCCGCAGCCTAGTACAGACCCTGTAACACAACACAATGGTGAACCTAGCTATAGGGAAGGAAAGAATCACGAAACGGAAAATTAACCCCTATGGGAAATGAATTTTGATGGGTCTTGTACTAGGAAAATTGCTGGAGCAGGGGTGTGGCTACGTAACACAGAAAATTACCACGCTGAGAGTTATGCTGTGAACCTACATTTCAAATGCACAAATAATATTGCAGAGTATGAGGCTCTTATCTTGGGCTTAAATTTGTTGAAAAAATTAGGAGCCCGTAGGGTAGCTGTGCAAGGAGACTCAGAGTTATTCATAAAACAGGTGAATGGTGAATACACGGCAAAACACCCCAGGTTAAGAGCATACCGGAACGACACTATGGATTTATTGAATACGAATTAGTGTTTGTCCCTAGGGACCAGAATGCAATTGCAAATGGATTAGCTTGCCTGGCTAGTTCATATCCTGAGACTCCCCCTGACCAACGAATCATCATTCAGACCAAGTTCAGACCTGCAGTGCCAGACAACGAAAAATATTGACAGGTCTTTGAAGGAGACAAACAGATTGAAGATTTTCTGGTGGGCAGAAATGAGTTTGAATTTTCTGATTCCGACTCAAAATCTGATGACAGCTGCCCAAGTGAGGATCCCCCAGATGAACAAGAAACACCCTGTAACATAGAAATAAATGCCCTTTCTGAAGAAACTAGAAATCCAACCGAAAAATGTGAAAACGCAGATAGTGAAGAAGTAGAAGTGCTGCAGGCCAAAGACAAGAACATACCTAGAGGCCTAGCGCCCTTAGAGGACCTATTTGACTTCGATGATGTAGCAAAGAAGCCCACTATAGAACATGCAGACTCTGATGTTGAAGAATGCAACATAGGCACTAAAGATAGACCCAAAATGATCAAACTGGCTAAGTCTATACCTGCAAACATGAAGAACAAATACATTGACCTGTTCAAGGAATTCATTGATGTGTTTGCTTGGAGTTATGAAGACTTAAAGGCCTATGACACAAACATAATACAACACAAAATACCCTTGAAGGAAAATCAGAAGCCTTTTAGACAAAAACTCCGTAGAATCAATCCAAAACAATTGCCTGTAGTCGAAAAGGAAATTAAGAAGATGTGTGAGGAAGGCATAATAGTTCCTGTAAGGTTCTCTGATTGGGTATCAAAATTAGTGGTTGTGAGAAAGAAAACAGGGGAAATCAGACTGTGCATAGACTTCAGAAATCTCAACAGAGCCTCACTGAAAGACAATTATCCTTTGCCTAGAATGGAACATATCTTACAAAAGGTAGTAGGCTCTAAGAGAATCTCCCTGCTTGATGGTTTTTCTGGATACAATCAAGTGTTATTACTCCCAAAGGATCAACTCAAAACAGCATTTACCACTCTCTGGGGCACCTTTATGTATGTAAAGATGCCATTTGGATTGATGAATGCTGGCGCCACCTTCCAGAGAGCGATGGATATAGCTTTCTCAGATGAGATAGGACACTTCATAGTTATCTACTTGGATGACTTGACTGTCTTTTCCAAAACTGAAGAAGAACACCTGAAACATCTGAGGAAAGTTTTTGAAAAATGTAGAAGGTACTGTCTGTCACTAAATCCTAAGAAAAGTATGTTTGGGCTGCAAGAAGGTAAACTTCTTGGTCACATCATATCTGAGAAAGGGATTAGGATAGATCCACAAATATTTGAAGGGATACTTCAAATCACACACCCGAGGAACATCAAGGAGTTACAGTCTTTCGTTGGGAAAATCAATTTCCTTAGGAGATTCATTCCCAACCTGCCTGAGCACCTTAGGAAAATGACTAACATGCTAAAGAAAGGTGCAGGAATTAAGTGGACTGTTGAAGCCAAGAAATATTTTGAGTTAGTAAAACTTACACTCGCACAAGCCCCTGTCCTGATCAGCCCAGATTTCTCAAAATATTTTCTGATCTTTTCATTTGCCTCTAAACACACAATAGTTGTTGTCTTACTTCAGAAAAACACAGAGGGAATGGAACAGCCAATCACCTTCTTCAGCAAAGCCTTAAGGGATGCACCCTTGAAGTACAACACTATGGAAAAGTAGGCCTATGCCCTGGTAAAGGCCTTAAAAGACTTTAGGGTGTACATTCTACATTCTCACACCATTGCTTATGTGCCAAACATAGTGGTAAAAGATATCTTGTCCCAAGACCCTGATGGGAAAAGGGGAAAATGGATTGCTACTATCTTATAATATGACCTTGAGATAAAGCCCACCAAACTGATCAAAGGTCAAGGCCTGGCCCAATTAATGGCTGAATCTAATCTGCAGGCCCTTGACATTAACATGATAAATGCCTTAGATGAGCAGGAATGATTTCCCCACCCAACTGTTGAGGAGAAGTTTCAGAACTCTCCCTGGTATTCTGATATCCTTTATGTGCTCGCCAACCTCAACGCTCCACCTAAACTGTCCAAGACTAAGGCCAAATTCACAAAAATGAAAGCCAGTAAATACTGCATTCTGAATGAAAACTTATATTGGAAAAATCCAAATGGCCTATTGCTTAAATTTTTTCTTGAGTCTGAAGCTGAAAGAATTAAACAAGAGTTCCATGCTGGAGAGTGTGGAGGCCACTTGAGTTGGAAAGCCACTACAAACAAGATACTCAGTGCTGGTTATTATTGGCCCACTCTCTTCAATGATGTCCATAGAATGATAGTTACCTGCCACAAATTCCAGATCTTTGACGGTAAAAGAAAGCTCCTTCCCTTCCCTTTACAACCTATCACTGTTGAAGGTCCCTTTCTGCAATGGGGCCTAGATTTCATAGGAGAAATTCATCCTGCTTCATCTGCACAACACAAATGGATCTTAACAGCCACCGACTACTTCACTAAGTGGATAGAGGCCATACCCACTAGGAATTCCATAGATTCAGTCATCATTAGGTTCCTAGAAGGTCATATTCTCTCTCGGTTTGGCTGCCCAAGGAAAATAATCACTGATAATGCTACTACTTTTGGATCCAAGAAAATGGTTGATTTCTGTCACAGGTATGGAATAGCACTTGGTCATTCAACTGCCTATTACCCTCAAGGTAATTGACTAGCTGAATCATCAAAAAAAAGCCTGGTGATCATCATCAAAAAGCTGTTGGAAGAGAACAATAAGTCATGGCACAATAAGTTGGTACATGCTCTGTGGGTTGACAGGCTTACAACTAAAAAATCCATTGGCATGTCACCCTTTCAGCTTGTTTATGGTACAGAGGTAGTATTTCCTACCAACCTTGGGGTACCGGTAATCAAACTGGTCCAAGAGATCCAGACAGAAGAAGACAGTATGGTGAGGAGAATAAATGAAACAATCCATCTTCAGCAAACAAGGGAGCAGGTTTACAACAGAGCAGTCAAAGTCCAAGAAAACATAAAGAAATTATTTGACAAGAGAACCAAAGTTGTTGTTTTCAAAGTGGGGGACAAAGTTCTGAAATGGGACTCAAGGAGAGAGGACAAAGGTAAACACGACAAGTTTGACAGTTTGTGGCAAGGTCCGTACATAATCCAAGCCACTGTGGGTCCAAATGCATTTTTTCTATAGGAATTAGATGGTACAGAGCTGTTTGGGGGTCCTGTCAATGGCAGGATGCTCAAACACTACTTCTACTGATTTTCATTTCCAGTTTCATTTCCATTGTACATACCATTGCAGTTTTTTATTTTTAAAGAAAAAGAGAAAATGTTCCAAAACAGAGAGAAAGGAAAGGTTTAGAGCTGCTTAAAACATGAACCATCAGTGTGTGACAGTGAGGACCTAATAAGCCCATGCACTTTCCAGAGTAAGTGCATACTCCAAACCAAGTAGACAAGCAAGACATGTATGACGATCTTGGTCTGGAGTTTGCTCTTGCTTAGTAAAATTCCCAAGATGAGGCTCATGGAGACATCCTGCCTCAAAATCAGTCCATACAGGATGCATAGAATCTGGTCCTGACACGCTCAAAACCTGGATCAACAAGAAAGAAAAGAAGACTCGGCTCTAACCTGCTCAAAACCAGAGTTGAAATGAAGAGAAGAAGTGGCTCTAATATGCTCAAAACTTGAGTCACAAAGGATAAGAAGGATATTTCAAGTTTCAGATTTTAAGCCTTCACATTTTTGTTTTCAGTTTCCTACAATTTTTTTCCATGTGCAACTGTCTTTATGCCTTGGACTCACAGCAAGTCAGACAGTCTAATCCTGGCTTGACTGTTTTTCAATTTCTTGTCTTAGAATATAGAGAAGAAGTCTGCTGGACAGTTTAATCCCATCAGACATAATATTAGGTAGAGAAATCTGAGAGACCAACAGTCTAATCTGGTCTCCTGGAGCAATAAGGGTAGATTTAGAATAGGTTTTTTTTCTGTTTCAAAAATAAATGATGTAAAGGGTCTACTAGCTCAAATGCACCCTGGAAGAAGAAAAATTTGTTAGGACTGTAGTTTGCGTAGGTAGACTGGTTGGGAAAATGTTTCTACTGATTTGTGTATCTAACATATTGTGGTAGCTGAAAATCAAAAAATTAAGGAATGTACCAAGCACGCAGGCAACTGGCCTACACCAAAGATCATTTCTGGTTTCTTGACTCCTTCAAGAAGAAGCCATCCCCATGTGGAGACACTGTTAGCCCCCCTATGAAATTCTTGACGAGCAAGCTGGGGGCTAGATTGTCTTGGAGCCTTCAAGGAATGCCTTTCCCCTGAAAACCCATCTTCCTTGAAGTCCCTTTGTGCTATGCCTAACGCAAACCCCTTCTGGCTGATTAACATCTCAAAAGGCCTATTTCACCCCTCTTTTCCCCCAATTTCCTCTCTATCTCCCTATCGTTACCCTTATAAGGCTTCAAAACGCATTTAAAAGGCTTGAAAAACCCACTTTGGACCTTGTAACAGGCTTAGCCCCTTTCCAACAGCCCCGCGCTCCTTTCTTCCATGTAACCCGGCGCTGTGACCAAGACCAAGAACTGAAAGGCGCTCACAACATTTTTTCATCGGGCACATCCTCGACCGTCGATCTTGACAGATCAGGTGGCCATTATTTAATCCACAACGCCCGTGTTTTCTCGTTATAATCCCCAGAGTGCGTCATCGCCTTCCATTCACCATCAGATCAACGGCCCAGAGTGTACCCGCCGTTGTGGTCCTTGTCGCACACTATGCCATGAAACAACCCGGTTTATCCCGCACCTCTTATGTGCGGTGGGCGGTTTTCCCCGATAGCCCAGCGATTCCACTCACCGCTCGCCACCTATCCCCTATACGATGGCAAAACCACCCATCCCCCGCGCATTATCTTTCGGCCCAGGGTGTGTAGTGAAATCCATGACAGCTGTTAGATCTTGAAAGCTTCATCCTACGGTCATAAATCAACAAAGTTGTGCGTGAGTTAAAACCACCTCCGTCGTACCCCTAGCCCACTGTCTGTCACCCCAGATGTGTTTTCCGTCGTCGATCCCGCCACGTTCGACGGTCCAGATTCTTGTTCCCGCTGTTGGCCATTCCATTGCTCCCGGTCCTGCCACGTCACCTCCACGTGTTCCCACCATACACCCATTCGTTCCGCTGTGTATAACGTTCAAAGTCGGGATGTTTAAGGTTATTTGGTTTAAATAACGTTTATTGATGCAGTCCGCCATCTATCTTGACTTCCACTTCACACTGCATCCTTCCACCACAATTCACCATTATTCCACCATGGCATGGTTCTATACAGTCATTCTCATCATCCCTGTCGCGTCCATCGTCCCCATGTCTGTTGTCTTAACCAGCTTTCGTTTTGCAGGATTATTAAAAGAAGAATGGCCGCCATGATGCACATCTCTGCTACAAGGACAACGAAATCCAAAGAAGATCAGTTACAGCAGCTAAATTTATGAGCAAGGACCCGGGAAGGTAAATACTGGACGTTCATTAAAAGAAATAGGGTTTAAACTCTGTGGAAAACCCTCCGACACCATTAAATTCAAAATGCACGGGCAGAGACAGATATGGAGCGGTAAAGTGTTAATGCAAGAAAAGAGATTAGAGCACGTCAATGAAGATCTTAAGCCTTGAATCAGCGGTTTTAGAGGCAAAACACCAGGTTGAAGACCCTGAGGATCGATCAAAAGGTACTGAGCACAAGTAAAAGGTAACATCAGGGTTTATTCGTCAGTAGAATGTTTTTCTTCATCAAGTACAGGGCACCCATACAGTTTTTATTATGCACATTGTCCCTGAAGGAATTTCCACCCTAACAGTAGTTCAAAGCAGTTAGAACATTTATGTAGCAGACCACTCAATGGTTCATTTTCCTTTTGTTTATTCACCACAAGTACAGCACCGCAGCCGAAATATGTCAGAATCATATCCAAGAAGATCACTCTTTCACAAAAGAGGAGACAGAGATTAAATACTCAGCAGTCAAATAGAATGGGTTGTCAAACAGAATGGGTTTCGGCCCTTCATTCATCTTCGTGTTTAATGTTACATTTAGTGTTCACCTACCCCCTCAATCGATCTTCTGTTCATCTTCTTCTATAAAACACAAAGGGAAACATTGTAAAGGTTGTCGATGAGATATCAGAGAAATGCAAGCATATTCCTCTTGAGACAAATTCTCTGTGTAATATTGTAAGATAAGCTGAGATTTGATGCATTCAGACTGAATGTTCAAGCTGTGGGAAATGTTGTACCTGATTGGTATTGTTTTTAATATGACAAGCATGTTTCTTTGGATCCTGATCTAAAGCAACTGGTGATGTTTTCCTATCTCTGTGTTTGATTTCATTTCATTCCATTTCTACTAGCTCGCATCAGAAGTTTGGCATAAGATTTACCCTTGATAGGTACTTTATGTTGCTGCTCTCCTAGCCTTTTATGTTGTCTGCTTATGTGTGTATCTGAATATCAATTTCAATTGATTTAACCAGTGTAGTGGTTGTTATTTCATGCTCTCTGATGTATGAATTAATCAAATCTATATTTATATGTTCTTGTTAGGATTTAGTTGGATGAGTTGAGAACACTGGGAGGTCTAGAACCCTGTCTTTGCCTCACTAGGATTTTTCCATCTCAATTAAGCCTTTCTAAGATCCCTTGTATCGCCTCTGATTTCGTCCAAGCAGGTCTGGAGTTAAATGAACTCTGACCTGATCTATAGACAGAATTGGGTGGTTCTCCTCCTTTCATTTTCAGTCCTTAATGTCCCATTCCAAATATCATCTTTAAGATCCAAATGCTCTAGATGACTAGCCCAACTAAAATCTTGCACATTGAACAAAAGTAAATCCTTTCTTGACTCCATTGCTCAATGGCCTTGGTGTTCCCTGAGTTATCTGTCTTAGCCTAATTTCCTCTATGCTCATCCTTGTCTTATATTGTACCTTCCTTTCCTGATTCCCAACTACCAAACATAAATAAACAAACAAACCCTGTGCCTATAACTAGCCTAATATCTTGAACACGAGCCTCAAAGACATATACTTTGAATCATATAGAGATATCCCTCTCTGGACCTAGGAGGGCTAGATCCTAAGGTCTGAACTGGTTCTATGTTTTATCATCTTTTGGTCTTGCCAACCTGGCCAAAACATGGGAACCCCAACAAGCCCTAGGGATGAAGATATGCTGCAACAACTAAAACTGGAAGATATGGCTGAAGCTAATGTAGAGATCTACATACCTCCTCCAATAGATCCTTCGAATGAAAGAATGGATCCTCAACTGAATAAATCACCTCTCAAAACAACCACTACAACTACCCCTGCAACTCCTCCCTAAAATAATGCATATCTGGACTGAAACTGCATTGTAGGGGATAAATCATGCTTAGCCTGCTGCTAATTGTGTCAAATAAGATCAAGGGGCTTCTTTACAGGCCTTTCAATGGTTGGAAACCTTCCTCCACTACAAAACTAGATCTGAAGACACCCAATTTAATTCTCCACTGCTGCACCCTGCAACACAGCACAATACCCTGCAGAAACTGGGCTGATGAAGAAAGTTGTAGCTTGGTATGAAACCTGAATGTGGAAATGAAATGAAATGCTCTTCCAAGAGGCCTCTCAAGGAAAGAGGTGGGATTCCTACTCGGGAACACCCGATGCTAAACAACACAACAATCTTAACTAAACAACTGAAGAATGCAAGAAGTATAAACAGACCACATACAAAATAGTAATCCAAAACATAATCCCATATGGCTGCCATCCCCTTCCTTATATAGATTATGAGCTTCCTTGCCTTTGGCCCCACTCATTTAGGTCATTTCCTCCATGCAATCCATCTCCCTCCAAAACATTTTTATTCCTCATTTAATGTCCACTCCTCCATAACAACGATGTTCACTTGGTCAAAGTTGACCTGTTCAACATGATCCAACCCCTGTTCATACTCAAAGGTGCTTTATTTAGCTGCTTAGAAGGTCTCCTTTCACACTTGAAGTGTTTTTATTGCTTCTAAGGAGATCTATGGGCCTCCCCACCCATTTATTCACCTACCTAGTGACAAAATGATCTATAATATTCCATTTAGATAAAAGATAAAATTTTGGAATATTACAATACTGTTGTTACACAAGAACCAACAGTTAAAGAAGAGCCTCCTGTAATAATTTACCTAGAGGCTGATACGCAAGAACCTGTGAAGGCCACTGCTATTGTAGAAGGAACAACAATGGACCCAGAGGATACTCTAGGTGGAAACGAAGGGGTTGATACACAAGAACCCACTGAGGAAGCTATTGTTACACAAGAACCAGCAACAGAGGTGGAACAAACCCATTCAAAAAAGGTTGTTACACCCATTATTGATGTTTATATTGAATGAAGAAGAATGTCAGGTCCCATCTCGGGATGGAGTTCTAAGAAAATGTTGTTAATTTCCAAATTACAGAAGTGGAAATATGAAGCAATATCCCTTCAAGAAGGGATGATTTCGCTGAAATAACATTAGAGGGAGATAGATGCCCTACATGAAAGGTGGATGAAAGAAGAGTTGAAGAAAGGATGGGAGAATTATAAGAAGAAGGAAGCCCTGAAGAAATAGGAGGAACAACTGCTGCTGTTACAGTAGCAGGTTCGAGATCTTACCATAGATAAGCAAAAACTTCATGATCTTGCCCTCAATTTGCTGGGGTTCAGCCGGCCTTCCCCATCCTATCTTATTTTTATATGGGAACGTTACTTCATGTTCCAGATGAAAGATGTTATAGAGGACAGACCCTATTTATTTTCTTCCACTCTCACATTTTTATATGTTTTCCGTGCCTCTGATTTTGATGAACAAAGCCTGTTTTGTGATTTATTCTTATAATTTGTGAGCGCAGTATGCAAATGGTTGGGACGGTATTCTCCTATATGGGGGATCTGCAGTTTCATGATTTTGTGTCCTTCATGAAGAATCATATTGAGTGGAATTTGGCCATCAAATCAATGGATGTTAATGAGGTGAAGATGGCATTATTGGTCTAGGCAGAACCAGGATGGGCCGTCAAGTTAAGGCGAGAATTCAGGAGAATTTTGAGCACTCCTGGGATAAAGGAACCAGCTGCCACTTATAGAAGAAGGATTGTGAACTTATGCCTCCATAAGCTCTCAATGATGAAGAGCCAAGCCTTTACTGGGTGCTTGAAACGCATAGAAGCCAACAGTGCTGAGCTATTGAAGGGGGACCCATTTACAGTTCAAAATTTCGTGGTGACTATTACTCATGTACCAACATATGCACAGATAGTAAAATCCGTTGGTGCTTTGTGGCTCAGATTGAGATTCAAGTTTCCTTTGATCTAGCTTCCAATTTAGGATTAGCAGTGTAATTATGAATTGAGCAAGTATGAATCACACTCCTGGGTATGGCAGCTGATGGCCAATTAGGGGTACAGGTCTACAGAGGAAGATACATCTGATTCTTATGATCTCACAAACTTGCACCAGAGATATTCCCATGAGAGATGAGTTTTGCATGAGGACATGCAAGTGTTTTAGTTGGGGGGAGATGTTGGGTGCTAGTTTTGCACACTTTTCCTACATTTGTTTTCCCTATTTTACCTCATGACTATAACCAATGGGACTATATTTTCCTCTTTTTCCTACCTTTCTATCTTAACTTGGTTGTTTCACCTTATTTTCATTACTCTGCCATTTCATCAATTATTATGATATATCGTGCCTTTTTTATGACTAACTGAAGATAAATGTTTGGAGAAGGTCTATGGTCTTTTTGTTGTCTTTCTAGATGTCATTTGTAGCAAAAAAATACTGAGCACGAGGCATACAGGAGAAATTAAGGGTGTGCTGTTACAATGAGCTTTTTACACCATGACGTTGTTACACATTGTTGTTACAGACCCGCTGGCGAACTATTGTTACAGTTGTACCACTAACAGGATCCCATCAACTCCTATTGCTGACCTATCCTCAAGCTGTTACGCTACATCTGTGGTTTATCATGATAGTTTTAGAATTTATTAAGCATTGCATTTTTGGATAATAGCCTATGGGTGGTTTTGATTGTAATCTATAATTTTCCGGTCAGACTTTTATTAAGAAGTTCTTATAACCATATGTATTCTATTTCGATTAGCGTGAGAATCATAAGATTCTCATGACTGATCTTTCCCTTTTTTTCTGAGATGTAACCAATATATAGTTCTCAGCCATTGAGGTCGAAAGGTAAGTGGATAATGACATTATTTTGGCTCTGTAATTTTTCTCATATTAATACCGATTATCCTGTTATTTTTGTTACATGCATTATTTGATTTAGTTTCCGTTAATTTCCTTCTCTACTTGCACCCTGCTAGGGAGGAAGGGCCCTCCTCTTTAGCAGGGATTGCAGTGATTAAGGTAGTTGTATATATGTGTTTGTACTTTGGTTTATGTATCGGTAGAGGTGTTGTTTCTACTGTTTTAGCTATGAATATATCGACTTCAATTTCAATATTTTGTATGATGTTACACATATGAGATTAGAGAAACTAGCTAGATAATTGTTGTGTGGCACGTTAGAAAATATTAATTGAAGTGTGATTACAGTCTTGTAGATCATTTTATTTCTACATGAGTGATTTACTTCCAACGTTTATTTCAACAACAATTTATTTTATTTGGAATTGCTTCTGGTTGGGTGTATTGACAGAAACAGTGCAACTATCATTGAAATAAAAGACGTCCCTGGATTGATAATTTATGCGTACTATTTTAGTCATTTAATAGTGATTGATACAGCCCCAACACTTCCTTCAGCTTCCTGTACCTAATGAAATCCATATATACAATTGTTACAATACTGAAACAGTCTTTAACCTCTGCTATTATTATAGGAGTGAGAGTGAAGACCTAATATGAATGTTTGAGACCCTTCTCGTACTAACTATATAGACTTCCTCCTCGTTGCATATCCCTAAAAAATTCGTTGTGTTACCCTTTTCTTATGTACTTTAATCTGCACCTTTTGTTTCAGAGGTATCTGAGTTACTTTTCACTACAACAAGCCCTTCCAACTTTGCACTATAGTATATCTTTCTCCTCGTACTTCATCATATCCTTCTACTCACACTTCATCATAGAACATGATCTGAACTTATCCACATAATTAATATGAACCATTTATTCTGTGTTTTAGTGAAGTCTACCTATGTATTTATGGTGGTTGGCCACAGGAAATAAGTCGACTTATCCATGAATAGTTGTGACTATTCATCAACCGACTTGTTTATTGTTTGTAATTTGAATTGGTGAGGAGTATCTCCAACACCTATTATATTGAATTTTTTAGGGTTATTTGCATCATACTTGAGCAATATTTTATGAGCCAATTGACAAGGTCTTGGAGCATCAATACTGATCCTTTGCAAGTGTAACAACACTTCATATTTATGACTCTAAATTATACATTTATGAAAAGATGACAAATTCCTAAAATACATCAAGAAGAATTATTTAACCTATAATAAAAACTCCTTGCTCATGAAACCCATGATGCAAGTATTACAAAAATATATTTTATTATCTTTGTCTTCTTCATTCAATACATTCATAATTACTAGTTATTATGAATACCGAACCTAGTTACACTTTCCAGCACACTGTTAGTATCACAGTTGGTCACAAGCATTACAAGGTATCTCTATCCTCGGATCTTCGTTTTTCATGGTTATGGGTCATCCAAAAACCCACACTACATTGAAGTCCATTTTCTAGGTCGCACACTGTCAGTATCACATTTGTTCACAAGCATTATAGGGTATATATATCCTCGGACCTTCGTTCATCATGGTTATGGGTTAACCACACAAAATCCTTCTCTTCAATGGCTCTTCATATTAAACAGAGGCTTCTTAGGAGGGAACTTCATGCAATGGGGACAATTTCTTCTTAAGCAGGGAGGAATGATTTGAATGGAAAGTGGAATTTACCCATGGTATTCTTTCACCGATGGTATTTATCCACCCATGGTATTCATCGAACCATGGTATTTATCCACCCATGGTATTGTAAGTGGCGTCTACCCATGGTATTAATTCACCCATGGTATTTACCCACCCATGGAATTTACCCGTGCTATTGTAACTAAAATATAATGTAAGTAACAGGTCACATTTTGTAAAAGGACATATTTTCTACCATAATGTAGCTTTTATGCTTATTCTCTATTTTAATAAAAAAATTATTTGTTTTTTTATTTACTATGTGTTCTCTCCTTTTTTTCTAGCATTTCAATTTTTCATATCTTAGGGGCCTCCCACCCCCAAGATCCATTTCAATTGCAGCTACTCAGGGAGATTTGGCACATGTCTAGTTTGAAGCTGACAGGGCCAACAACTTCATTGAGAAAATTAAACACATCTGTCGATAGGTCCATGACATAAAGAAAAAGCCAATGCTAAGTATAACCAGTGACATGATCGACATCGGGTGCCACACAAGTTCCAGGTGGGCGACCAATTTTGGTTACATTTGCAAAAGGAGTGCCTTGTTTGCCCCCACCGAGAGCTTCTCCCACTCAGATATGGGCCATATACCATTACCAAGGCTACGGGGGTGTTGACAGGAAGAAATTTTTGGCCAATAGTAAGGGATCTCCCCGGTATAAAGTCCTGATTAGACTCTAAACCATTTTTTATAGGGATCCCGTTTGAGGTGTGGGTCTAGCTACCACTGAATATTCCTTTTCTCGGAAAAAAACGAGCCTTGCAGACCTATGAACACATGATTATTCGAATAATACAAGAAAAATGGTTGATGAGTCTCAATGAACATAAAACACTAGAAATAGCAGACGCGAGTTAAAGCATGTGGCCAAAGGAAATGATGTTAGCAGCACATCATTAGGGTCATGCTTGTAAAGGTTGTTCAAACCATAGAAGAAATAGTTCTTTATGGTCGAAACACCCTTCAATTCCTTAAGCATTTAAAAATATAAGATAATGTCTATAAAAAAGTTGCTAACATCTCCCAATTAAATAACCCTATACCATTAACACATTTAAGTGAGCTGAAACTTATAATTGATATAAGAAGAAAACACAGATCAGTTAATCAAAAAGATATCCGATACATGAGACATAATATTCATAATTTTAACACACGAGTCCTCATTAGATCCAAGAGTGGAATCAAAACATTTGTTCGTATTCATTCTCATAAACATGTATTCAATGCTATAAAATTCTCTTTGCTCCTTTGGAGTCTCGAAAAAAGCCCTTTTACAATCTCCTGGAGGGAGTATTTATAGAATAAAATCGACCCTTGGGTGTCCCTAACTTTTCACATTCCGGACCGTTGACATACTCTAGAACCTAAGGGACATTTGCGACTTGCGACCCCTGCTCTTGATGCGACCTTCGACCCTTTGTCTATTGCGACCTACGACTTGTGCCTTTTTTTCCTTGGTCAAGGAAGCAACTATGTGATTGCGAACTCCATTATGTCCACTTGCAGCTATTCTTTGAGGTAATTTTTCCATGCTAGGTAACCTGCAGCAACCGGAGTTACCTGGGGAATACCTTTTTTCAGTCTATGGAAGCATTCAAGAGAATCTGAGATCAAGGTGCGCCTTTTCACTGCGATTTGATTTGATAGAGAAGCCAACTTAGTGTAGATTCAGACCAGAGTTACGACGAATTGAAAGAGGTTTTCCTGTCAGGCTAGAAGATCCAGAGAAGCAGCTGCTTACTTCATGGGTTGTAGGAATGTTTGAATGTCTTGGGAAACCTATTCTCTCATTTTCTCAGTGTCCAATGCACCCAGAGAGGGAATGTGGTGGGTTTTGACCATTGAATCAATTCCACTAATCAGATTCTCGTATGCAGACATTACTTTCTCCAGATCCTTTACTAGCTTATCTTTGGACTGTATCTTCATTCAGATCTGGACCTTGTCATTCTGGGTGTAGACCCAGTCCTTCCTAGGCAGAGTGTCAGGAGCCTACAGGTATATGCTTGACCACTCTAGCATATTATCCAAAGAAGTGGAGTCCTCCTTTAGCTGTGCGTTCCTCCTTTTGGTTTCCGTTTGTGCTTTCAACAATGGAGTGACTGTGTGTTTTATCATGAACATCTCTTCGTATACTTGTCTCATGGTGTCTTCCAGAGTGCTTAACTCCCTTTGAATGGTTAGTGGAAATTCATTGGCTTGTGCGGCTATGAAATGTAGCATCAGAATTTCTTCCTCCAACCCTTTTTTATCCTATTCTACCTGAGCTACTTTCCGCTCAAAAATTTGCAGCATGTTTTGTAAAGAGATAATCTCTCTGCTCATCCTATTAATGTTTTCCTTTGTGGTCGCTGCAAAGGCGGTTCCTGCTGATGTGATCATAATTAGATTGGTCCTGGTATCCAAGACTATGTACTTTTCCATTGTGGCTGCAAGAGGTGTGGCGGGGTTCCACACCAGACATCTTCTCTTATGTTTCTTGATCTTGTGTGTGAACTGGTCATAGGTTAGCCTTGTCAGATCCAAGACTTCATCTTCTTGTTCCTCGGAGGTGCCAAGTTCCGAGAGAGTAAAGAACACACTTGTCGTAGGGGTTGTTTGAAGCACCTCGATGTGTGGCAGCTCTGTCTGTTTCCCTGTTTCTGGAGGAGGTATCTTGCTACCCTCTGCTTCCTTGGAGGAATCTTCCCTCGATTTCTGACTTTCTTTCTCCTTCCTATTTTCCTCATCTTCTACTTTATCCTGTTTTTCTTTTAACTAGCACTCAGCTTCTTCCTTTCCCTACTCTTCCTTTAGTTGGCACTCAACCTCTACCTTGTCCTACTCTTCCTTTAGCTTTTTCTCAGCCTCTTTTTGCCCTTCCTCTTCTTTCCTCTTCTACTCCTCTTCCTCTTTTTTCCTGCAGGCTTCTTTTGCTTGCTTCTTCTTCTGCTCTTCCCTTAGTTGTTTCTTTCGCTTATCCTCCTCTTTCTGTTGTGCTAGGGCATCTTGGTTCCTTTTGAATTCCTCTTCTTTCGCCTTATCCTCAGCTTCTAGTTGTGCCTTAGCCTCTCTATCTCTTCGCTCCTATTTCTGTTTAGATAGACTACTGCCTATATCAGTCCTTGGTTTCTTAGCTTTGGAAGATGAGGATCCTCCTAGCGTGTGGATTCTTTCCTCTAAAGTTTGATCATCTTTTTCCTCTTGATCGATTGATTCTTCTAGAGCAGCCTCCCTATCCTTGTTGCACCAGTTCTTGATTCGATCTTCAACTGGGCACTCCATGTGCTGGAAACTCCATTTGAATTTGGCCCATTTACAATGCGCGAGGATGATTCTTTCAGGATCATATGTCTGGTGTGATACGAGTGGAAAATGAAAACCCTTGGTTTCCTCAGCCTCTGCTTCTACTTATATGAAATATCTGACCGTGTAGGCACCGATAGTAAGTGGGAGAGTCAGCCTTGGTTTTTTTTTTCCCTTGGTGATAACCTTGGAAAACCCTCTCATCATCTGGTAACACACTTCTTGAAAGAGAAATTTATCAGTGATGAACTGAGGTAGTGCATGGGGCACCTTGTACGAACTGAAGACCCTAATGAAAGTACTATCTGTAATAGGAAACTAGTTGGCCACTTAGGTTATTGTCTCCATGGCTCGCCTAGAAATGCATAGGGAATCCTTGCCAAACAGCTTTCCATAGAGCGCGGGGATGAATTTTTGTGATATTGACTCTATATCTTGTTTATACTTGGAGGCCCAAAACACCTGTAACTCATTATGGATTGGTCCGCTATGCTCCGCATCCCAATTGTGCAACCATCCTTCAAAATAACACCTTGCGCATACTACGTCCAAAGTTTAAGAAGCCATATAAAATTCAGATGCACATCTTTCATCGGGGGCCTGTGTTGCATCAATGTTTGACTTGAGGGCTACTATTACCAGGCTGGCCCAATTGAAATGGGTACCATATGTAGTGACGACGTACATGAGGGGGATCCAAGCACCATTGAACATAGTGGCATCTGGTCGACCGTACATCTTACATAAGATTGCTGCCACCAGCTTGTAAAATTTCCTTAAACCTTCAGTCTTATATTCTTGATCTTTCTTAAACCTGAAATTTTTGGGGTCCTCCCACCACCCCTTCAAATTTTCTGCTACGGGTACTGCATGAGTGAATGCCCAATCAGTGTTGAAGGTTTGTTCTCGGGGGGGGAGTGCATAGTATACTTTCGCATCTTGTCCCCTTAGGTTGGCAAATGTTTTCCCCGAGTGATCGTGAATAACCCACATCTTGGGGTCGACCTTTTAGAGGATCCATTCAACAATATCTGCACATGGAAATATAGGGGGATGGGCGTCTGCATAGTGGAGTTTAGATCTCTTGACCTAGACGTACACCTGTTAGTCTGGAAGATCCTCTGGGAACTCAGGCTTTGTGAAGTCCTGATATACTTGGTACCAACTCATCTTGTCCCCTTTTTCGAGCACACAAGTGGTGTCTCCATAGATAGGGGGAGGAGAAGGAGGCATTTCTTCTTCTAAAATTTTGATCTCAGGACTCTTTTTTCTCTTTCGAACTATAGGGGGCCCCATATCACTTGAGGCTGAAGAGATGGACACACACTTGAGTTCGGCTTCATGAAACAGTCCCACGATAAGCCGAATGTCATAATTACAAATATTTAGGTTGCTGCTACCTTTGCTAACTATTATCTAAGGAAATGGATAGACCTGCAACTTGACGACCTTGCGACCAGGTCATTGGGTCGCTAGGTTGCGCTGGTTCACTCTCTCAAGGGAAACATGACGTGGCGACTTGGCGACTTGTGACTAGGTCGCTGGGTCACTAGGTCACGCCAATGTGATTTTTCATCAAAACGCGACTTGGAAACTAGGTCGTTGGGTCGCTAGGTCATGTCAGTGCGATTTTTCAAAGAAATGTGACTTGGTGACTTGTTGACTTGCAACTAGGTTGCTGGGTCGCTAGGTTTTGAGGTCATGAGGTGAGCTGATGTGAGGTGGCGAGAAAATTCAAAACTTCACGACTCAGGGACCAGATTGTGGGGTCACGAGGTCGCCTAGTCATAGAGTCGCAGGGTCGCGCTAGGGCTTTGTCGATGGGTTTCACAACGATTTAGGCCTTCGGGGTATAAATGGTGAGATTATGCAATACATCAAGTGGAAAGAACACATCCGGGCCTTGAGGCTTTTCCTCCAGGTGGGCTAGGAAGGGAGCTCGAGACAGACTGGTGTAAGGAGAGGTTTTTAGAGGAGGCAAACAGAGAAGTAAAGCCATGGGGAGGGTACAAGCTCTACACAGAGTTCTTGAAAGAATTAAATGAAGATAGGATGAGGTCTAATAGAAAATAGCAAGGGTAAGAGAGGCAACAATCAACCAAAAAGGAACCAACATGAGGATTAGGCAACTTACCCAGGAAAAATGTGCTCCAGCTGGCTTGTCAGAGGTGTTTTCTTGCTCCATCGTGTAGGTCGAATGTGACCTACGTGACCCATTTATTTATAAAGGGGTCACACGTGCGGTCAATTAATGAGGGTCGCAGGGTCACAAATTAGGTCTGGTTGAGGTGATGTGCGACCTTGCGACCTATCGACCTAGGGGTCGCAAGGGCCCATGGTCGCATGGTTGCAATTCTTAGGTTTTAGATTTACATGCAACCTTCCGACTTCGTGACCTAGGGGGTCGCAAGGTTGCAAGGTCACAAAAATTTGGTTTAATCAGATCTACGACTTGGCAGTTTAAAAGAGTGGACCTGGATTAGACTCTATTTTTACCAAAAGGTTAGGGGCTCAAAAATTTTAAAAGGGGAAAAAATTTGGAGGGTGTTGTAGTGGCTACAAAAAGGGAACAATTACTTTGAGATAAACATTCCACCGTTTCTTTTCCTGCACCCAGTTTTCAATGTGGACTACCTTCGACCATACTTTCCACCATTACTAGACACATCAGATATTGCAGAAAAACTCACCCCAACAGAGTGTAACCCAGAATAAGTGGAACATTCCACAACTGATTGGATCATAGACACACAGATCAAGAACAATCGCTAGCAAAAGATCCAACTATATCAGTTTATCAAAACTAGCCAACTCTTGCACCAAGGCAAGGGACTTACCAAGGACCAAGTTCAGTAGAAGTTTCCCCATGTCATGGAGGCACTTAATTCAATGCAGACCATTGATTCCTAAGGGGGGAGGGTTGATCCAAATGGATATTAGTGGCCACTCGCCTGATCCACTTGGACCACCACCATTGTTTGTTTCAATTTTTCAGTTTCCTTAATTGTAGCACAATTTACTATTTTTTGAAATTTTTTGGGTCCTGAACTTTCGAAGTCGTTTTGTGGCTTTAAATGATGTTTTTTTGTAAAATATAAAAATTTGAGTCTTTAAATCATAGTTTCCATCAAAAATTTTATTCTCAAATAAATATTTCTAATGAGGTATCGTGCATGTTAAACAAAGATTGTATGCCAAAGTTACGACCCAGGGAAGTTGATGTACCAATTTACACCAACAGGGCCCACATTTTTGTCACTTCATCTCCTAGGGTTAGGTTTTTGGCTGTTTATGTTTTTCCATTGTTTCTCAATCATAAATAGACCCTCAAGCCTCATTCTAATATAGTTCATAGGCATGTAGTCACCACATCTCTTCTCAGAGAAAAGATACCATCACCCGAGCTAGTTTATTTCCATTATGTATGTAAGAATATTTCATTTATTTGATATTAATGAAATGAAGTTTTATTTCTACACCATATATGTTTTTATGTTTATATTTGTATTCTATCATGTTCCTGCAAAATTCTGGATCACCAACTTCCCTTATACATGCACCAAGCTTCATCTGGGTCTTACATTACCTATTGGGTTCCATTCATCTCACCCTGAGCTCTATTAACTTTCCTTGTTCCCCAACCAATTCCAAAGACCCTCAAAACACAAAAGGAAAGAACAAAAGAAAGAAAGAAGAAAACAATGAAAACCGCTAACAATATGACACCACAAACAAAGTGGCATAACCATGCACCAAACACAATTTAAACTGAAAATAAAGCTCAAAAAAATCGCAAAAGACTGAAAGAAAAAAACTCTCAATAGACACCATGACTCAATCCTCATGGTTCCCATAGCTTCCAAAGGAAAGCTCAACCCAAGACATTTTCAATATTTCATGGAAGCCTCTTTTGTTGTTCAATCCTCTACATCATATTGTAACTAAACACATACATATATCATCTCTCAAGGGACTCCAAGTCCTTGACATACCTAGCCATACTGAAAACTAGTTGTTATACATGTTTGCTACATTTTCAGGAATATAACACATAGCCACATAATTTTAGAAAAAATCAAGGTTAAGGAGACTTCTTGTATTCTTGAAAAACACTCATTCGTTTGGAATTGCAATTCCCAAACATAGCCTAAGGATTTATCACCCAATTCATTTCTTTCACTTTTTTTCTTACTGCAATTGAGTCTTATTAGGTGTTATCACATTACCCAGCTTTTAGTTATTATAAAAAATTAACTGTTACCTTTTGATTGTAGAAATTACACCAATGGATTCAATCTGATCATGAAATGTACTAAAACAAGATATTGAATCCTTCTACAATAATTGTAGAATATAAATGACAATCGCTCAATCACATGCAAGTAAGAGAAAGAAGTAAACCAATCACACAACACAATATTTTCCTAGGGAAAGCAACTGCTCAAAACCCCTCTATCTCTATTGTATAATAAGCCAAGGAATCATGAAACAATACAACTCATGTGTGCTCACAAGAACCTCATACACTCTACCAATCATCTCACATTGATCTAAGCACAATTGGAAAAACACATAGCAAATTTCCTACCCACCTTCAGCCTGCCTTGGTCATGTAATCAATAGGAAAAATAAATCCCTATTAAATAGGTATTCCAACCTTCCTTGACTATGCAATCCTTCATGGGCATCATGTGGATTATAACTACACCTGGGTAGTTCGCTAATAATACAACTTATAGTTATATTCCCTTTAACCTTTGTCTCAACTAGGTCTTCAACAGATTTGACATGCATGCAACTAATAATAGAAAATAATCAGTTACTTGATAGACCACTACTTGTTAATTAAATCTAATTTAATTCACTTGACCTCTCACTAGCTCATCACTCAATTAGAACTAGTTAAAATAATTTTAACTCAATTATTTTGAGATAATTTATTAAACTCACACTACACTAGTGGATTAACTGCAACTAGACCCCCAAAATAATAGAATCACTCTACATGAATCACCATTGACCCTGAAATCAAAATTATTGATCTAACTAAGTCTATCTCACTTAGTTAAATAATACAATTTGTTATGAGATAAGATTACAGTTTATTTTCTAATTTATTTAAGGTAAAAATAAATTCGACAAACATTTTCTTGTTGATTTTCAACACTCCCTCTCAATAAGAAATGGATAATCAACCACCCTGATCTTGCCTCTGTGGTATTAGAATTTTCTCTTTGCCAATGCCTTCATCAATATATCTACATATTGACCCTCTGTGGGAATGTACTGCAACAACATAATGTGCCTCTAAACACAATCTCTGAGATGGTTGTACCAGATGTCAATATTCTTGGACCTATCATGGAATACTGGATTAACTGAGAGTTTTATGAAACTCTGGTTATCATAATGTATCATCGTCGGATCCATTTGATGACCAAACAAACCAAAAAGAATCTTCCTCATCCAAATGGCATTGCATGTAGCCTAAATAGCTGCTATGTACTTTGCCTTGGCTGAACTGAGTGCAACTAATCTCTGCTTCCTATTGTACCAAGAAATTTTGCTGATGCTATGCTAAAGATACCCCCTCTAGCTTCACTCCCTCTATCCATCTGTACCATAATCCATACTCTGTAGTGCCCCTAAGATATCTCAAAACATGCTTCCCTGCCTTTCGAAAGAGCTTGGTAGGCCTAACCATAGTTTGACTAAGTTGTTTAATGGTGTAGCATATGCCTGGTCATGTGTTCACCAAATACATAAGTAAACCTACAAGCTGCCTATAAACAGTAGTATCCACTACCTCACCTATAGTAGCATCCTCCTTCCTCCAGTTTCCTGCAAGAGGAGTCTATATGGGTTTGCAACCTTCCATGTGGAACTTCCTAAAAATATCCTTGGCATAATTTCCCTGAGATACAAATAGCTCCGCATCTCTTTTCCATATTTCCAATCCAAGGAAATAGTGCAAGAGCCCCAAGTCCTTCATCTCAAACTCTCTTGCAAGATCCTCTTCACAAGAAGTTATGATATGCTCATCACATGTCAGTATAAGATCATCAACATAAAGTAAAATAATCTAAAGCTTACCATCAACCACAATATGATATAGGTTCACATCTTATTCACTCTTTTTCAAGCCCAACCCGGTGAAATAGTTGTCGATCCGTGTGTACCAAGCATGAGGTGCTTGCTTCAGCCCATGTAGTGCTCTCTTGAGTTTTCACACATGTGACTCCATGTCAAAGGTCTCAAAACCTTTTGGCTGCTCAATGTACACTTATTCCTCAAAATCCATTGAGAAACATTGTCTTTACATCCGTTTGATGTATCTTCCACTTCATCTGCGTTGATAGTGCAAGGATGGATCAAATCGATGAGTACCTTGCAACTGGTGAAAATTATCCTCATAGTCAATCCACTTCACCTATGAGAATCCTCTGGCCACAAATATAGATTTTTATTTCTTCACACTCCCATTTTCTATTTTCTTCACCTAGCAGATCCACCTAGATCCAACCACTAACTTCCCCACTAGTCTTGGGACCACTTCCCATGCACCATTTTTTATAATGGATTCATACTCCTCAACCATGGTGTTATCACTCATAATTTTGTGAGTCATTACTTGACATGGTCATACATTTCACTCCTAAAAAATTTAAGGATTCCTTAAACCTTTTTCAAATTGGCATAGGAAATTTGATTTTTTCATATTTAACCTGTCCTAAGTTTCAAGATCACCTTCATTTCATCTCAAAATCACCTCCATGTAGGTCACATCATGTCTCATTAGTCATCATTTACAGTTAGTTTTCATTTCCAAAGAATTTAAATCTGAAAAGGTCACTTTAGCTAAGAATCCTTACTTTCGTAGCGAAATTTCCTAGAAATACACTAACTACGCTACAAAAAGAGGGTTTATTGTTTTCAGAATGCAGAATTTTCCTGTTTTATACATGTTTTTATAATGCAGATTCTGGACAGTTAGAGATGTTTTTAAAAAAACCAGGAGATGTTTTTCTTAAAGACATGCTGACCTACAAAAACCTCCTTCTGTTTTGCAATATATATCAATGATAGGGAGAAAAGAGCTCATCTATGAACCCTATGTTTTCAGAAAAACGAAGTCATTTTAGTGATGAATAAACTTGTTAAAGGTGAAAAGGATGTTTTCTGAAGAGGAAACACCTAAAGGCTCTTAAATTGAGTTTCATTATGTTTTAAGAGGTTCATGGCATGTTGAATACCAATTTTCTACAGCTGGAGGTTAATTTTTTGAGGCAAAGTCAAAATATGGAAATTGTACAGTTTTCCACTGTTTCGTAGCGTTTCCTAGGCTTAAAGCTAGGAAAACGCTACGAAAACACCTGTAGCTGTATTTTTGCCTTTAAGTCCACTTTTGGTGGCTTTAAAGGAGAGGAAATGGTAGTGATGAGGTGTCAAGTCTTGATGGACACCCTGGAATATCCAAAGAGCAGAAATTTTGAGTCTAAAAGTTATTTTTGGACGCTACAAAAGCACTCTACAAAACTGCCTTGTTTTCGTAGCAAGTTGTTTTTTAAGTTTTTTGAGCAAATGAATTTTTTTTTTGGAAATATGGAAGACCTTTCTCTTGAGCACAGGTCCATATACAAAAACCTCTCTCAGTTTCTGCAAAGCCATCAGGGTTTGGAAATTATACATTCATCTTTGAAGCCTATTTTTTCAGAATTTTCACTAACCAGATTTATGAGAAAATTGTAAAAATTTGACTTGGAGGAGGTCCAGGTCATTATCCATGTGGAATCATGACATATCATCAATCTATTACACTCAGAAAATTAGTTGGTTGTAGTTAATAAGGGTTATTAAATAGATTTTCTGAACTATTAATTAAAGAAGAGTCCTTTTTGTATTCAAACTCTGCAAAAAAAAAAATCCCTAAGAAGTCTCCAAGTGATAGAATCATGTTTGAAATAGGTCTCTGAGGTGGGAATTCGAAGCTAATAAGGTTTCATATCATTTTTATGAGTCCTCATTCTATAAGGATTGAGTTTTAGAGTTAGAAAGGGTTTGAGATTTTTTGGCATTATTGTAGCTTTATGTAATTTGACTATTTTCAGTAATACAGAGGACTTTTTCTTGACCAACCTGAGATTCTCATGGAGTTTTTAGTGATTATTTGATCTATATTTTCTATGTGTACCATTTTCAGTGGTTTTAATATTTAATACTCAGAATTCATAGGTGTATGATATCACTTCCTTTATTGATGAAAAGGCTGTGTTATTTCATGTTCCATGTGTGATTTACAAGTTATTATAGTTATATTGTTATCACTCATACTTTTGTGAGTCATTACTTGACATGGTCATATAGTTCACTCCTCAAAAGGGTAAGGATTCCTTAAAACGTTTTCAAATTGGCATAGTAAATTTCATTTTTTCATATTTAACCTATCCTAAGTTTCAAGATCACCCTCATTTCATCTCAAAATCACCTCCATATAGGTCACATCATGTCTCATCAGTCATCATTTGATGTTAGTTTTCATTTCCCAAGAATTTAAATCTGAAAAGGTCAATTTAGCCAAGAATCCTTACTTTCATAGCGAAACTACCCAGAAATATACTAACTACGCTATGAAAAGAGGTTTTTATGTTTTCAGAATGCAAAATTTTCTTGTTTTGTACATGTTTTTAGAATGCAGATTCTGGACTGCTAGAGATGTTTTTAAAAAAAACAGGAGAGGTTTCTCTTCAAGACATAATAACCTAAAAAATATCCTTCCATTTTTCAATAACTATCAAGGATAGGGAGAAAAGAGCTCATCTCTGAACCCTATGTTTTCAGAAAAAACAGAGTCATTTTAGCGATGAATAAACTTGCTAAAGGTAAAAAGGATGTTTTTTGAAGAGGAAACACCTCAAGGATCTTAAATTGAGTTTGATTAAGTTTTAAGAGTTTAATGGCATGTTGAAGACAAAATTTCTACAACTGGAGTTTACTTTTTTGAGGCAAAGTCAAAATCTGGAAATTGCACAGTTTTCCACAGTTTCGTAGTGTTTCCTAGGCTTAAAGCTAGGAAAATGCTACGAAAACACATGTAGCTATATTTTTTCCTTTAAGACCACTTTTTGTGGCTTTCAAGGAGAGGAAATGGTAGTGATGAGGTTTTGAGTAATGATGGACACCCTGGAAAAACCAAAGAGTAGAAATTTTGAGTGCAAAAGTTATTTCTGGATTCTACGAAAGTACGCTACGAAACTGCCATCTTTTCGTAGCCAGTTATTTTTTAAGGTTTATAAGAAAATGAAAAATTATTCTAGAAATATGAAAGAGGTTTGTCTTCAATATACGTCCATCTACAAAAACCTCTCTCACTTTCTGCAAATCCATCAGGGTTTGGAAACTATACACTCATCTTTGAAGCCTATTGTTTCAGAATTTACACTAACTAGATTTATGAGAAAATTGCAAACATTGACTTGGACGAGGTCCGGCTCAGCATCCACGTGGAATAATGACACATATAAACTCTAGTAAACTCATAAAATTGGTTTCTTGTAGTTGATCAGGGTTATTAGATTGATTTGTTGAACTATTAATGAAAGAAGAGTCATTTTTGTATTCAAACTCTGCAAAACAGAAATATCCCTAGGAAGTCTCCAAGTGATAGAATAATGTTTTAAATAGGTCTCTGAGGTGGGAATTCGAAGCTAGCAAGGTGGCATATCATCTGTATGAGTCCTCATTCTATAAAGGACTAAGTTTTAGAGTTACAAAGGGTTAGGATATGTTATGGCTGACTGTTGCTATTGTAAACAGGTTTTTGATCAGTAATGGAGAATGGCTATTGGTTTCATCCTTCACCTAAAAAGGGCATTTATCAGATTTTTTTTGGCTATTTTTTTATCACCATTTTCAGAAAAAACAGAGTCATTTTAGTGATGAATAAACTTGCTAAATGTGAAAAGGATGTTTTTTGAAGAGGAAACACCTCAAGGCTCTTAAATTGAGTTTGATTATGTTTTAAGAGGCTAATGGCATGTTGAAGACCAAATTTCTACAACTGGAGGTTAATTTTCCGAGGAAAAGTCAAAATCTAGAAATTGCATAGTTTTCCATAGTTTCGTAGCATTTCATAGGCTTAAAGCTAGGAAAATGCTACGAAAACACCTGTAGCTGTCTTTTTTCCTTTGAGACCACTTTTTGTGGTTTTCAAGGAGAGGAAATGGTATTGATTAGGTGTCAAGTCATGATGGACACCCTGGAATAGCCAAAGAGCATAATTTTTGAGTGCAAAAGCTATTTTTGGACGCTACGAAAGCACGCTATGACACTGCCCTGTTTTTGTAGCGAGTTGTATTTTAAGGTTTCTGAGCAAATGAAAAAGTATTTTAAAAATATGAAACAATTTTTTCTTCAGCACAGGTCCATCTACAAAAACCTCTCTTGGTTTCTACAAAGCCATGAGTTTGGAAATTATACACTCATCTTTGAAGCCTATTTTTTTAGAATTTTCACTAACGAGATTTATGAGAAAATTGTAAAAGTTCGACTTGGAGGAGGTCCAACTCAACATCCATGTGGCATAATGACACATCTTCACTCTAGTACACTTAGAAAATTAGGTGGTTGCAGTTGATAAGTTTTATTAAATTGATTTTTTGAACTATTAATGAAAGAAGAGTCTTTTTTGTATTCAAATTCTGCAAAACAGAAATATCCATAGGAAGTCTCCAAGTGATAGAATCATGTTTGAAATAGGTCTCGGAGGTGGGAATTAGAAGATATAAAGGTGGCATATCATTTGTATGAGCCCTCATTCTATAAGGACTGATTTTTAGAGTTAGAAATGGTTGGTATATGTTATGGCTGACTGCTGCTATTGTAAACAGGTTTTTGATCAGTAATGGAGAATGGCTATTGGTTTCATCCTTCACCCAAGATTAATTTGATACTTTTATGAACCATATGTATCTTATTACTTTCTGTCAATATGTTAATTTTTTATTACCAAGAATTCTTGCTTTTCATGCTCTGACTTCCTTTCAAGCATTAAACCAATTGATATCTTTCTCAATGTCCTGCTTTCAGCATCTTAATGTTAATTACTCAAAATGCATGTCTCTCATGCTCTGAATTCCTTTGAACATTCATATATTGAGTAAAACTTTTATGTGTGTATTCTAATTTTGTTTAAGTATCTACGTGCCTCAGCTTCCACAAGGAGAGCCTTTGTCATTGAGATCCCTGTCACTGACTCCATAGTCCAATGGTAGCAAGCCTTCATCTTTTCAACCTGCAAACATACAAAACCAAGACACAATTCATAGAGTTAGCCATCTAGTACTATCATTATCTAAATCATAAAACCTCCTTGAGAGAGCCCTCTCAGACTGAAGAGGCTAAGCTTCAGTCAAAAGTTGGTTTGAAAGAGTTACTCCAAGTTGACGATTGAAGCAGCCCAACAGGACTCAATTTGGTGATAAAATTTTGGCGTCGTTGTCGGGGAATGAAGGTGTAAATTTTCCCCAGGAAGAACGACAAAGTTTCAGTTCTAAGGTCTGAGAGCAGAAGAAACTTAAGCACATATTGGCTTTATTTCTTCTCTGGCAACTCCACACATCAAATAGTCAAGTGGAAGGTGACTCCATTGCTTGAGGATCAGTAGATTGATGAAGTTCCAAGATGAGTTTTATTGCAAGAATAAATGCCACGTATGCTCCTATGAATCAATCTCACATCCCTGGTTTTCCAAATCCTATGCTAAAGGTTGAATGGTTAACTGATATTCCCATATTTAAAGATGAAAAGAAAGACAATGCTGCTCTTTATTTGGTTAGATTCCATATGCATGTACATAGACTTAAGGTTTAGTTCCCTGAGGATTATCTCATGAATATGTTTATGGTCACTTTAAAGGGAAAAACATGGTCTTGGTACAAAATCCTGCCAAATGGTTCATTAAATTCTCTTGTTGATTTCCATGTTTAATTTTATGATATGTATGAAGAGTGTCATCCCCCCTTATTGTTGGTCAAAGACTATTGTAAACAATGTGTGATTTTTATTGAATATTTGGAGAATTGTTATGAAGATGATGAGTTCATGGATGAGGAAATTTTAGAGGCCCTTCATGACAATCCCTTTCATCACCAAGAAGAAAGGATAACCTCTCTCTTGGAAGAAAATGAAACCCAACAAGAGTTTATTTTTGAAAATCATGTTACATCCTCTGAGTTTGATGAAAATTTTCAACAGACTTGTCAGCCTTTTGATCATAAAGAATATGATAATAATTTCAAACAACAAGAGGAAATACTAGAAGACAATTTCTATAATCCTCAGGTAAAGGAGAAAGTTTATTCTTCATGTCATTCCTTGCATCAACCTACATAAAATGATCATCACAGTAATGAGGAAGTGGATGAAACGTTTTCTTTTTCTTTGTCTTCCTATCTAAAGTAATTTGAGTGCAAGTCAGAAGATAAGATTCAATTTCTGGATGAAGTTGCTAAGAACGTAGAGAAAGACATTGAATTTTTAGAAGACCAAATTCAATCCTATAGTTTTCATGATCAAGATCAGTCTTTTCAAAAGTTTTCCATTCTAGAACACAAAGAGAGGGTGCTACTATCTTTCTCTTTTGAGATTGAAGAAGAAAACCTTGTTCTTGAAAATCAGTTTGAGAATATGTTTGATAGCGCACAACTGAAATATTTTTATGCTACAGAAAGCATATATAAGTTTTCTAAAACTAAAAAATGTTTTGAGAATCATCAAACATACTATGTCTTCTATGATCCTATAGTTGACTACATGGAAGAATTCTATAGTGCAGATTTCTAGTTATATTTTCATATGAATATCAGATACGTTTTATGTTGCCTCGGTCATTTCAGTATCCTACTTACTTTTGGTTCAAGTGTATTCAAGAGGTTCAAGTGTCAGATCATATCAATGACTGGCTTCATTGGAAGTTTCATGTTTCTTGAATCAAACATGAAGATTGTTGTTATTAGGGTAGGTAGGAGTGTGTGAATATGCTCAAATTTGACTGAGTATCCTTTCAGTATGTAATGATTTTGTTTTTTATCATTAATCATCAAGCTTGAGCCCAAGGAGAAGGCCATAAGAGCTTGGCAAAGTCTTCATAAATTTCAGAGTTTTTATTTCCAAGAAGATGGATGGCATTAGAACTACAGGTTCTTTGGTGTACCACAGGGGCACACCATCCCAAGTGAAGCCACTGTTATCACTAATAATTTTGTGAGTCATTACTTGAAATGGTCATACAGTTCACTCCTCAAAAGGGTAAGGATTCCATAAACATTTTTCAAATTGGCACAGGAAATTTCATTTTTTCATATTTAATCTATCCTAAGTTTCAATATCACCCTCATTTCATCTCAAAAGCACCTCCATATAGTCCACATCATGTCTCATCAATCATCATTTTCTGTTAGTTTTCATTTCCCAAGAATTTAAATCTGAAAAGGTAAATTTAGCCAGGAATCCTTACTTTCATAGTGAAACTTCCCAGAAATACACTAACTATGTTACGAAAAGAGGGCTTTCCGTTTTCAAAATGCAGAATTTTCCTGTTTTCTACATGTTTTTAGAATGCATATTCTGGACCACTGGAGATGTTTTTCAAAAACCTAGGGGAGGTTTTTCTTCAAGACATACTGGCCTACAAAAACCTCCTTCCATTTTTCAATATATATCAAGTATAGGGAGAAAATAGCTCATCTATGAACCCTGTGTTTTCAGAAAAAAAACAATCATTTTAGTGATGAATAAACTTTCTAAAGCTGAAAAGGATGTTTTTTGAAGAGGAAAAACCTCAAGGCTCTTAAATTGGGTTTCATTATGTTTTAAGAGGTTAATGGAATGTTGAAGAAAAATTTTCTAAAGCTGGAGGTTAATTTTTTTAGACAAATTCAAAATATGGAAATTGCACAGTTTTCCACATTTTTGTAGCGTTTCCTAGGCTTAAAGCTAGGAAAACGCTACGGAAACACCTGTAGCTATATTTTTTCCTTTAATACCACTTTTTGTGGCTTTCAAGGAGAGGAAATGGTAGTGATGAGGTTTTAAGTCATGATGGACAACCTGGAACAGCCAAAGAGCAGAAATTTTGAGTGGAAAAGTTATTTTTGGATGCTACGAAACTGCCCTATTTTCGTAGCGATTTGTTTTGTAAGGTTTATGAGAAAATGAAAAAGAATTTCTGAAATATGAAAGAGGTTTTTATTTAGCACAGGTCCCTCTGCAAAAACCTCTCTCTATTTCTACAAATCCATCAGGGTTTATAAATTATACACTCATCTTTGAAACCTATTTTTTCAGAATTTTCACTAACCAAATTTATGAGAAAATTGTAAAAAATTGACTTGGAGGAGGTCCACCTCAGCATCCACGTGGCATAATGACACATAATTACTCTAGTACACTAAAAAAATTATTTGGTTGTAGTTGATAAGGGTTATTAAATTGATTTTTTGAACTATTAATGAAAGAAGAGTCCCTTTTGTATTCAAACTCTGCAAAACAAAAATATCCCTAGGAAGTCTCCAAGTGATAGAATCATGTTTGAAATAGGTCTCTGAGGTGGTAATTCAAAACTAGCAAGATGGAATATCATTTTTATGAGTCCTAATTCTATAAATGACCGTGTTTTAGAGTTATAAAGGGTTGGGATATGTTATGGCTGACTGCTCCTATTTTAAATAGGTTTTTGATCAGTAATGGAGAATGGTTATTGGTTTCAACCTTCACCTGAGATTCATTTGATACTTTCATGAACCCTATGTATATTATTACTTTCTATCAATATGTTAATTTTTTATTACTCATAACTTTTTCTTTGCATGATCTGACTTCCTTTCAACCACTAAACTATTTGATATCTTTCTCAATGTCCTGCTTTCAGTATCTTAATGTTCATTACTCAAAATTCATGTCTCTCATGCTCTGACATCCTTTGAAAATTTGTATATTGATTAAACCTTGTATGTGTGTATTCTACTGTAATTTAAGTATCTACATGCCTCAACTTCTACAAGGAGAACCTTTTTCATTGAGATCCCTGTCACTGACTCCATAGCCCAATGGTGGGAAGCCTTCATATTTTCAACCTGCAAACATACAAAACCAAGACACAATTCACAGAGTTAGAAATATAGTAATATCATTATCTAAATCATAAAACCCCATTGAGAGAGCCCTCTTAGACTAAAGAGGCTAAGCTTCAGTCAAAATTTGGTTTGAAAGAGTTACTCCAAGTTGACCATTGAAGCAGCCCAACAAGACTCAATTTGGTGATAACACATGTCATCAACCCATGTTGGTTGCTACAATGCTTCCTCCAAGGAGGATGGTTCTGTCACAATACACTCCCTCATAAGATCCATGTATCCATTATACATTTCTGGGACCTTCTCTTCCTGCGATGTGATGTAGGTGCACCTACATTCTTTTCCACATCTAGCATCAATCTGTCAGCCTCTCTGGTGCACCTCCTACCACGTCTGGTGGATTGATCGGCATGAGTGGTTTCTGCCACTCCATGATCCTCTACTTTTGGTTGATCCACATCCTCAGGTTCATCCTTTGGAACCAAGAGTTCCTCCTCTACATGAAAGTCAAGTTCCCTCTCAAGGGACAATCACATGGCTTTCTCCTCACCAAATTTAACATCTGTCCTGACAATTGTCATCTTGTTAGCTGTAAAATACACTTGATAGTTGAGGGGAGTATCAATGTCAGCTCTATATGTTTCCTTGTTTATGGACGAGGTGTATTTCTACCCTCTTCTTCCTTGGAGGAATCTTCCCTCGATTTCTGACTTTCTTCCTCCTTCCTCTTTTCCTTAGCTTCTGCTTTATCCTATTTTTATTTTAACTGGTGCTCAACTTCTGCCTTGTCTTGCTCTTCCTTTAGCTGGCACTCAGCCTCTGCCTTGTCCTTCTCTTCCTTTAGCTTGTTCTCAGCCTCTTTTTTCCCTTCCTCTTCTTTCCTCTTCTACTCCTCTTCCTGTTTTTTCCTGTGGGTTTCTTCTGCCTGATTCTTCTTCTACTCTTCCCTTAGTTTTTTATTTCGCTTATCCTCCTATTTCTGTTGTGCTAGGGCATCTTGGGTCCTTTTGAGTTCCTCTTCTTTTTGACTTCTCCTCGGCTTCTTGTTGTGCCTTAGCCTCTTTGTCTCTTTTCTCCTGTTGTTGTTTAGACAGAATACTGCTTGTATCAAACCTTGGTTTCTTGGCTTTGGAAGATGAGGCTCCTCCTAGTGTGTGGATTCTTTCCTCTAAAGTTCGATCATCTTGTTCCTCTTGATCGGTTGATTATTTTGGAGCAACCTCCTTGTCCTTGTTGTACCAGTTCTTGATTCGATCTTCGGCTCGGCACTCCGTGTGCTGGCAACTCCATTTGAATTTGGCCTGTTTGCAATGCGCAGGGATGATTATTTAAGGATCATATGTCCGGTGTGATACGGGTGGAAAATTAAAACCCGTAGTTTCCTTAGCCTCTGCTTCTACTTATCTGAAATATTTTACCATGTAGGCGTCGATAGTAGGTGGGAGAGTCGGCCATGGTTTTTTCTTGCCCTTGGTGAGAACCTTGGAAAACCTGCTTGTCATCTGGTAACACACTTCTTGCAAGAGAAATTTATCAGTGATGAACTGAGGTAGTGCATGGGGTGCCTTGTATGAACCGAAGACCCTAATGAAAGTACTATCCATAATGGGAAACTAGGTGGCCACTTGGGTTATTCTCTCCATGGCTCGCCTGGACATGCATGGGGCATCCTTTCCAAACAACATTCCGTAGAGCGTGGGGATGAATTTGTGTGAGATTGACTCTATATCTTGTTTATACTTTGAGGCCCACAACAACTGCAACTCCTTATGGATTGGTCCACCACGCTCTGCATCCCAGTTGTGCACCCATCCTTCAAAATGACACCTTGTGCATACTGCGTCCAAAAGGTAAGAAGCCATATAAAATTCAGATACGCATCCTTCATCGGGAGCCTATGCCGCACCAATGTTTGACCTGAGGATTTCTAATATCAGTTTGGCCCAATTGAAAAGGGTACCATATGTAGTGACGATGTACATGAGGGGGATCCAAGCACCATTGAACATAGTGGCATCTAGTCGGTTGTATATCCTGCATAACATTGCTGCCACGAGCTTGTAAACTTTCCTTAGACCCTTGGTCTTATATTCATGATCTTTCTTAAACCTGAACTTTTCAGGGTCCTCCCACCACCCCTTCAAAGTTTCTGCTACGGGTACTGCATAAGTGGATTCCCAATCAGTGTTGAAGGTCTGTTCTCGTGAGGGCAGTGCATAGTATACTTCAACATCTTGCCCCCTTAGGTTGGCGAATGTTTTCCTCAAGTGATCGCGGATAACCCACATCCTGGAGTCGACCTTTTGGAGGATCCATTCAACAATCTCTGCACATAGAAATATAGGGGGATGGGCGCCTGCTGTTGTGTTGTACAAACAACCCTCCCCATTTCAAATTTTTGTATTAATTTTTAAATAAGAAATGGGTCCCCTTTTCTTTAAATGTTTATAGAATCAATAATTTTTTTTGAATTTTTATTTATTTATAAAAGTATATATAAAAATTTCCTTAGCATCGCTTATCGGAGATCAAGAAATCCTTTGCACTCATGAAATTGTTTTAAGGAAATCTGATCCGTCATAAAATAGAATCGAACCTCGAAAAAAGGAAGGATTTATTAACAAAAAATGAAAAACATAAAGGCCTTTATCGCATTTCACATATTCAAAAGTATAAAAGAAAAAACTCAAATGTGTTATCATTCAATCCCGATGCAATAAAGAAATCGCAAAAGCACATATCACATGAGCAAGAGTCCAAAAACCTTTCCATTTTGAAAACTCCAATGCGATAAACTCGATCGCAATCGAAAATCGGTGAAGTCATACTACATCCTTATGCACCCTTTTTAAAGATCCCCGATGCGATATGTCAAAACGCAATCGCTCATCACTAAAACACATAAATCATATCCAAAGACGCTCCTCTAAAACCTTGCGATGCGATATCATTATTACAAAAGCACACTTCCCACAAATAAAAACATGAAGTATTAAATATACACATGTAGATCATTTATAAAGGAAATCTCATTGATTTGATATGATTTAAAAGCACCGCGCCTTCCATGCCAGCTCAACAATAATCGCAATCGCAGATATGAATTGGAAACACTTAACCCTAACCTTTCAGACTTTCGATCTTCGATATGTGATCATCGTTGATCGGAGATCTGAAAATTTATGGTATTAACTCTAAAATGTACCGTTATGAATGTGCGATGAGACATACCATAATGGCATTAAAGTATCACGTTATGGATTATGAGGAAATCATTAAAAGATAATCATGGTTGAAATCCTTCGTGGATTTCATCTAGGATGGCATCTTTATTATGATTAAATGCCATTGCTCCTTTCCGCCTTGTATTTGTTCTTAAAAGAATTTTTTCATCATTTTGCTCATTTGTTTCATTGTGCAGACCTGAGAGATAACTACCAGTCATGAAAATGTCTAATAAATCCAGGAAAGCGAAGGTCCCCATCGTTCCAAAAGAGCAACCAACTAAATTGGTATTAGTAACCAATACTACTTGTCTGGATCTCGGCAAAACTTCATGGGAAGGAATTTACAATCTACTGGAGGCAGAAGGTCCAACTGTAATTCAAGAAGGAAGAGCAACAACATATTCAAATAAAAAACCAGAAATTACTATGAAGGAATTGGCGAGCTCCTATCTTCATAAAATAGTAGCTCGCGCAAATGTGTTCCCATATAATGACTTGGTGAGATGGGTGATAGAAAGTATAAATATAACAGACAGGGCATTCTTCATGTCAGACGGAAGGATGTTTAGGTCTTTCAAAGCAGAAGATATCAAGAAGATGTATCACCTACCAGACGCCCAGAAAATCTACAATAAAGGGTTTTTGGAAGACTTTGCCAAAGAAAATGAAGTGGAGTCGAATCTTATCAAAGAATGGAGGCATTTTCCAGAAAAGCACAAGCAAGAATCTTCGGGTATGTACTCCATAGAATCCTTGGCATCTCCTTATTTCTATGATGCAGCTATGATGTGTAGATTGTTTGGAATCGTGAACTCGACTAAATTTTCTATTGATATGGTACCTTTAATTGAAGCCGATGTTAACTCCTACATCATGGATTGGCCAACCATTTTATGTGATACAATGGCAAACAAAATCCTCGATTATAGGAGAAATAGATTTGTGTCTACCTGGGTAATACCCCCATTTTACATGAGTGCTTATATTATTGACACCATATGCTTCAATTCTGAATTCCCTATTTTAGGCTGGAAGTGGACTCCTCAAAACCTGAATCCTATCCAAATTTACCACAAATATTTGTGGAAGGCCTATTAAAAATACCATATATACATAATTTGTCATGGGTTTATCTTGCCAGTTCACTAAGATATATTCAACAAACCTGCTCCAAGGTTATCCGACGAGGCTAGAATTGACCTAACCTCAAATGAAAGCTGGTTTGGAGAAGAAAAAATCACCTATATCTGGCTATTCGGAAGCATCACTGATCCCCATGTTCTACCCTTGTACATTCCCGATAAATTGTTAGCCCAAGAAATAGCCTATCAAATAACAAAGAAAGGGATGTCTAGAAACCTGAAGAATTCAAAGAAGCAGATGTGGCCTACATTTCCCCTTCGATGTGGATCTACATGATTTTAAACATGCAGAGAAAGAAGCCAAAAAAATAAAAGAGCTCAAATTAGCGTCCATCCCCAAAAGACAGTATGATCCAAAGAAAATTTCCTCTAACTTTACATATATGGTACAGGTCACTAAATTTGAACATGAAGATGCTGATTTCAACGATCTATTCACCTTGGCTGAGGTATTTTCACAGGTTAAACATCTGGAAAATTTAAAATTTGAAGCAAATGACATGGAAAAGTTCATGCAGTTCAGGACCAAGAGACTACTAACAATACCTCTTGATCAGTTAAGAACTACTCCCCTACTACAACAGGAAGAACACAGTGAAGAAAAGAACACTGAAAAAGAGCGGGACAAGAAGAATACAATAAATAAGGCCGACTCTCAAATTAATAAGGAGGAGACAGGTAAAAAGGCTGATACTCAACCAGAACAGGAAAAGATAGGTAAAAAGATGGTGATTCCTCCGACACCGATATGCATATTAATTCAAATCTATTGAAGGAGTGGGATCAGTTTGATCGGAAAATCAAGGGCCAGAACGATTCCAAAAATGTGGCTACAACGCAATCGCTCGCGACACAAGAGCCCATGGTAACCAGTGTTACAGTCGAAGGAGCAGATGACAATGATAATACCCAAGATATTGAGATCATCCCAGAAAATCCTTATGAGGAAATTGTATTGAAGGTTGAAGATATACTGCCCTTGGATGTTTTTTACAGTCCAAAGCATAGGGCTGTAGTTAGAAAACAAAGGAAGAAAAGGAAAATCGATCAGGGTCTATTTTCATCTCCTCAAGTTGAATTAATGAATGTTGTCTGGAAGGACTCTGAAGTTAATCCTTCAGAGGATTTAACTAAATTGTCTCAATATGCAGGGGCTTATACATCAACGACAATGGAAAAAGAATTCGAAGTTAGCCAATTGATAAAAGAAAAAGATCAAAAAATAGCACCGCTAGATCAATAGCTAATTGAAGAAAGAAAATAGATTGAGCAGCTTAAAGAGCAGTTGAATCTTGAGAAACAAAAGCTTGACCAGCAAGATCTACACAAGCAAAAACAAATGTCTCAAGAGATGAAAAAATTGCAGGTAATGCTTCAATAGGAGAAGATGGCCAAAGAAGAACAGAGTGCCTTATTACAAGCACAGATAAAAAAATTTAAGGAGTATCCTGAGCTTGATCAGCTCAAAATGGAGGCTCTCGAATCAAGTAAAGCATTGTCACGACAGCTTGATATTTTATGTCATAAAATATCATTGGCCGACCCTCTATGTGTAATACCTACATCGCTCATAGAAAAGGCAGTAAACAAAAGGCTCGAATTCGAAGATGCTGATGAGAAAATTTCGGGGTTCCTCACATGGCAAGACACAGACCAAGGCATAGTTGCCAATCTTCCCAAGATCCAAGAATCACATAAGGAAATTTTGTTTGCAAAATGGGAAATGAAGTTAATTAAGGAAGAACGGGCTACCTCCAGGGCAAGAGCTGTAATGAATAGTTTAGTGGAATTAATCAATGACAATTTGTATACAACCAACTTGATTTCTGATTGCATCCCAGGGAAACTCCCAAAGGTCAAAGAATTAAAGAAACAGTGAAAGCAGGATTTAGCTAGCAAGGACCAACAGATCGGCGTAATGCAAGGACTCACATGGGGCTCATTCTAGTTCTATTTGGTTAAACCACAAAGCCAATAGATGGCTACAAAATGCCTCTCCCATGCCATCAGTTATATGATTCTAGAGCTTTTGGATGCCACATATACTAGCCAGCTACATTCCCGATTGAGTCATCCTCCCAAAGTGAAAGAAATTCTATCGATTTGCCAGCTGCACGTACCAAATATGAAAGAGATGCAATGAACCTGTTCTAGTGGAGATCGCAATTCTATTTTTATGAAATCAGATCTCCGATTTTCATGTTTTGGCAGTTCCAACAACATTCAAGCGATGTTTTAGATAGTTTGTTTTAGTTTTATTATTATTTAAACCCCTTTCATGTATTTAGAAAGGGATCCTCAATTTGTATTAATTTTTGACTTGGGAAGTTACACTTCTATACTTCTGAATATATTATTTTTATTGATGGTGGATCAAGATTCTGCAATTTTATGAGGAAATTATTTTCAAGAATTTACGCTTTTGTTTTTCCTGGAAGTTGTTCTATGTAAGAAAGCGGGATCAGAGTGTTATTTGCATCAAAATATTACAAATGTATCTGGTATTTCTATCTTTATCATGCTGTTTAATTTTCCTTATGAAATGAAACATTCTCTTTGAAAATTGCTATCGTTTACATATATATGCCTGTGACACAATCCTTTAGTTATATCATTTCTGAAAAAATTAGAATTGTTATATTTCAAAATATATGTGAGCAATATAAATGAATGTGATATGTTATCATCATTACTTTTTTTAATTTCTTAAACAAAGTAATTATTATATGTGAATGCACCTTTATTTTGGACGAATAAGCCATCTATATGATTATTCATCTAATCGGAACAAATCCAAAATCGAATGTATCATAGGATATCCGGGTTAAGTAGATTTATTTGTATTTATTAAATTATAGGTTAGATTAATTATCATTTCCATTACCCGTTATACAAAACATCAATCATCAACCCATATATCATTGGGAAACTAGTCCCATATTATCCAATTGGAGCCACCATCCCAAACGGAAAAGGAGTTGTACTAAGGTCCGAACTGGGTGGTTTTCCCCAATGTTGAAGCTAGGATTTTAGGGGCTTCAACACTTGCATAGTGGGGTTTAGACCTCTTGACCTGGACGTACACCTGTTGGTTTGGAAGATCCTTTGGGAACTCAGGCTTTGTGAATTCCTGATATGCTTGGTACCAACTCATCTTGTCCCCTTTTCCGAGCACATAGGCGGTGTCTCCATAGATAGGGGGAGGAGACGGAGGCATTTATTCTTCTGAAATTTCAATCTCAAGACTCTTGTTTCTCTTTAGAACTGTCGGGGGCCCCATATCGCTTGAGGTCGAAGAGATGGACACACACTCAAGTTCGGCTTCTATGTTCCCTGGCATATTCATGAAACAGTCCCATGATAAGACGGATGTCATAATTACAAATATTCAGGTTGCTGCTACCTTTTATAACTATTATCCAAGGAAATGGATAGTCCTACAACTTGGAAACCCTACGACCAGGTCGCTGGGTCACTAGGTCGCACTGGTTCACTCTTTAAAGGGAAACACGACCTGGCGACTTGGCGACTTTGTCAATATATCTACATCCTGATCCTCTGTGGGAATGTACTGCAACAACATAATGTGCCTCTTAACACAATATATGAGATGGTAGTACCGAATGTCAATATTCTTGGACCTATCATGGAATACTGGATTAACTGAGAGTTTTATGCAACTCTGGTTATCATAATGTATCACTGTGGGATCCATCTGATGACCAAAAAAACCAAATAGTATCTTCCTCATCCAGACAACATTGCATGAAGCCTAAATAGTTGTCGTGTACTTTGCCTCAGCTGAAATGAGTGCAACTAATCTCTGCTTCCTATTGTACCATGAAAATTTGTCGATGCTATGGTGAAGATGCCCCCTGATGTGCTCTTCCTATTTGATGGAATGCCTTCCCAATTTTCATCATTGAATCCCTAAAGCATCACTGCCTCTATCCATCTGTACCATAATCCATACTCTGTAGTGCCCCTGAGATATCTCAAAACATGCTTCCCTACCTTCCAAAAGTGCTTGGTAGGCTTAACCATAGTTTGACTAAGTTGGTTAACGGTGTAGCATATGCCTAGTCATGTGTTCACCAAATACATAAGTAAACCTACAAGTAGCCTATAAACAGTAGTATCCACTACCTCACCTAAAGTAGCATCCTCCTTCCTCCATTTTCCTGCAATAGGAGTCTCCATGGGTTTCAAGCCTTCCATGTGGAACTTCCTAAAAATATCCTTGGCATAATTTCCTTGAGATACAAATAGCTCTACATCTCTTTTCCATATTTCCAATCCAAGGAAATAGTGCAAGAGCCCCATGCCCTTCATCTCAAACTCTCTTGCAAGATCCTCTTTGCAAGAAGTTATGATCTGCTCATCACCTGTTAGTATAATATCATCAACATAAACTACAATAATTGAAAGCTTACCATCAACAAAAATATGATATAGGTTCGCATCTGATTCAGTCTTTGTCAAGCCCAACCCGGTGAAATAGTTTTCGATCCGTGTGTACGAAGCATGAGGTGCTTGCTTCAGCCCATGTAGTGCTCTCTTGAGTCTGCACACATGTGACTCCCTGTAAAAGGTCTCAAAAAATTTTGGCTGCTCAATGTACACTTATTCCTCAAAATCCATTGAGAAACATTGTCTTTACATCCATCTGATGTATCTGCCACTTCATCTGCATTGAGAGTGCAAGGATGGATCAAATCGATGAGTACCTTGCAACCGGTGAAAATTACCCTCATAGTCAATCTCCTCCACCTGTGAGAATCCTCTAGCCACAAACATAGCCTTGATTTTCTTCACACTCCCATTTTCTATTTGCTTCACCTTGCAGATCCACCTAGATCCAACCACTGACTTCCCCACTGGTCTTGGGACCACTTCCCGTGCACCATTTTTGATAATGGATTCATACTCCTCAACCATGGTGTTATCACTCATAATTTTGTGAGTCATTACTTGACATGCTCATATAGGTCAATCCTCAGAAAGGTAAGGATTCCTTAAACCTTTTTCAAATTGGCATAGGAAATTTCATTTTTTCATATTTAACCTATCCTAATTTTCAAGATCACCCTCATTTTATCTCAATTTCACCTCCATATAGGTCACATCATGTCTCATCATTCATCATTTGATGTTAGTTTTAATTTACCAAGAATTTAAATCCGAAAAGGTCACTTTAGCCAAGAATCCTTACTTTTGTAGTGAAATTTCCCAGAAATACACTAACTACGCTACGAAAAGAGGGTTTTCTATTTTCAGAATGCAAAATTTTGCTGTTTTATACATGTTTTTATAATGTAGATTCTAGACAGCTGGAGAGGTTTTTAAAAAAAACTAGGAGATGTTTTTCTTAAATACATGCTAACCTACAAAAACTTCCTTCTGTTTTGCAATATATATCAATGATAGGGAGAAAAGAGCTCATCTGTGAACCCTATGTTTTTAGAAAAACAGAGTCATTTTAGTGATAAATAAACTTGATAAAGGTGAAAAGGATGTTTTCTGAAGAGGAAACACCTAAAGGCTCTTAAATTGAGTTTGATTATGTTTTAAGAGGTTCATGACATGTTGAATACCAATTTTCTATAGCTGGAGTTTAATTTTTTGACGCAAAGTCAAAATCTGGAAATTGCACAGTTTTCCACAGTTTCGTAGCATTTCCTAGGCTTAAAGCTAGGAAAACGCTACGAAAACACCTGTAGTTGTATTTTTGCCTTTAAGACCACTTTTTGTGGCTTTAAAGGAGAGGAAATGGTAGTGATGAGGTGTCAAGTCATGATGGACACCCTGGAATATCCAAAGAGCAGAAATTTTGAGTGCAAAAGCTATTTTTGGACGTTACGAATGCACAGTACGAAACTGCCTTATTTTCGTAGCAAGTTGTTTTTTAAGGTTTCTGAGCAAATGAAAAAGTATTTTGGAAATCTAGAAGAGATTTTTTTTTAGCACAGGTCCATATACAAAAACCTCCCTCAGTTTCTGCAAATCCATCAGGGTTTGGAAATTATACACTCATCGTTGAAGCCTATTTTTTCAAAATTTTCACTAACTAGATTTATGAGAAAATTGTAAAAATTCGACTTGGAGGAGCTCCAAATCAGAATCCACGTGGCATAATGACACAAAATTACTCTATTACACTTAGAAAATTATTTTGTTGCAGTTAATAAGGGTGATTAAATTGATTTGTTGAACTATTAATGAAAGAAGAGTCCTTTTTGTATTCAAACTTTGCAAAACAAAAATATCCCTAGGATGTCTCCAAGTGATAGAATCATGTTTGAAATAGGTCTCTGAGGTGGGAATTAGAAGCTATCAAGGTGGAATATCATTTTTATGAGTCCTCATTCTACAAAGGATTGATTTTTGGAGTTAGAAAGGGTTAGAGATTTTTTGGCATTATTGTAGCTTTATGTAATTTGACTGTTTTCAGTAATACAGAGGAATTTTTCTTGACCAACCTGAGATTCTCATGGAGTTTTTAGTGATTATTTGATCTATATTTTTTATGTGTACCATTTTCAGTGGTTTTCATATTTAATACTCAGAATTCATAGGTTTATGCTTTGACTTCCTTTATTGACGAAAAGGCTGTGTTATTTCATGTTTCATGTGTGATTTACAATTTATTATAGTTATACTGTTATCACTCATACTTTTGTGAGTCATTACTTGACATGGTCATATAGTTCACTCCTCAAAAGGGTAAGGATTCCTTAAAAAATTTTCAAACTGGCATAGTAAATTTCATTTTTTCGTATTTAACCTATCCTAAGTTTCAAGATCACCCTCATTTCATCTCAAAATCACCTCCATATAGGTCACATATGTCTCATCAGTCATCATTTGCTGTCAGTTTTCATTTATCCACAATTTAAATCTGAAAAGGTCACTTTAGCCAAGAATCCTTACTTTTTTAGCAAAACTGCCCAAAAATACGCTAACTACGCTACGAAAAGAGGTTTTTATGTTTTCAGAATGAAAAATTTTCTTGTTTTATAGATGTTTTTAGAATGTAGATTCTGGACAGCTGGAGATGTTTTTCAAAAACATGAGAGGTTTATCTTCAAGACATACTAACCTAAAAACACCTCCTTAAATTTTTCAATATCTATCAAGGATAGGGAGAAAATAACTCATCTCTTAACCCTATGTTATCTGAAAAACAGAGTCATTTTAGTGATGAATAAACTTGCTAAAGGTGAAAAGGATGTTTTTTGAAGAGGAAACACCTCAAGGATCTTAAATTGAGTTTGATTAAATTTTAAGATTTTAATGGCATGTTGAAGACCAATTTTCTACAGCTGGATTTTACGTTTTTGAGGCAAAATCAAAATCTGGAAATTGCACAGTTTTCCACAGTTTCGTAGCGTTTCCTAGGCTTAAAGCTAGGAAAACACTACTAAAACACCTGTAGCCATATTTTTGCCTTTAAGACCACTTTTTGTGGCTTTCAAGGAGTGGAAATGGTAGTGATGAGGTTTCAAGTCATGATGGACACCCTAGAATAGCTAAAGAGCATAAATTTTGAGTGAAAAAGCTATTTTTGGATTCTACGAAAGCATGCTACGAAACTGCTATGTTTTCGTAGCCAGTTATTTTTTAAGGTTTTTGAGAAAATGAAAAATTATTTTGGAAATATGAAAGAGTTTTGTCTTCAGAATACGTCCATCTACAAAAACCTCTCTCAGTTTCTACAAAGCCATCAAAGTTTGGAAACTATACACTCATCTTTGAAGCCTATTTTTTCATAATTTTCACTAACCAGATTTATGAGAAAATTGTAAACATTCGACTTGGAGGAGGTCCAGCTTAGAATCCACGTGGCATAATGACACATCTACACTCTAGTACAATCATAAAATTGGTTGGTTGTAGTTGATCAGGGTTATTAAATTGATTTGTTGAACTATTAATGAAAGAAGAGTCCTTTTTGTATTCAAACTCTACAAAACAGAAATATCCCTAGGAAGTCTCCAAGTGATAGAATAATGTTTGAAATAGGTATTTGAGGTGGGAATTCGAAGCTATCAAGGTGGCATATCATTTTTATGGGTCCTAATTTTATAAAGGACTAAGTTTTAGAGTTACAAAGGGTTGGGATATGTTATGGCTAATTGTTGATGTTGTAAACAGGTTTTTGATCAGTAATGGAGAATGGCTATTGGTTTCATCCTTCACCTAAAAAGGGCATTTATCATAGTTTTTTTGGCTATTTTTTTGTCACCATTTTAAGAAAAAAGAGAGTCATTTTAATGATGAATAAACTTGCTAAATGTGAAAAGGATGTTTTTTGAAGAGGAAACACCTCAAGGATCTTAAATTGAGTTTGATTATGTTTTAAGAGGTTAATGTCATGTTGAGGACCAATTTTCTATAGATAGAGGTTAATTTTATGAGAAAAAGTAAAAATATGGAAATTGCACAGTTTTCCATAGTTTCGTAGCATTTCCTAGGCTTAAACCTAGGAAAACGCTACGAAAACACCTGTAGTTGTCTTTTTGCCTTTAAGACCACTTTTTGTGGCTTTCAAGGAGAGGAAATGGTAGTGATAAGGTGTAAAGTCGTGATGGACACCCTGGAATAGCCAAAGAGCATAAATTTTGAGTGCAAAAGCTATTTTTGTACGCTACGAATGAACACTACGAAACTGCCCTATTTTTGTAGCGAGTTGTTTTTTAAGGTTTTTGAGAAAATGAAAAAGTATTTTGGAAATATGAAAGAATTTTTTCTTCAACACAGGTCCATCTACAAAAACCTCTCTAGGTTTCTGCAAAACCATGAGTTTGGAAATTATACACTCATCTTTGAAGACTATTTTTTCAGAATTTTCACTAACCAGATTTATGAGAAAATTGTAAAAAATCAACTTGGAGGAGGTCCAGCTCAGCATACACGTGGCATAATGACACATCATCACTCTAGTACATTCAGAAAATTAGTTGGTTGTAGTTGATAAGCGTTATTAAATTGATTTTTTTAACTATTAATGAAAGAAGAGTCCTTTTTGTATTCAAACTCTGCAAAACAGAAATATCCATAGGAAGTATCCAAGTGATAGAATCATGTTTTAAATAGGTCTCTGAGGTAGGAATTCAAAGCTAGCAAGGTGGCATATCATTTGTGTGAGTCCTCATTCTATAAAGGACTGAGTACTAAGTTTTAGAGTTAGAAAGGGTTCGGATATGTTATGGTTTATTGATGCTATTGTAAATAGGTTTTTGATCAGTAATGGAGAATGGCTATTGGTTTCATCCTTCACCTGAGATTCATTTGATACTTTCATGAACCCTATGTATCTTATTAATTTCTGTCAATATGTTAATTTTTTATTACCCAGAATTCTTTCTTTGCATGCTCTGACATCCTTTCAAGCATTAAACTATTTGATATCTTTCTCAATGTCCTCCTTTCAGTATCTTAATGTTCATTACTCAAAATTCATGTCTCTCATGCTCTGACTTCCTTTGAAAATTTATATATTGAGTAAACCCTATATGTGTGTATTCTACTTTCATTTAAGTATCTACATGCCTTAGCTTCCAACCTAAAAACATAAAAAAACATAAAAACATATGTGTGTAGCAAGCCTTCATCTTTTCAACCTAAAAACATAAAAAACCAAGACACAATTCATGGAGTTAGCCATCTAATACTATCATTATCTAAATCATAAAACCTCCTTGAGAGAGGCCTCTCAGACTGAAGAGGTTAAGCTTCAGCAAAAAATTGGTTTGAAAGAGTTACTCCAAGTTGACGATTGAAGCAGCCCAACAAGACTCAATTTGGTGATAAAATTTCGGCATCGTTGTTGGGGAATGAAGGTGTAAATTTTTGCTGAGAGAAACGAAAAAGTTTCAGTTCTAAGATCTGAGAGCAGCAGACACTTAAGAACATATTGGATGTATTTCTGCTCTTGTGACTCCACACATCAAATAATCAAGTGGAAGGTGGCTCCACTGCTTGAGGATCAGTAGATTGATGATGTTCCAAGATGAGTTTTATTGCAAGAATAAATGCCACGTATGCTCCTATGAATCGGCCTCACATCCCTAGTTTTCCAAATCCTATGCTAAAGGTAAAATGGTTAACTGATCTTCCCATTTTTAAAGATGAAAAGAAAGGCAATGCTGCTCTTCATTCGGTTAGATTCCATATGCATGTACATAGACTTAAGGTTCAGTTCCCTGAGGATTGTCTCATGAATATGTTTATGGTCACTTTAGAGGGAAAAGAATTTTCTTGGTACGAAAGCCTACCAAGTGTTTCATTATATTATCTTTTTGATTTCCATGTTTAATTTTATGAGATGTATGAAGAGTTTCATCCCTCCTTATTGCTTGTCAAAGACTATTGTAAACATTGTGTGTTTTTTATTGAATATTTGGAGAATTGTTATGAAGATGATGAGTTCATGGATCAAGAAATTTTAGAGGCCCTTCATGACAATCCCTTTCATCACCAAGATTAAAGGATAACCTGTCTCTTGGATGAAAATGAAACCCAACAGGAGTTTATTTATGAAAATCATGTTACATCCGCTGAGTTTGATGAAAATTTGCAGCAGACTTGTCAGCCTTTTGATCATCAAGAATATGATAATCATTTCAAACAACAAGACGAAATATTGAAGATAGTTTCTATAATCCTCAGGTAAAGGAGAAATTTTATTCTTCATGTCATTCCTTGCATCAACCTACATCAAATGATTATCACACTAATGAGGAATTGGATGAAACTTTGTCTTCCTATCTAAATTCATTTGAGTGTAAGTCAGAATATAAGATTCAATTTTTGGATGAAGTTGCTAAGAACATAGAGAAATACATTGAAGTTTTAGAAGACCAAATTAAATCCTATAGTTTTCATGATCAAGATCAGCCTTTTCAAAATTTTTCCATTCTAGAACACAAAGAGAGGGTGTTGCTATCTTTCACTTTTGAGATTGAAGAAGAAAACCTTTTTATTGAAAATAACTTTGAGAATATATTTGATAGCACACAACAAAAATCTTTTGATGCTACAGAAAGTATATATAAGTTTTCTAAAACTGCATAATGTTTTGAGAATCATCAAACAGACTATGTCTTCTATGATCCTATAGCTGACTACACGGAAGAATTCTGTAGTCCATATTTCCAGTCATATTTTCATTATGAAGATCAGATACATTTTATGTTTCCTCGCGTCATTTTAGTATCCTGCTTACTTTTGGATCAAGTGCAGTTAAGAGGTTCAAGTGTCAGATCAGATCAATGACTGGCTTCAATGGAAGTTTCCTGTTTCTTGAATCAAACATGAAGATTGTTGTTATTAGGGTAGGTAGGAGTGTTTGAATATGCTAAAAGTTGACTGAATATCCTTTCAGTATGTACATATTTGGTTTTTCAGTAGTAATCATCAAGCTTGAGCCCAAGGAGAAGGCCATAAGAGCTTGGCGAAGTCTTCATAAATTTCAGAGTTTTTGTTTCCAAGAAGATGGATGGCACTGGAACTACAGGTTCTTTGGTGTACCACAGGGGCACACCATCCCAAGTGAAGCCATTTTTATCACTCATAATTTTGTGAGTCATTACTTGACATATTCATACAGTTCACTCCTCAAAAGGGTAAGGATTCCTTAAACCTCTTTCAAATTGGCATAGGAAATTTCATTTTTTCATATTTAACCTATCCTAAGTTTCAATATCACCCTCATTTCATCTCAAAATCACCTCCATATAGGTCAAATCATGTCTCATCAATCATCATTTTCTGTTAGTTTTCATTTCCCAAGAATTTAAATCTTAGCCAAGAATCCTTACTTCCATAGCGAAACTACCCAGAAATACACTAACTACGCTATGAAAAGAGGGTTTTCTGTTTTCAGAATCGAGAAGTTATTGTTTTCTACATGTTTTTAGAATGCATATTCTGGACAGCTGGAGATGTTTTTTAAAAAAATAGGAGAGTTTTTTCTTAAATATGTACTGACCTACAAAAACCTCCTTCCATTTTGCAATATCTATCAAGTATAGGAAGAAAAGAGCTCATCTATGAACCCTATGTTTTCAGAAAAAACAGAGTCATTTTAGTGATGAATAAACTTGCTAAAGCTGAAAAGGATGTTTTTTGAAGAGGAAACACCTCAAGGTTTGATTATATTTTAAGAGGTTAATGGAATGTTGAAGACCAATTTTCTAAAGCTGGAGGTTACTTTTTTTAGGCAAAGTGAAAATTTGGAAATTGCACAGTTGTCCACAATTTGTAGCATTTCCTAGGCTTAAAGCTAGGAAAATGCTATGAAAACACCTGTAGCTGTCTTTTTGCCTGTAAGACCACTTTTTGTGGCTTTCAAGGAGAGTAAATGGTAGTGATGAGGTGTCAAGTCATGATGGACACCCTGGAACAACCAAAGAGCAGAAATTTTGAGTGAAAAAGCTATTTTTGGATGCTACGAAACTACAATGTTTTTGTAGCGAGTTGTTTTTTAAGGTTTTTGAGCAAATAAAAAATTATTTTGGAATTATGAAAGAGGTTTTTCTTTAGAACATCTCCCTCTGCAAAAAAATCTCTCTATTTCTAGAAATCCATTAGGGTTTAGAAATTATACACTCATCTTTGAAACCTATTTTTTCAGAATTTTCACTAACCAGATTTATGAGAAAATTGTAAATATTCGACTTGGAGGAGATCGGCCACCCCAGCATCCATGTGGCATAATGATGCATCATCACTCTAGTACACTTAGAAAATTAGTTGGTTGCAGTTGATAAGGGTTATTAAATTGATTTTTTGAAGTATTAATGAAAGAAGAGTCCTTTTTGTATTCAAACTTTGCAAAACAGAAATATCCCTAGGATGTCTCCAAGTGATAGAATCATGTTTGAAATAGGTATAAGAGGTGGTAATTCGAAGCTAGCAAGGTGGAATATCATTTTTATGAGTCCTCATTCTATAAATGACTGATTTTTAGAGTTAGAAAGGGTTGGGATATATTATGGATGACTGGTGCTATTGTAAACATGTTTTTTATCAGTAATGGAGAATGGCTATTGGTTTCATCCTTCACCTGAGATTCATTTGATACTTTCATGAACCCTATGTATATTATTACTTTCTATCAATATGTTATTTTTTATTAATCATAATTCTTGCTTTTCCTACTTAGACTTCCTTTCAAGCACTAAACTATTTGATATCTTTCTTAATGTCCTTCTTTCAGTATCTTAATGTTCATTACTTAGAATTCATGTCTCTCATGCTTTGACATCCTTTGAAAATTTATATATTGAGTAAACCTTGTATGTGTGTATTCTACTATCATTTAAGTATCTACATGCCTCAACTTCCACAAGGAGAGCCTTTGTCATTGAAATCCCTGTCACTGACTCCATAGCCCAATAGTAGCAAGCCTTCATCTTTTCAACCTGCAAACAAACAAAACCAAGACACGATTCATAGAGTTAGCCATCTAGTACTATCATTATCTAGATCATAAAACCCCATTGAGAGAACCCTCTCAAACTGAAGAGGCTAAGCTTCAGTCAAAATTTGTTTTGAAAGAGTTACTCCAAGTTGACCATTGATGTAGCCCAACAAGACTAAATTTGGTGATAACGCATGTCATCAACCCATGTTGGTTGCTACAATTCTTCCTCAAAGGAGGATGGTTCTATCACAATACACTCCCTCATAAGAGCCATGTATCTAGTATACATGTCTAGGGACATTCTCTTCCTTCGATGTGATGTAGGTGCACCTACATTCATGGCCGCATCTAGCATCAATTTGTCAGCCTCTCTGGTGTGCCTCCTACCACTTCTGGTGGATTGATTGGCATGAGTGGTTTCTGCCACTCCATGATCCTCTGCTTGTGGTTGATCCACATCCTTAGGTTCATTATTTGGAACCAATAGTTCCTCCTCTACATGCATGTCAATCTTTCCCTCTCAAGGGACAATCACATGGCTTTCTCCTCATCAAATTTAACATCTCTCCTGACAATTTTCATCCTGTTAGCTGGAAAATACACCTGATAGTTGAGGGGAGTATCAGTGTTAGCTCTATATTTTTCCCTGTTTATGGAGGAGGTGTCTTTCTACACTTTGCTTCCTTGGAGGAATCTTCCCTCGATTTCTGACTTTCTTCCTCCTTCCTCTTTTCCTTAGCTTCTGCTTTATCCTATTTTTCTTTTAACTAGCGCTAAAATTTTGCCTTGTCCTTCTATTCCTTTAGCTGGCGCTTATCCTCTACCTTGTCCTGTTCTTCCTTTAGCTTACACTCAGCCTCTTTTCACCCTTCCTCTTCTTTCCTCTTCTGGTCCTCTTCCTATTTTTTCTTGTGGGCTTCTTCTGTCTACTTCTTCTTCTGCTATTCCCTTAGTTGTTTCTTTCGCTTATCCTCCTCTTTCTGTTGTGCTAGGGCATCTTGGGTCCTTTTGAGTTCCTCTTCTTTTTCCTTCTCCTCAGCTTCTTGTTGTGCATTATCCTCTTTGTCTCTTTGCTCCTGTTGCTGTTTAGACAAACTACTACCCGTATCAGTCCTTGGTTTCTTGGCTTTGGAAGATGAGGCTCCTCCTAGCATGTGGATTCTTTCCTCTAAATTTTGATCATCTTGTTCCTCTTGATCGGTTGATTCTTCTAGAGCAGCCTCCCTGTCCTTGTTGTACCAGTTCTTGATTCGATCTTCGGCTGGGCACTTTGTGCGCTGGCAACTCCATTTGAATTTGGCCCGTTTGCAATGCACGGAGATGATTCTTTCAGGATCATATTTCTGGTATGATAAGAGTGGAAAATGAAAACCCCTAGTTTCCTCAGCCTCTACTTCTACTTCTCTGAAATCTCTGACTGTGTAGGCACCGATAGTAGGTGGGAGAGTCGGCCATGGTTTTTTCTTTCCCTTGGTGAGAACCTTGGAAAACTCGCTCGTCATCTGGTAACACACTTCTTGCAAGAGAAATTTTTCAGTGATGAACTGAGGTAGTGCATGGGGCGCCTTGTACGAACCGAAGACCCTAATGAAAGTACTATATGTAACGGGAAACCAGCTAGCCACTTGGGTTATTGTCTCCATGGTCACCTAGACATGCACGGGGTATCCTTGCCAAACAAATTTTCGTAGAGCGCGGGGATGAAGTTGAGTGAGATTGACTCTATATCTTGTTTATACTTGGAGGCCCAGAACACCTGTAACTCCTTATGGATTGGTCCGCCACGCTTCACATCCAAGTTGTGCGCCCATCCTTCAAAATGACACCTTGCGCATAATACGTCCGAAAGGTAAGAAGCTATATAAAATTCAGATGTGCATCCTTCATCGGATTCCTGTGCCGCATCAATGTTTGAACTGAGGACTGCTATTATTAGGCTGGCCCACTTGAAATGGGTACCATATGTAGTGACGACATTCATGAGGGGGATCCAAGCACCATTGAACATAGTGGCATCTGGTCGACCATACATCATACATATCATTGTTGCCACTAGCTTGTAAGCTTTCCTTAGACCCTCGGTCTTATATTCCTGATATTTCTTAAACCTAAAATTTTCAGGGTCCTCCCACCACCCCTTCAAAGTTTTATCTATGGGTACTGCATAAGTGGATGCCCAATCAGTGTTGAAGTTCTGTTCTCGTGGGGGGAGTGCATAGTATACTTCTTCGTCTCACCCCCTTAGGTTGGTGAATGTTTTCCTCAAGTGATCGCCGATAACCCACATCTTGTAGTCGACCTTTTGGAGGATCCATTCAATAATCTCTGCACATGGAAATATATGGGGATGGGCGCTTGCGTAGTGGGGTTTAGACCTCTTGACCTAGATGTACACCTTCCGGTCTGGAAGATCCTCTGGGAACTCAAGATTTGTGACTTCCTGATATACCTAGTACCAACTCATCTTGTCCCCTTTTCTGAGCACACAAGCAGTGTCTCCATAGATACAGGGAGGAGACGGAGGCATTTCTTCTTTTGAAATTTCGATCTCAGGACTCTTGATTCTCTTTGGAACTGTTGGGGGCCCCATATCACTTAAGACTGAAGAGATGGACACACACTGGAATTTGGTTTCTATTTTCTCTGGCATATTCATGAAACAGTCCCATGATAAGATGGATGTCATAATTACAAATATTCATGTTTCTGCTACCTTTGCTAACTATTATCCAAGGAAATGGATAGACCTATGACTTGGCGACCCTGCGACCAGGTTGTTGGGTTGTGTTGGTTCACTCTTTCAAGGGAAACATGACCTGGCAACTTGGTGACTTGCGACTAGGTTGCTAGGTCGCTAGGGCGCGTCAGTGCGATTCTTCATGACTTGGCGACTTAGCGACTTGCGACTAGGTCGTTAGGTCACGTCAGTGTGATTTTTCAAAGAAACGGGACTTGGCGACATGGAAACTTACAACTAAGTTGTTGGGTCGCTAGGTTGCGGGGTCGCGAGGTGAGCTGATGTTAGGTGGTCAGCGACTTCGTGACTTCACAACTCAACGACCACATCGTGGGGTCATGGGGTTGCCTAGTCACAGAGTCGCGGGGTCGCACTAGGGATCTCTCGATGGGCTTCATAGATATTTAGGACCGTGGGGTATAAATGGTGAGATTATGCAACACATCCGGGCCTTGAGGCTTTTCCTCCAGGTGGGCTAGGAAGGGAGCTTGAGACAGACTGGTGTAAGGAGAGTTTTTCAGAGGAGGCAAACAGAGAAGTAAAGCCATGGGGAGGGTGCAAGCTCTACAAATATTTCTTGAGAGGTTTAAAAGAAGCTAGGATGAGGTCTAATCGACAATAGCAAGGGTAAGAGAGGAAAAAATCAACCAGAAAGGAAACAGTAGGAGGATTAAGCAACTTACCCAGGAAAAAAACGCTCCAGCTGGCTTGTCAGAGGTGTTTTCTTGCTCCGTCACGTAGGTCGAATGCGTCCTATGCAATCCTTTTATTTATAAAGGGGTCACACGTGTGGTTAGTTAATGAGGGCGAAGGGTCGCAGATTAGGTCTGGTTGAGGTGATGTACGACCTTGTGACCTTGCGACCTAGCGACCTGGAGGTTACAAGGTCACATGGTCGCAATTCTTAGGTTTTAGATTTACATGAAACCTTGCGACTTCATGACCTGGTGTTACACCATTTTTTGGTCATCTAACCTTTCATCATTAGATGGACCCAAGTGCACCATGTAAGACCAGTTTTACCCCAAGTAAAACTTCTTTCACTATGTTAATTAGGAAACCCCAAAAGGAATAATTAATTAAACCATAATTTAATTATTATTCACAGTCATGTTTAACCCAAAAACAAAGAAATTAATGAGATAAACCCATAGTTATCTTATTATTTTCTAGGAATAATTATTTAAATCTTATTTAGATAATATTCCTTGTTAAATATGACCAAATCAACCACTATTAATCAAATAAATCATTATTTATTTGATTATATCCCAACCACTTCCTTAAAAAGATAAATAAATCATTTATTTATTTATTCTTCACTAATCAAGGGATTTGACCCAAGTCAAACACCCTTTCCCTCCAACAAATACTAATAAAATATTCCATAGAGGTGGATCTAGATTTGATTAACATTATTTTAATCATGCACCAAGATCTAGAATGACCCAATATTTTGTTATAAATAGGAGGGTTTTCCCAATCATTCTTCACCTTTTGTTGCCTATTAGATCACTCTGGATCTATACACTTGGTCTCATTTTCTACCATTTTGCTCCCATTGAGCTCTATCTTCTACATTGGGTTGTCTACATCTACAAGAGAGAGAAAGCTTAGATCTGAAGTGCTGAGGACTACAAAGAACCCATCCCATTGAGGAGATCTGGATACACCTTCTTGTTTCCTCCCAGGTGCCCTGTAATATAAAAATTCATTCAAAAATCGTGTTCTTGTCTTGTCTGTTGGATGCATGGAGCAAACTCTTTTACTTTTCTGCTTAATATCTTTCCATTTATAGATCTGTTTGTTGCAGCACTTTAACTACTAATTGCAGATCTGAAGATGTTTTGCAGCCTTTATTGTTGTTAGGGCTATTAGTTATGCATAGCTAAAGTGGTTCTTTTTCGTACACTTCGACGAAGAATTCATACTAACAAATGGCGACTCCACACGGGTTTTAAATTACGACCGCTGTCGTTTTTCATATTCCTGCATATCCAGCTACTTCAGGCCCTAGGGCTTCTTTTCAGCTGCTTAGTTTTCCTCTTTTTATGTCATTTTTCTCACATAAACCCTAAAAACTTAAAATTTCTAACTTCCGTGTGTTTCTGGCCCTATTGCGCAGGTAAGCGACACCAGCCGCAACTGAGACGACAACTTTTCTGAAAATCTGCCGCCGAGACAACTGGAACGGGGGGTTGCACTTTTTGGCCCATAAACTGCGACCTGGACCGCCAGGTCGCACTTTTCACCGCTTTCCGCGACCAACTCGATCGCCGAAATCGCGAGCCCGACTTTTTTCCACAGATTTTTCCGCACTTTTTCTCGGGTTTTGCCGCAGCCGCCAGTGGTCTTCCAAATTTCCGCCCTTTGCTCCCGCCCCTTGACCAAGATCTGATCTGCTTTTACTCATCTAAGTGGGAACCCAGCCCCTTAGGGCTTTAGTACCCTCCACTTTTTGTGGAAGAGTTTCAGCTGTTTCAGCCGTCGGTTTCAGAGCTTCAACCCTTTCTTTTTCCAGATCGGTGACCTCACTTCCAGATCCATCGAAATCAGCCTCTGTTCCTGGCACATCACCTCTCGTCGCTTTGTTTGGACCTCCTCCGAAGGCCTCCAAGGCCTCCTCGCCTGCCTCTAGGGCTTTTTGTCGATTTCCCTTTTTCCAGCCACCTTGCCTCTGTCTCTTGGCTGTGATCTGCACCCCTTGTCTGCAGCTTTATCCTCCAGATCTCTGTCCCCTTTGACCCTAGATCTGTCGAGCTTCCTTTGCGTGTGTTTCCATAGTTTTTTCCTTTCTTTTCAGCATAGTTGTGAGAGACCCACCTTCTTGGTTTAGATAGATGCATACGTAGCTTTTATTTTTCTGTTATTTCAGCATTTTATTCTGTTCTCTGTAGGTTTATTTTCAGCTACGTCGCACACTTTTTCTTGCTCTCAAACAACGGAAAGGGTTTAAAAATTAAAATTAACGCACGCCACACACCGACCCTAAGTGAAGAAGCGCCTGGTTTCCACCGCCTGGCAAAGACTCTAAAATCAATTGTCACTGCACCTTTTCTGCCCTTGACCTTCTTGATTTTGTCCCTTTCTGCCCTTGTCGGTTTCCTTCTTCCTGTCATCATTGCGCCCCCAAGGCGCCTTTCCCGGAGACTTCTTGGCCTTCACCCTCAGTTTCCGGTTGATCGACCTGCTCCGCACCGCCGTCGTCGAGCCAGTCCACCTTCAAGTCCGCACTCCGACTCCTCTCCTGATTCATCGGGTCCCCCTTCTCCTTCCGGTTCTCCCCCTGTTACCTTCACCATGTCTGGATCAGGGCCTAACGCCAGCGGTTCTCCCGGCCCCAATGCCGGCCCTACTTCTAGCGGAACCGTCACAACCACTACCCCGGCCACCCCTGTGCTGCCGTACATTGCAGGCCTCAGCCTCCCCGATTTCCATCAGTTGATTAATGATCCCATTCACCACAATGCTACCTGGCCCGCTATGCCCACCAAGCTGCCCTCTGATATCCCTAAGTTCAAGGGCCTTAATGGAGAAGATCCAACCAATCACGTCCGGTCTTTCCACATGTGGTGTTCCTCCAATTCCATTACCGATGACTCCATCCGTCTTCGTTTGTTCCAACGCACGCTTACCGACGAAGCTTCTAAATGGTATGTCGAACAGGCCACTTCCTCCCATACCACATTCGAGACTCTTGCCCAAGCCTTCTTGTCGTACTTCCAGCTTCCTCTCCGATACGACACTGGTACGGAGCTCTTGACTTCATTTAAGCAATCCTCTTCCACACGCCTTTCTGCCCATGTTCAGGAATGGCGACGAAGACGGAGTTTATGTCGAGCCCCTCCCTTTGAAGATCGGGTTTACATGGACTGGTTCCTACGCACTCTCCCGTCTCCCATCGGCAAAGATGTCGCCTCTCACTTTCCTCAATCTGAAGAAGCCACCCTCCAAATAGCTTTAAAATATGACCCGATCTACGCTCAATCTGGTTATGTTTATACCGTTCTTCCTGACATCCCTAGGCCCGGTGGCGCTAACGCCCCGGGGGCATCTCATTCCGCCGACGGTATTGTTGGATCTCTTTCCCACCCATCTGCTCACCCTCCTATGAGCTATGGTCTCCCTCAGGGAGGGGCCAGCACCTCAAGCACTCTTCCCCCTCCCGGCAACATGTATCCAGGATACGGCATGCCTCCTCCTTTTACCCAACCTCCTGCTTACCGCAATGTCGCCCAACCTAACCCTTACTTTTATCCACAGCCTGGTGCGCCAACTCCTCCAGCATATGCGCTTCCACCTCCCTTGCCTCCTCACAACCCGCAACAGCACTTACAACCCCCTCCAGGGCAAGTATTTGCACAGCAGGGTGCGATTAATCCCCCTTCTTCTCAAAGAAGGCGGAGAGGCAACCAGAACACATCCGCCCCGCAACCGAGGACCCTCACTCGGGGTCACCCTTAACACTCAGCAACCACCAGGGCATTCCGCCTGTGCCGACAGTAGCTTCTTCTCAGACAAACAAGCCCCTGCTCGTGTTACAGAGCCACTGGCCACTACACTGCCATATTGTCCTCTCTTACCCCAGATGCGACAGATGTGGGAGTCTCAAGCCACATTGCGCGGACAAGACGCCTCCCCTCACGCTCCTCCTAATGTGGCCACTACCCAGCCAGCTGTGTTCACTGATCCTTTCCCTCAACAGGGATTCGTGGCTACCCAACCCCCTGACAGCCATGTAGCCACCCCCTCGTCCATTTCTGGTTCCTCTGATTACCAGATCCTTATGATGCGCTCCGATCCTTCCCCTTCCGTCGACCTTCACCTTCAAACTCGGTCTCGCCAGTACCCCAAGCCTCCTGCTCAGTCTGCCCCCGAGCCTCCATCTTCAGGTTCTACAGAGCCTCTTTCGACATCCAGTGGCCCCTTGCACATCCCTCAACCCAAAGTTGAGGTTCATCCAAAGATTCCAAAGGGCCCATTACGCCGAAATGTTGCTTCCGGTCGAGCCGCTCAATCGTACAGTATAGTAGATGATTTTGCGCAATCCCCTGCTGCCATTTCTACACTGGAACTCCTCCAGTCGTGCCCTTGTCAAAGGAAGGCTCTACTATCTGCCGTGGGCGCTGTTGATCCTACTGATGACCAAATGATTGTTTTTGACGCCACTCAATCGGACCATCCTCCTCTCCCTCCTTCCGTTGCTTTCCAAATCCCAGTCAAAATCCGGAACGCCACTGTATCCCGGTGTATAATTGATGAGGGGGCATCCACCTGTGTGATGTCCCCTTCGGTTTGGAAACAACTCGGATCCCCTGAGCTGGCCCCTTCCACGATCACCCTTCGAGCGTGGGACGGTCATGCCTCCTAGCCTATTGGCCTGTTTCGTAACTGTCCCATCACCCTTGCCGGTAAGACCGTTTGCGTTGATGTCAAAGTCATTGATGCCCCTCTAGACTACAATATTCTATTGGGGCGAAGCTACACCTACGCCATGTCTGCTGTCCCATCCGCGGTTTTCCGCAAGATGTCTTTCCCACACAATGGGAAGATAGTCACTATTGACCAGCTATCTTATCATGAGCCGCCGTCTCAGACCTCCTCCGAGAAAACCATCTCTTCTGTAGCCAACAAGCAAACCGTCGATTCTCTGACCAGTGTCTCCCCCGGCGTTTACAAAGATTCCACCTTGCTTGGTACTTTCCCTCATCTTCCCCCTCCTTCGGTCACTGATCCCAGCTTGTCGAATGTTTGCATGATGCAATCGTCTCAGGCTGCCCATAAGCGGCCTGCCTCGGCTAGTCAACAACCTCGCCCCTGCCCTCCGCAACCAACTCCTAGCCATTCATCTCAGCCAGCCGGACCTCCTCCTTCTGGCCCTTCCCTTACAGCTGGTATCCCTGAACCCCTTTATCCTCCCGGATCAATTCCCCCTGGCCTTAACCATCTTGGAGCCGTCCCTCCTGGTCATTTCCCTGCTGGGCAGATCCCTTTCCTAGCTCCCCCTCCCGGAGTATATTCTGTCCCCGTCATGGCCACCCTCTCCCTCCCTAACTTGACCTTGGGCATCCCGGTTTGGTACCTTGATCCCCCAGCCGCCACCCCCCCCGGTCACCCCAAACCTTACATGGCTTTGACACCGGTTCAACCGGTCCCCCTCGCTTCCTCCATAGCCACTGTGCCCCCAGCACCTCCACAGGACCCTTCTCCTGTTGTGACGGCTCCCGGAAAGAAAGGCAAAGCCCACAAAGGGGCAACCAAAGACCAAACCACCACGACCAACCCGGCTCCTTCTCCGCCCGCGAAGCCTTGTGCCTTATGTGATGTCATTGGTCATGCCACCCATGCTTGTCCCGAGTTACCTCGTATCCGACCCATGGTAAACGTCGCGTTCCCCGACACTACGGTCCCTGAAACTCCTACTCCTTCTTCGACCGTCCCCAAGAACCCCAAGACTCTCCGCACCAACAAGCCCTGTGCTTTGTGCGGGATCCACGGCCACTACTCCCATTCTTGTCCTCACCTGACGCATTACCGTGCCTCCCTTGAGGTGATCCGCGAGTATGAGGTTGAACAAAATCAATCCGCCTCTCCCATTCTCGCGCAGTATGCTTCAGGCCAGCCTGAGGATGCCCCCGCTCCCATCCACATCCCCCCCCCTGATGTTCAGATGACGGAGTCTACAGTCACCATTCTTTACCTATCCTCCTCTGCACGACACTCGGAGCCTAGCCCGCCCGCAGCCTCCCCTGGTGTGTCTTTTGATACTCGAGATCACTCCACTTGTGTCTCTGTTGACCTCCGCAGCCCGAGTCCTCGCCATGTTTTCGATAGCTCTCATACACCACCTTGTTTGAGTCTTGATCATCCTGCCATTACCACTCGATGACTTCTGTACCCTCACGCTGCCGTCATTTCCTTTCATCCCCTCATTTATTGTCTTGTCACACCATTTTGCAGGACCCCCCATCCACACCCTTTATCGGTTACGCCGATGGTGCAAGTCGCTACTCCAGGAATCTTGCCTCGGCAGGGTGGGCCATCTTCACCCCCTTGCATGACCTCGTTCTGTCTAATGGGGTATGCATTGGTTCTGCCACCAACAATCAAGCCGAATATGATGCAGTGCGTGGCCTATTAGCTGATGCCCTCTTGCATCGCATCCGCCATCTGCACGTTCGTTTGGATTCCCTGCTTCTTGTAATGCAACTCAATGGTGTTTATCGTGTACATAACCCTGTGCTGTTTAGACGCTATTTACGAGTGAAAGTCTTAATACGTGCGTTTGAAACCATAACTTTCAACCATGTACCCAGAGACCAGAATCACTACGTCGATAGTATTGCAAACCATGTTCTAGATTGGCATTTATCACACACAATTCATACAAGACAATAACATTAAATCAACCATTAAAAGACGATGCATATCCATAATATGTGTCGCAAACCATATATTGATGAGTCCATCTACTCTGATACATCCGACATGCCCATAGCATGTTCCAAAAACTGGGGGCACCATATGCCCCTCCATACATATACATACGACATGCCCACATCATCTTACAAACAAAATCCAAAAAACAACTGGGGGCACCATATGCCCCTCCATACACTATAGGAGGCACCACCTGCCCCTACATACATCAGAGGGGGCACCATATGCCCCTAATCACTATCCGGAGGCTCCCGGGCCAATGGCTCTGCCCCTGCAGCATGTAGATCACGCATAGCTTGACCAGCCATCGCCATGCGCCGCATGATACCTCGCCACTCCGAGGGGAGACCAACACATGGCTCTATGTACTGCCTGCCTAAATCCTGACCAAGGCCTTGATACTCTGCTACCAAAAAGTCATTACATCTATTAAGTGATGCTCCTCCACAGGGCTTTCGCGCCGTATCTCATTCTCGCGTTGTTTCAACCCACTCTGACTGTAGCCCCGCACGCCGCCGCCGGGCCCCATATATCCCACGCTTTTACTGCATATATCCGGGTTTACCAAAAGTCCCCGACCCAAGATTATTATTTACTATTCAAAACTTTAACATGCCCATATAAGAATAGCAATTTGTCACTTACCACGGCCCCCGCACTCGACCAGACTGGCATGGGCCTCGATCCCCACAAAGAGCTCATCCCACTACATGTAGTCGTCATGTACACCCAAGATCCGATCCCACGGCAAAACTCCTATTAACACTTCGCTCGACCGCCCTCTCCTTCTTCTCGCCGCAGAGTAGTCGCTCCCAACGACGCATCCTGGGCTCTCTCGGGCCCCCATCTGGAAGTTGCACACGAGGCCTCAAGGTCGGGATCTTCTCAAAGAAGAAGGCGCACAATAAAGTCCCATATGAGCAATCATGATTCACTTGCCGCCTGCATAGCGACAACTGTCGCTTTAGCGCCACCAGCATCATTTGGGCCCACCCAAAGTAGGTCCCACCCAACACACTCTCCACTATCATCATCTGCCCACCGGTGATGTGATGGAACGCCTGGCTGCCCAGGATTCGCAACACAGCTGCGGCCACTGCACGGGTTTCTAGCGTCTCTAGATCCCCGACCGATCTAGATCCCCGATCGATATTCGAGTCCCCTTGACTTGAAGACCCGGTCGACAATGGCGTTCCACGAACTCCATGATATGCCGCCCCCGCGGCAGCACTGGCTGCGTGTCTCCCACGATCCCCAGTGGTGGGAGGCCGGTCAGGAAGTACACATCCTGGACCGTCAGTTCGATACTGTGCCCTTGCACTACAAAGATCTCCTGATCTGGATCCCAATAACTGATAATCCGGGCCGATGTCGGATCTGCTCTCAACGGGTTCTCTGAAGCCGGGAACCCCAAATCGCCAATACACGGCCCGGCATGCAATCCGCACAGATCTACATCCCGGTGTTCCCGGATCTCTCTCTCCCGATTGACCATGACTCACGCCATGCCTACACAAACACATTATTTTTGTCGGGGTACAGATAAGACGCCATAACCACACACAAGGCAACTCCCGGCCATCAAACAACACCAGCCCCCTCATCTCCCGGAGTGGGTTTAACATTTCTGAACCCGGTGCGCACTTTCGCCCTCGAGCACCGTCACCAGGTGGCACTGCCCCCCAAGGAAGTCGGCCAGCCATCAAGATGAGGAGAAATTACGAGGTGTTGGGCCTAAACTATAGTCAATCCATCAAATGCAAGAGCAAGATTGGGCACTCTTCCTCCAGGCGGCAGGATCGAATCCAACGCGGTCGGTTTTGTCGCTACGATCGCCTTGTAGGGTTGGGAACCTTCTCTCCTCTCCACATTCACCACGACAACAATAGCAAATGAATGATTTTGGAGGGAAAACTGCCTCATTAAAAGAGAACCCCTGTTTCTTCTTTCGACTGCTGCGACCACACCGTAGCCCCGTTCGACGAACCGTCAGCACCGCTGGACAGATCTCACCGAGCTCTCAGATGGGTTTTACTTAGTTTTTGGTGATTTGATACTTCACCCGGACACATTTTTTCCATGAAGGGTCACTTCACTGCTCCTTAAAATCGAATTTCCTCACTTACGACACTTGTACTTGGGGCACCATATCGCTCCCTTACTCGTCCATGTTCGTGTCGATTTTCGTCATGAGTGCCCACCTTGTACTCATGCTTCCTTGGTCCCCCATTGGGGCCTTTACTGTGAGGCAGCACTATCATGTCGCCCTTGTTTAGAGCATCCGAGTTGAGTCATCATTGCATTCATGGAGTCTATCCCGCGGCCTTTTATACCCTACTATAGCCCTCCATTCCTTTTTGCTTGGTTCCTCTCTTGTGTCGCATATCATGACCTTCAGCCCCATTGTCCCCTATCCCTTTTGATATTGTGTCAGTCGCTGCCATGGCATTCATGCCCTTTATGCTCTAACAAGGGAAGTCTTCCATTCGCCACTCCATCCTTCCCATTTCCACCATCATCATTAGTGTCAGTCTGTCCGTCGCTCTATTGTTCTTCTCTCGTGCCTTAGTTGAGGATCTCTCATTGCCTCACCTACGGCAGACCTCCTTCTGTCGACATCAGTACATTTATTCCAGAAGCAAGGTATAGAGGGCGGTGTACCTTGGTTCCAGCTTCCACTTTTGTTCGGTGCCTCGGATCAGGCAAGGGGATCTCTCACTTCCCTTTGACTTGATTGCTTCTCCAGCTCCTTTCAGCATGATCGAGATTCGTATACTGGACAGTCCAGTGACCCAGCAGCAGCTCTTGATGATTCCCGGGCGTGTGTGAGATGTCTCAGCCCTCATGGGGGGGTGGCCCTGCAGGTAGCCCCCCACATGCCCGGATGACCTCTTCATTGCAGCCTTTGATGCCGCTCCAGATTTTGATGATGTTGGCCTTAGCCACTTGCAGCACCTCTATGATTTGCATGTACCAGTCAGATTTTGTGAGCCCTTCCCCATTTACAGGGGGCATTTGGGGTTGTATTTATCTCATGTACTCAGATGATATTGTACCAGTCCTGGCTGTTATCCCAGGCACAGCATGTATGTGAGACTATTCATTGTATTTTTATCTGGCTCTTGATTATGCCAGCTGTACTCTATGGTTCGGTCCCTTGTTCACTGGACGCACTATTCTTTTGTACTTTGTCACGGCGGGCATAGGTATGCCTCCCCCGCCGCCTTCAGCACAGGTACCCTCTCATAACAGAGACTTGTTGCACCTGCGAGTCTCGTCTCCTCAGGGTCTAGTCCTTCAGCACACTATCTACCTCATATTTCTCTCTCTGACATACCCTTTTGTTGTCTGGTGATTGTCTTCTTACAACGTACTTCGGTCATACGATTTGCTCCTGACACTCGCACGCTGGGGGGCAATCTGTTACACCATTTTTTGGTCATCTAACCCTTCATCATTAGATGGACCCAAGTACACCATGTAAGACCAGTTTTACCCCAAGTAAAACTGCTTTCACTATGTTAATTAGGAAACCCCAAAAGGAAAAATTAATTAAACCATAATTTAATTATTATTCCCAGTCATGTTTAACCCAAAAAACAAAGAAATTAATGAGATAAACCCATAGTTATCTTATTATTTTCTAGGAATAATTATTTAATAATATTCCTTGTTAAATATGACCAAATCAACCACCATTAATCAAATAAATCTTTATTTATTTGATTATATCCCAACCACTTCCTTAAAAAGATAAATAAATCATTTATTTATTTATTTTTCACTAATCAAGGGATTTGACCCAAGTCAAACACCCTTTCCCTCCAACAAATAATAATAAAATATCCCATAGAGGTGGATCTAGATTTGATTAACATTATTTTAATCATGCACCAAGATCTAGAATGACCCAATATTTTGTTATAAATAGGAGGGTTTTCCCCATCATTCTTCACCTTTTGTTGCCTATTAGATCACTCTGGATCTATACACTTGGTCTCATTTTTCTACCATTTTTCTCCCATTGAGCTCTATCTTCTACATTGGGTTTTCTACATCTACAAGAGAGAGAAAGCTTAGATCTGAAGTGCTGAGGACTACAAAAAACCCATCCCATTGAGGAGATCTGGATACACCTTCTTGTTTCCTCCCAGGTGCCCTGTAATATAAAAATTCATTCAAAAATCGTGTTCTTGTCTTGTCTGTTGGATGCATGGAGCAAACTCTTTACTTTACTGCTTAATGTCTTGCCATTTATAGATCTGTTTGTTGCAGCACTTTAACTACTAATTGCAGATCTGAAGATGTTTTGCAGCCATTATTGTTGTTAGGGCTATTAGTTATGCGTAGCTAAAGTGGTTCTTTTTCGTACACTTCGACGAAGAATTCATACTAACAAGTAGATATGACATTTTCCTTTGTTAAGGCTGCTACCTGAGTCTTCACAATAGACATCCAACACATCTTTAATTCTTTTAGCAGAGATCAAGGAGGCAGCACCCATCAAGAGAGAGTCATCAGCAAAAAGCGTGTGGTTTATGTTTTTAACTCCTCTTGCGATATTCAGACCCATGATTTCTTGGGTAGATTGCTTTTTATTCATGAGGAAGCTGGAAACAGAGGCTTGGAGGACGAAAAGCAAGGGGGAAAGGGGGCACCCTTATCTCAGTCCTCTAGAGGCTTTGAAAAAATCAGTGGCCCTTCCATTCACCAAAGGGGCAATCCAGGGTTCGCTGATGCAAGCCTTGATCTAATGAACAAATTTGGGGCCAAAGCCAAATTTGTGCAGGACATCCAACAAAAATCTATGCCTCACCCTATCAAAAGCTCTTTCGAGATCTAATTTGATGACCATACCTTTCTCTTTCCGGGTAACGCTTGAGTGGATCGCTTCTTGGACCAGGATGTAATTGTCCACGATCTGTCTTCCTTGAATAAATCCTCCCTGGTTCTCGGGAATGATAGTTGGAAGAATGATTTTCAGTCTATTGGCAATGACTTTTGTTATCAGCTTGTAACCTATGTTGCAGAGGGATATAGGGCGAAATCTAGAGAAGGAATTGGCACCTTTTTCCTTGGGAATGAGAGCCAGGAAGGCCGAATTGGTACTTCCCCCGATTTGCTGACAAGATTGAGATTTCCGGATCATTCTGCATAAGTATTTTTCCACGATCTACCAACAGGTCTGCAAGAATCTGGCAATGAAGCCATCCGGGCCCGGGGCTTTATCTGGCTCCATTGCAAAGAGAGCAGCTTTTATTTCTTTATTGGAGACCTCAGCTTCCAAATGCTGGTTCTTTCTGGCTGAAATCAGAGATGGAACCTCGTTCAGAGAGTTAGAGATATGCTCCAGCCCCTCTTCTTCACTATACAACTTTTTGAAATGGAGATAGGCAGCATTTTTTATGCTTTGGATATCTCTGTGCTTCACATTCTCATCCTTGATTTCCGAAATGGAGTTGAAACTTTTCCGGGCTTGGGCTTGTTTGTGGAAGAAGGAACAATTTCTATCGCCTGCCTTGAGCCAAAGCCTACGGGATTTAATCCTCCAGTATTCTTCCTCGGCCAGGCTTGCCTTGTGAAGCTTTTGCTGAAGGTCGGCCTCTTTGTCAAGAATATCCTTTGTGATCTCTGCATTTTCAGATTTGAGATGATGTATCTCAAGACACTCTTGAATCTTTTTCCTTTCCACTGCAAGATTAGGAAGGGTTTTAACCCAGATTTTCAAAGCATCTTTTACTCTCCTAAGTTTTTCCTCCCAAACAAAGAAGGCAGAACCATTGACAGGGAGCTTCCAAATATCTTTTACAATTTGCATAAAGGAGAGTTCCTTTGCCCAAAGGGGGCTGAATTTAAAAGGGATGGGACCTTGGTCCGTATGAGCCAGAAGATCGAGCTTAATAGGTCTGTGGTCAGAAAAAGTACAAGGAAGGATATGCATTGTTGATTCTAATCCAAGGAGAAGAAAAGAGCTTTGAACGAAGAACTGATCTAACCTTGCAGCGATGTGGCCCGGACCGAGTATTTTTTTGGTCCAAGTGTATTTGCCCGACGATGGTTTAATGTCGATCATGTCCCACTCCTGGAGCAGATCCTCAACCTATTCTCTCGCCGGATCCCTGACAATGCTTCCTCCCCATTTTTCAGCAGAAGATAAAGTGAGATTTAAATCTCCTGCAATGATGATGTTTACTAAATCTTCCGATTCTGTCAAACTTCTTATGGTATCCCAATAGTTCTTCTTCTCGCCTGCGCTAACTGGAACATACACGTTGAAGAGACAGATGGTCTCGTCAGAGTCAATGTGTTGCAGTTTAGTAAACAGCCAATGGGTGTTCACGATTTCTTTGATCCTTGAATATTTGTTTGGATTCCAGAGTGTGCCCAGGCCTCCTGAGGCACCACAAGCTGAGACAGCTGCTCCTTCAATTTTCTTCCACAGTTTTTTAACAGCTTGGAGGAAGGCCTTGTCCTCCAATTTAGTCTCCTGGATGAGGAGTATGTCCGGAGATTCAGATCTCATTAGGCTTTTAATAGCTTCTTCTTTTATTTTGCTCCCCATACCCCTACAATTCCAAGAGACAATCTTCATCATTTGCTTTTGGAGAGAGGAGCTCCTTTAGAGCTCAGAGGCTGATTTCTGGTTGACTTCGGAGTTTTAACCAAGAGCTTCTCGAGGGTTGGTTGACTTCCTTGCACTTTGTCTTTGTAAGTTTCCTGCTCTCTTTTTTCACGAGCAGATTTTCGGCCTCTTGCTGGTTTTCTAACCGAAGTTTGCGAGTCCCCTATTTCACCTTCTTCTTCTGAGTCCTCCGAACCATGGACTTCCTCAGCTTCCTCTGAGGGTGTCTCTTTTTTCCTATCTGCATTGCTTTCAGCTTGCTTTGGTCCCAGAGGGGACTCTTTTTGGGGCGAACCTTCTTTCTGAATCTCTATTTCTTGGGTGTCTTCTATTGTTGAGCTTAACTGGGTAAATTTATTTCCTTGTTCTTCCAAGAGAGGTGTTTGGATTCCAGAGCCTGCCTGAGTCCCTTTGCCATTCATGTTACCTGATCTAGGGGGTTTGTGTGCAGTTTTGTTTCTTTTCACCTGAGTCCAACCATCCTCTTTGCCTTTCTCCATTTCACTGTTCTGAGGGCATCCTCTAGCAAAATGTCCATAAACATGACATTTCCGACATTTGAACGGAAGTTGTTCATAGTCCAGCTTTTGAACATGTGTCCAGTTTCTGACTCTGATCTTTATTGCCTCAGGCAAACCAACCTCAAGGTCAACTTCAACGCAAATTCTTGCACAATCATACTGGTCTTTGCTGTTTGACGGTCAATGTACTTGCCCAAGGTGTTTCCAATGTGTTGAAGGGACTCCTCATTCCAGCAGTGCACTGGCAGATTGGGCAGCCTAACCCACACGGGGACGGGTGTGGGGACGTCCACAGCAGGATCAAAATCAGGCATCCACTTATTGAGATACAGCCCCCGAGGGCCCATAAAATAGGGGCCATTGCGGAAAATCAGATCCTTATCTTCCTTTTCAGTGAATTCAAACAGGAAGAATCCCTTACCTAGAAAGTACGAGGTAACTCTGCCTTTAATCAGAGGCGCCCAGTTTCTTGTGACCCAGCTCTTCGTGGTTTTGGGGGAGGGCCAAAGCCCAGTGAACTGACCCACCATAGCTCTCTCAGTCATATAAAGTGCGACCTGAATCGGGCCCTCCGGAGGGAGAGAGATCTCAGGAATGTCATCAAGGCGTTTCACAAACTTTGTAGCCTCAGTAGCTTTATTTTTTGGAAGGGATGCCACCAGATTGGAGAAGGAAACAGCGTCAGAAGAAGGAGGCGGCTCCATGGAAGAAACAACGACAAAGCTCGACAGAGCGAGCTCACACAAAAGCGCTGCTCATGGAAACCATCCTGCAACGAAACGCCGCGACCAGCAAAGGGCACAGATCGAAAAAATCCCCGCGCCCTGCCAAGAGAAGCTCGGATCGAAGAGAAAACGCCGCACAATATTAACAGGAGGAACCAGGGTACAAGGAATGCACCAGACCCTTCGATCAGGGCCGAGGAAAGGCCTCAGACGCAACGAAATGTAGCAGGGTGGCTAGGTCACGGGCAAGAGTTCATAGAAGTCTACTCGGTCCGAGGGAACCTAATTTGTTATATTTGCAACAAAATCTCTATATTTGTCTCATTCATTTCCATATCCTTAGAAAGTGTGCCCAAAGTTGGAATTTTTTTCCTCAATGAATTTTATCAGCACTATATCAATTCCATTCCTAACAGCAATTGCCTCTACTCACTTGGTAAAATAGTCAGTGGTTGTCAATGTCCATCTATGTTTATTTCTTGAAGATGGAACAATTTATAATCCCCATTGTAGGTGTTATCACTCCAGTAATTCTCTAGTTGTGATATTTTTGGTTTTTAGTTGAGAAAACTAGAGGTAACCACAAACCAAATTTTAAACTCTAGGATATAGCCTTCCTAGGGTTCAGAGAGGGCTCTCTCTATAAGATTTAACTTTGTTTGTTTTATAAAATATTAGGAAAGTTATGATTGTGCAATTGGTTTTGGTTTGGATTGATTTGGTGGGAAAAATCAGTGGAAGAGATGGATAGTGGGAAATCTATTTTTCCATTGGGTTGAGGAGTCAAAATTCAAGCAGACAGAACTAAGATCAAGGCCAAAAAGTCAAATGTTTTCAGGGCAAGATAGGTAACCCTTGGAGATATTGGAAATTTATTTTGTGAGGTGATACGATCAGGATAAAGAGCAGTGAAGGGTTCTTTGATCCAGAAAAGGGAAGTAGTAGGCAGAGGTCAAACAAAAGAGGGAGAAATTAAGGGTTCCCTACTCTGGAAATCAGAAGAAAACATAGAAATGAAAAATAGTTAAGACAGGGTGCCTTTAAAAAATCCTGAAGTAATCCTCATATTCATTCATTCAAATTTATAACACATAATTGATTGCATGTAACAAAGAAAATTAACAATGACAAGTAGAAAATACTTCACTCTAAATAGCTCATCACATGAATCCTGAACTATGATGCTAGTTGATTTGATCCAGTCTGCTACTCGAAATTTGAAACACAAAAAAATCCTTCAAGTTCACAAAAATTACTATAGAAATATGTAGCAATTTATTCCACAATAATACTTCAAAGAGTGAAGCATTTATACAAATTCTAAACTAAAATATCTTGAAAATATATCAAGATTGGTTTACAAATATCTCAAACTGTTTTACATAAATAGAACTTAATAAAAGGGCACTCAAAACTAATGAATCTATTTCGCACTATTTTTTATGGATAGGTGATGAAAAAGAGGAGAAATTCGAATTTGATATCAACTCTTAGCTGATGATGAGGCTTCCAAGTCACTAACTGTCTCCTTCCTTTGTGTATTTTCCTCCAGAAATTCTGCAACATTGGGGTCCAATGATACCTTTTTATTTCTCAATCCGAAATATATATGTAAAAAGTGAAAGAGTTTTTTGTAGATAAATATGTTACTAAGCTAAAAATCACTCAGTTTCAAAAAATTTAGTTTCAGCTGTTCACCATATGCTCTGCAAAACGATGTGTAAAACTGAACTTTGCACAATATGAAAAATAGGTTGTAATGATGTGCATGTATCTCTCATTATATAATACCTGTGCATAACGTGAGATATGTTTTTTTAGGTTTCTAGCTTAGGAACATAAACCTCCTCCATTTTTTCAAAATTCAGGCTGGCTTGTCCACAATATTCTTCGCAAAACTATGACTTAAACAGGAAATTTCTGCAAAAATGTCCCTTCTTGCTCTGTTTTCATCTTTTAATCTTTTTGTTTTTTTAACTGTTTTGAATTTTATTTTGGATAAATTTCATTGTTGGTGAAAGTATTTTCATCTCTGTTTAATAATTACTGCCTCTGTATTTACTTTTAATTTTTACCTTGATTGCTCTGTAACTTTGTTTTAACTTTCACTCTGAATTTCATTTGATACACTTTAACTCTGATGCTCTTTGATTTTTTATGTTTTCACTGTCATTGGGAATTCTTATTTCACTTTCACAATTCACTATGAAAATTTATCTCTCTCTGCATAAACGAATTTTTTTTGTTCTTCTGCCTGGAATCTTTTGTTAAGGAATATCATTTAAATTTTTTTTCTTTGTGAACTTTTGGAGTGAAACAAATCTTTAACTAGTATTTAGATTGTTTTATCCAAATTCTCCTTTTGCTAATGACTTGCAAAACAAAATAATTGTTATTGAAACCCTAGCTACAGGGAGGTGATAATGGCTTTAAGCGGTCATAGTACTGGATTTGATTTTGACATTTTTAGGTTTTCTGGGTAGTTGAAACTCTGTATTTGGGATTTTTAGACTCTTCTGTAAGATTAAATTGTTTACGAAAGTGTTTCTTGATTTTGACAGAGGTTCTTGGATGAAAATGGGTATAACTTGGTTATTTTCTTGGATATTTCTTCAATTTTGGATTCTCAAAAGGATTTATAGGCTTTTACTGGTTTAGACACAAGAAACGGGGGTTTCTTAGGCTTTTTCACTGAAAAATTGGGCTAAAAATCATTTTGAGTTCATGTGTAGAGGTTTTTAGGATACCTTCAGAGGATTTATGGCTTAATTTAGAGTTTAAACATTTTATAGAAACTATAAAAGCTCATAATTTCCCTTTAAAACAACACGCAGTAAGAAACAACCTTTTTGCAGAACATTTGACAGGGTTTGGCCTCTTTTTTAAACATTTTGATAGGGTTCAGTGGTTAAATTTGAAATCTGAATGAAAATTTTCTTTTAATAAGTCTTTTCAGATTGAAAAAGGCTTAATTTTCTTGAAGAATACCTGTTATACGCAGGTATTGGGCTTTGAAGATGGTTTCTGAAGGTTTTAAACGGGTTGAATGGCTTATGTGGTATCTTTTCGATCTCTGGAACTATGCAAAGCTTCTTGGCAGTCTTCAAATAGTTTCAAGCCAAAAATTTCATTCTTTTGGCATAAAAATGGGAAAAAAATGCATGTTTTAGAGTCGGGGGGGCTTATATAGAGTTTACGCGTAGCAGGAGAGGAAATGAATGCATTTCCTATGTTTATTAGTCAAATTAGGTTTAAATGGCACCAACAATTAATGGAGTTTAAGTCACGAAACAGGTGGTTTTCAGGTTCAAAGGATGAAAACCACAAATGGTTATCGCATGGCATTTGGGTGGTAAGGTGTTCTGGACTGGACCAACGCGATCCAATAAATATTGACCATGTGGAGGAGGGAGAAAATCCAAATACCGCCCATTTCATGTAGAAATGAGATGGGGAATTTCACGCTATTTTTTTTGAGATATTGGTTTTTAGCCGTCGGATCATGGGGTTCGATTGTGAATGACCCATATCAATTGTGAAAGCTACGTCGGGATTTGGAGTGGATCTATGGTTTTGATATTCGGCGGGATAGGTTTAAAATTTTGAAATAAGCATTTAATACGTTTAAACCTTAGGTTTAAATGATAATGTGGCGGGGTAAGGTTTATGTATTAATTTAAACCTTTAACAATGTTTAAATCATACATATGGGTGCGGGTTTTTTATTATATAGTTTCTCAACCTTTCATAGTTGTTTAAAACTATAGGGGCAGGGATTATTTTCGTATTTTGATACGTTTAAACCTATGGGATAATGGGCGGGGATTTATTTCATCACGTGGAATATATTAACATAGGTTGAAACTTAAAATAGAAGGGTTTTGGGGTTATTTAAATATAAGCGTTTAATACTATAAGGGAGGAGAATAGTTTTAGGGATTTAATAACTAAATTAGAAATTAATATGAAGGTAAAGGTGAAGTGTAGAGGATAATGTATATAATGAAAAATAAATGTTTTTAAATCTATGTAAAGTAAAATACGCATAGCTTGTCTTTGTTGTATTTTTTTCACATTTAGACTTAGGATAAAATTCATTTCATGGGTTTTGAGTGTTTTTTGAAAGGAAAATGAAATTAGTTACTTAGGGTTTTACTTTTACTAAGTAAAAATGAGTTTTTACTTATGAAAAATGGATTATGATTAATGGATGAAGGGTGAATGTTGATGAATACGAGTTTCATGTAGGAATTCAATATTTTTAACCAATCAGTCATTGAGTCTTGGGCCTGGTCCCAACAGAAGTTAGAGAAATTCTTTGAGCCTTTTTAACTGATAGTTTAGAATACTGAATAATTGTAGGGGAGGGAAAATTAGTGATTTTTTCTCAATGATGCTTTATTACATGCTTGCACAACTTCTTTCTACCTACCCATCTTTATTTATAACATTTTTTACTTCATTTTCCTGGGTGCATTTAAGCTTGCAACCCTAAATCCATTTTCTTTCAAAGCATAAAAACTATCTAAGTCTAACATTATTTCATCCGATGGCTCAGATTAAACAGTTGAGCTCCTCATTTATTCTCTATCTTAATCTACTAATTTTTCAAGTTTATACTACTTGACATATCTTTATTCTCTATCTAAAACATGAAATTTAAAGCATGAAAAGTTAAGATTAAACTACTTAACTAATCCTTGATTATGGCATTTATTGACAATTTGCACATAATCATTATTCTTGCAGTAAAGTAAATAGTAGTGGCATTTTGAATTGCTCACTTTCAGGTCTTATTTTCATCTCTTTTTGTTTTTGGGGTCCATTCTTTTTCTAAGTCCTTTAATCTTTCCTTTAGGACTTTTACCCTCTTTTATTTTTTATTATTTTTTATTTTTCAAATATGGGAAAACAAATTGCAGAAAGAAAGGTATGTACATATTTACAAGACTATCAAATTCAATTCAAAAATTATGAATCCTATTATTATAGGAACCTAACAATGGATCCACATGGGGATGGCATCTCCTTGTGAGATGTCAAGAACACTGTCGAGTAGTAGCTTGATCCATTGGGCCAATCCCAAACATGCATATGCTGTGACTGAAAACTCTTGAACTAAAATTTCACCTTTTTCTGCAAACTGAAATCTGATCTGAGACCAAAACGTGGTGCAACTTTCAAACCAAACTACTACATCATCAATATTTTAGGGCCTTTTCCTTGGCTTTCAAATGTTAATGAATTATTTAAAACTAGCTAAAAACTGTAAATTGAAATAAGCTGAAGTCCTACCTGCTTACTCTAATCAGTTGTCCAACTGCTGGTTAGGTAAAATGAAATAGCCAATGCAACCAATCAAGCATTATGTACTTTGATAAATTTTGTTGCATTTTCTTGTTGATTATCAAAACCGTAATTTTGCAACTAATTAGAAACTTGTCAACAAATGAGAGGATAAGGAAATACTTGATTTCCTTTGTTGACTCTAGAAACGTTTCAAAAGGATCTTCCAAGATATATACACCAATGTTTAACTGATCTAAACAACTGTACATCTATTCTGGATGACCTCAATGCCATGAGACAAAATTGTCATTTTTAACTTTATTTCCTTGCAAAATCAACCTATGATTGTTCTGATATAAATTTAGATTTTCAGATAAGCTTTGTGATGACATTTCTATTGATGAAAATGTTTTTTTGAGGAAATTTTTATCATCTTGATCTTGAAATTCATAGTCAATAAATGGAGAAAGACTTTGAAGTCATTCATTATCCAACATATCTGCTATTGGATCATGAAAAACTTTGAAAGATTGCTGCAATTTATATAAGGGTTTTAATGGAACTTCATAGATTTCGAGGTATTGTTCATCCTTTAAAAACTGAAATTCTTTAGAGCATAATGGTATAGAACTTTCTTTCAAAATTTCTGAACTTTCTTCTTCACTCCTATATTTGATGTGTATTGTCTGATCACTAACACTATTACTAATGAAATAGGTAACCTGACCTCAAAACGGGAACTCTAGCCCAAAAAGACTCAAAAAACATGAAAAAACACCCCAAAAACAAAAAAAGTGTATTCCAGAACGCACTTGATTTTTTTTTAAGGTCAAATTTCAACATTTTATAAAATTATGCTAAAAACAAAATTGTTTCTTGAAAAAAGGATTAAAAAAACACCCTCAAAACAAAACTAGTTGACGTTGGAATAACCAAAAAAAAAAATTGTCATATTTTTGACATTTTTAAAAATAGAAATAACATTTTTTAATTTTTAAAATTCAAACATTGAAAAAAAAACCTAAAATTTAAGAAAAAAAATAAATTTAAAAAATAAAAACATTTAAAAGCTTAAAATTTAAAAATATATAGGAATAAAAAAATAAAAATAAAAACAAAATAAAAATTTTAATTCAAACATTAAAAAAAACCTAAAATTTAAGAAAACATTAAAAAAATAAAAATTAAAAAAAATTTAAAGATTAAAATTTCAAAATATATAGAAATAAAAAAATAAAAATAAAAACAAAATAAAAATATTAAATTAGAAAGAAAAACAAGTTAAAAAAAGAAAGAAATTAATATATATATATATATATATATATATATATAGAAATTAAATTTAAAAAAGAAAAGGAAAATGTTTATTAAATTAAAAATAAAAAATTAAATTTTAAAATAAAAAATTAAATTTAAAGAAATATATTAAATTTTAATAAATTTAAAACTTTGAAATAAAAATTTAAAAAACCAAAAAAACATTATTGAAATTAAAAGTAAAAAAATGAAAAATTAATTAAAAAAAAATGAAAAAAAAATACAATAAAAATATTAAATTTAAAGAAATATATATTAAAAAAACAAATAGATTTTTTGATTGTGGTGGCGCCGCCAATCGGCCTCCCGCCTAGGTGACGGCGGAGGCCGGCCGCTAGGTGGGAGCCCGATTCCGAGAATTTCCCTCCCGTGGCAGGAGGTCGATTCCAGGAATCGCCCTCCCACGGCGGGAGGCCGATTCCAGGAATTGCCCTCCCGTGGCGGGAGGTCGATTTCGGGAATCGCCCTGAGCCCGACTCCAAGAATTGGCTTCCCACAGTGAGAGGCCGGCGGGAGGGCGATTCCCGGAATTGGCCTCAGGGCGATTCCCAGAATCGGCCTCCCGCCGCGAGAGGACAATTTCTGGAATCAGCCAGAGGGCGTTTCCCGGAATCGGCCAGAGGGCGATTTCCGAAATCGGCCTCTCGCCGTGGGAGGGCAATTCCCGGAATCGTCCTCTCGCCGCGGGAGGGTGATTCCTGGAATCAGCCTCCCGTGGTAGGAGGGTGATTCCCGGAATCGGCCTCTTGCGGCGGTTGGGTGATTCCCAGAATCGGCCTCCTGCCGCGGGAGGGCGATTCTCGGAATCGGCCTCTCGCCGCGGGAGGGCGATTCTCGGAATCGGCCTCCCGCCCAGGTGGCAGGAGGCCAACTGGCAATGCCACCACGATCAAAAAATTCTTTTATTTTTTTATTTTTTGTAATTTTTAATATATATATATATATATATATATATATATATATATATATATATATATATATATATATATATATATATATATATATATATATATATATTTTTTTTTTTTTAATTTGATTTTTTTTTTTTTTAAATTCAAAAAATTTAAAATTATTATTTTTTAATTCAAATTTTTTATTTTAAATTTAGTTTGTTTTAATATTTTTTGTTTTTTTTTTTAAATTTTGTTTTTGAATTTAATATTTTAGATTAATTATTTTTTAAAATTTAAAAAGTTATTCATTAAATTTATTAAATTTTAATTTAATTTAATTTTTGTTTTAAATCTTTTAGTTTATTTGGTTTTTCATTTTTAAAATTTATAAATTTTTTCATTTAAAAAAAAACAGCAAATTTAGGGATATTTGTTTTTTAATTATTTGCATGTGGTTTTTTTCATTTTTTTTGTTTTTTAATGATAGTTTTTTTTATTATAATTCTTTTATTTTAATTTTCTTTTTCAATTTTAAATTTTGTTTTTTTTTTTAATTTGTTTTTTGGTTAATTTTAAAATTTGTATTTTTGTTTTCTTATTATTATTATTTTTTTAATTTAATTTTTTCTTTTTTGTATTTTACTTTTTTTTTTTTTTTTTTCTAAGTTAAACTGATCTATTAACAAGCTAAATAATTTACATCGAGACCGAAGTCAAAAGCTACTGCCTTGAAGGCAAAAGATTCAGGAAAAAACAGAGAAGTGGACTGTCGAAACCCACGCAGGGGTGCATAATAAGATTTCTCCAAAAACTTCTTTGACCCATAACAGACAGAGAAGGGCCAGAACGCTTCATAGCAACCAAAACATAAAAAACCCCAAGAGTTGGGTGACATAAACATAGAAAAAAACCAAGCAACGAACCCATTAGTCTTCCGGAATCTCCTCCACGATTCTGCAACCTCTAGTGACAAGCAAATCAGGAGCAAGATCAGCCTGAGAAGCCTGGGGACCAGGCTCAGCCGAGAGCATGTCTTCATCAGGAACAAAGTCAGCAGGGCGAGTCGGAGGCTGCAAAGGAGTGCGGCCACTGCCCAGATTGAAATGAGAAAACTGGGAGGCAGGAGCAGAAGTCTCCATGGGAACTGCTGGCTGCACACTAGAGGCCTCAGGCAAGCAGTCTTCTATAAAAACCACTGAGAGAATGGCGGTAATCCTCAGGCGATTGAGGGAACTCTGGAAAGTAAACCGAGCAGAGCCTGTTGTATTAGCAGAGGTAGCGGTCGAGCGACGGGAATGGGGACCCCAGTACGAGCAGAAATTTAGAGAGCGCCCCCTACCACTGCGGGTTCTGGGGTAATGGCTGGAGCCATCATCGAAGGAGGAAGTATCCGGGGAAGGAATGGAAGGCAGGCGAGTGGGATGGCTCCGAGAGCTACCCCTCCGACTCCGCATACGATGTCGAAGCCTCGGCATAGTGTGAAGGAGCGGGAACCAGAAAGCATTAACCGGAGCGCCAACCAACCCAAGGAGGCCCGAACACGAACAAGGACGCAGAGACAGCAGAAGCGAATGCCCTAGAAAAGAGACCTCCCTTTGCGAGGAGCGCACCAGACTCCGTTGGTCGTTCGCCCGTCTGAGCAGACAAAAGCCAACGCCGTCCAAACTAAACTGTGGGAAAGCCAAGACCGGAGCCAATTTAACCTGTTGCATGTGAAATCCATCTGCCATGAGACCGGACTGAACATGCGCCGAGTTTGTCCTTCCCAAACCGAACAAATCCATCTTCATAACTGCAATCTGAGTGAAAATCTCGCCAGAGCATGCGAAGGCAGGGCTCAACCAGTTTGAAGGTGCGCGAGTGCATTGGGTTGCAGAGCTCATAGCATTGGAGTGAGAGGAGTGTAAATGTGACAAGCTGTGGAGCAGCTGTCCATTTAACGCTGCGTACCACCGGGGCAGGTGTCGTCCCCTCCATCCCAATCCATTAATTGACCTTGGAAACACCCGCATCCGGGGGTATTTTACTTTTTTTATCTAAATTTTAATTTTGTAATTTAAATTATTTTTAAATTTTCTATTTAATTTTTTTTTTTTAATTATCTGGATTTTTTTAATAACTTAGAAAAAAATGTTTTTGATGTTTTTATTTTATTTTTTGGTTAATTTTTGTTTTTTTCTTTAAATTATGTGTTTTTTTTTTTCAAATTTTATCATTTCTTTTGATATAATTTTCGAATATTTTTTTTTTTAAATTTATTTATTTATTTATTTTTGTTTATTTTTGTTTATTTTTACGAGTTAATTTGTATTTTTTTTACATTTTTATTGGTTATATATATATATATATATATATATATATATATATATATATATATATATATATATATATAGATATAAGTTTTGTGTTTTATTACCAACATGAAAATCACCACTCTAAAAAAAAGGGGTTGATGCTGCATCAATACGTTTCAAAATTAGCATGAAAATCACCGCTCTAAAAAAAAAAGTTGATGCTGCATCAATACGTTTCAAAATTAGCATGAAAATCACTAACATTTTAAAACAAATATTCATACTTCATAAATAAAAATATTAGAGTGTCAAAAATGTGCTAAAAAAAGAAGAAGGTGATTTTGCATCACCACTTTTCAAAATCGGGTGCTTTTTATGCTACCAAAAAAAAGTAGGTAACAGTGCGGTTACCTATTTCATCGGTAACATTGTTCACTATATTTGAGCTACTAAAACTGAACTTCCTCATCCCGCAAACTAGCTAGTGATTGCTCTGTGAAGTTAGCTTGAATTTGGAGAACATAATTATCATCATACTGATCATACTTAGGCAAATTTTCAAAATAAGGAATGTCATCAATCATACACATTAGATCAACAAATTGGTTTTCCAACAATCCTGATATATCTTGATTAGATTGGTTGCATTCTAATTGAAGGTCATAATTTTTCTCAATAGGAGTACTATCAGGAAATGGGCCTTTTTGGGAAGGTAGAACAACATGAGCATCACCCTTTTCTTCCGTCTCTTCATGGATAAAAGATTTAGTACATACATCAACATTAGAATAAGTAGAAACAATTTCTTCATTATGTAAATATTTTGAGGATGGTTGCATGTTTAGAAGAAAATTGATTTCTTCTTCGGTGTTTGGGTGGGGGGGGAGAAGGTGGAAATCTTTGAATTCTTGGATTTGAATAACAATTGTTTTTTCTGTTATGTAATAACTGATCACGAGGTTAAATATTTTCTTTAACTTCATTCAAAACATTATATGAAATAACATTTGTTGCTATAGAGGGGCATTGTGGATCTTGATTCATCTCCTGATCTATTTCATCTTTGATTAACTCCTCTTGATTATCATGACACTTAACTTGAGAATGAAAGTTATGGATTGCTACTAATAAATCTTCAGGATGCCAATTTCCTAAATCTTCATTAATATTTTTAAGGTAATGTATGAGAGCTTCAGCTTGATCACAAAAATTTTCAGCTAATGATAAAGATGGAAAATCTTCTTTGTAATGCTCATAAAATACCTTGTGAAAATCCTTTAAATAAAATAAACTAGTAGGGGTTGAGAGCTTCATACCATTCCCTTGCTTGTCCTTCTAAGGTTTCCACGAATAGCTTCATGAGGTAATCCTCATGCCAATCACCCTTCAATCTCCATGAGTGTATATGAAATTTAATGAGATGTAATAAAGGATCATCAATATTCACATCTTGAAACACAGGAAGATTTTTATCCCAATTTACCTTTGGTAGTTTTTGTGGAAATCTAGGTATGTGATCTCTACTCATGGGAGCATACCTGCATTGTATTCTTGGGTCATCTTGTAAATTAGTCATAAATAAGGGACACTGTATCTATACAACCAAGCTAGATCCTTCTATAAAATACAATATACATTGAAAAAATTTCTTAGTGAGAAAGAACATAGTGTCTTGGATTAAGATCCAAGTTGAAAGCTTGATCTTTCCATATTTTTCTTTCAGGTTCATTTATCTAGTGGAATCCTGATTGTGAAATTGATTTGGAGTCACCAGGTGGATGATTTTAACCTTTGTGTGTCTGATCACTGTCCACCATCATAGATCAGATCTGAACCTGTAAAATATTTCTGAAGAAAATGTTAGTCTTCCCCAGTATGGTTGCCAGTATGTTGTCACTCCAGTAATTCTCTAGTTGTGATATTTTTGGTTTTTAGTTGAGAAAACTAGAGATAACCACAGACCAACTTTTAAACTCTAGGACCTAGCCTTCCTAGGGTTTAGAGCTAGGATCAAGGCCAAAAAGTCAAGTGTTTTTAGGGCAAGATAGATAACCCTTGGATATCTTGGAAAGTTGTTTTGTGAGGTGATACGATCGAGATCAAGAGAAATGAAGGGTTCTTTGATCCAGAAAAGGGAATTAGTAGGCAGAGGTCAAACGAAAGAGGGAGAAATTAAGGGTTCCCTACTGTTGGGGTTCCCATGTTTTGGCCAGGTTGGCAAGAACAAAAGATGAGACAACATAGAACCACTTTCAGACCTTAGGATCTAGCCCTCCTAGGTCCAGAGAGGGATCTCTCTATAAGAGTCTAAGTGTATGTCTTTGAAGCTCTAAGTTATAATTTTAGGCTAGTTATATGCACAGGGTTTGTTTGTTTATGTTTGGTTGTTGGGAATCAGGAAAGAAGGGTCCAACATAAGACAAAGATGAGCAAAGAGGAAATTAGGCAAAGGTAGATAACTTAGAGAACATCAAGGCCATTGGGCAATGGAGTCAAGAGAGGATTTACTTGTGTTCAATGTGCAAGCTTTCAGTTGGGCTAGTCATCCAGAGCATTTGGATCTTAAAGATGATATTTGGAATGGGACATTAAGGATTGAAAATGAAAGGAGAAGAACCATCCAATTCTGTCTATAGATCAGGTCAGAGGTCATTTAACTCCAGACCTTCTTGGACAAAATCGGAGGCAATACAAGGGATCTTAGAAAGGCTTAATTAAGATGGAAAGATCCTAGTGAGGCAGAGGCAGGGTCTAGACCTCCCAGTGTTCTCATCTCATCCAACTAAATCCTCTCAAGAACATCTCAACATAGATTTCATTAATTCATACATCAGAGAGCAGGCAATAACATCCACTACACTGGTTAAATCAATTGAAATCGATATTCAGATACACATATAAGCAAAAAACATAAAAGGCTGGGAGAGCAGCAACATAAGGTACCTATCAAGGGTAAATCTTATGCCAAACTTCTGATGCGAGCCAGTAGAAATGGAATGAAATGAAATCAAACACAGAGATAGGAAAACATCACCAGCTGCTTTAGATCAGGATCCAAAGAAATATTCTTGTCATATTAAAAACAACACCAATTAGGTACATCATTACCCACATCTTGAACATTTAGTCTGAATACATCAAATCTCAGCCTATCTTACAATATTATACAGAGAACTTGTCTCAAGAGGAAAATGCTTGCATTTCTCTGATCTCTCATCAACAACCTTTACAATAATTTCCTTCTGTGTTTTATAGCAGAAGATGGACAGAAGATCGACCGAGGTGGTAGGTGAACACTAAATGTTGTATTAAACCCTTGAAAAGAACGAGGGCCGAAGCCCATCCTGTTTGAATACTGAGTATTTAATCTCTGTCTCCTTTTTTGTGAAAGAGTGATCTTCTCGGATATGATTTTAACATATTTCGGCTGCGGTGGTGTACTTGTGGTGAATAAACAAAAGGCAAATGAACCACTGAGAAGTCTGCTACATAAATGTTCTAATTTCTTTGAACTGCTGTTAGGGTGGAAATTCCTTCAGGGACACGATGCATAGTAAAAGTTGTATGGACGCCCTGTACTTGATGAAGAAAAACATTCTGGTGATGAATAAACCCTGATGTTACCTTTACTTGTGTTCAAGACCTTTTGATCGATCCTCGGGGTCTTCAAACTGGTGCTTTGCTTCTTAAACACTGATTTAAGTCTCAAGATCTTCATTAACGTGCCTTAATCTCTTTTGCTTTGCACTGAAACACTCTACCGCTCCATCTCTGCTTTTGTCAGGTTAGCTCAAGCTTTTAATGGCACTGGAAGGTTTTCTATAGAGTTTTAAACCCTGTTCTCTTTAATGAACGTCCTGTTTTCACCTTCCCGAGTCCTTGCTCATAAATTCAGCCGCTGAAGATGATGCTCCCTTGATTTCACTGTCACTGTAACAGAGACTGCACGTCCTGGTGGACCTTTATCATTTACAACCCTGCAAAACACAAAAACTGTGAGGAAAACAATGGATGGGGTGGCAGATGATATGGATAATGAGCGTGCTTGTGCAGATGATGAGATGGAGGGAGATTGCAGAGAAATGGTGAAAAATTTCTCTAGTGGATGGTGGCGGTCTCCAGAGCGAAAAAACGAATGAAAAACATTAAAAGACAGGAGAATGAACTGATTATATGTAATGGAATGGGCGAAGGTACGGAGGGTACACGTGGAGATGGCATGGCGAAACGGGAGACAGTGGAATGGTCAACGGTGGAGGAGCAAAACTGGACCGTCGATCGCGGTGGGGATCAACGGTGGAGGACGACAGATGGTGGGCTAGCGGGTGAGGGGGTCATGAGTTAAGCAGTGCGCAACTTTATTGAATGACGATCGTTGGATGAGACGCTCAAGATCTGACGGCTGACACCGATTTCGCTCGGCATCCATGGTCGAAAGATAATGCACGGGGGATGGGCGGTTTTGCCGTCGTACAGGGGACAGGTGGCGAGCACTGAATGGAATTGTTGGGTGCTCGGGGAAAACCACCCACCGCGCATAAGCGGTGCGGGAGAAACTGGCGGGTTTGGAACAGTGCACGGGCGGGGACCACCAGCGGGAGGACTATGGACCGTTGATCTAACAGGGAAATGAATGGCGATCACGCGATGAGAAAATGAACGGGGGGAAAACTGAGGGCATCGGGATTCACGCTCACCGTCCGATCAACCAAGATCGACGGATGGAATTTCGACCGATAAACTCAGTGGATAGGCGCCTTTTGCTTCAGCGGGTGGTTTTAGCACGAGATCACATGGAGGAAAAGGCGCGGGGCTATCGGAAGAGGGGCTAGGCCTGATATAAGGTTCGGAGTGGGTTTTAAAGCCTTTTTAATGCATTCTAAAGCCTTATAAGGGTAACGATAGGAGATAAGTAGTGAATCAGGCTAAACCAGGGACATGGGTAGAATTTGAAGGGGATTTTTGGGGATTTTATAGGATTGACAGGAGAAATAGAGGAAACAAGGGGATTTTGAGAGATGACTCATCAAAGGAGAACTGTATCGGGCATAGCACAAAGAGACTTCAAGGAGGATGGGTTTTCAGGGGAAAGGCATTCCTTGAAGGCTCCAAAACAAACTAGCCCCCAGCTTGCTTGACAAGAATTTCATAGGGGGGCTAACAGTGGCTCCACATGGGGATGGCTTCTTCTTGAAGGAGTCAAGAAACCAGAAATGATCTTTGGAGTAGGCCAAATGCCTGCTGCTCAACAAATCCCTTTCTTTCTTCAATTTTTGGCTGCCACAATATGTTAGATACACAAATCAGCAGAAACATTTTTCCCAACCAATCTACCTACCCAACTACAATCCTAACATTTTTTCTTCTTTTAAGGTGCATTTGAGCTAGCAGACCCTTTACATCATTTATTTTTGAAACAGAAAACAAACCTAGTCTACTTCTACCCTTATTGCTCCATGAGACCAGGTTAGACTGTTGGTCTCATTTGATTCTCTACCTAATCTAATATCTGCTGGAATTAAACGGTCCAGTAGATTTCTTCTCTATATTCTACGACGGAAATTGAAAAACAGTCAAGCCAGGATTAAACTGTCCGACTTGCTATGGATCCAAGGCATAAAAACAGTTGCACATGGATAGAATTTTGCAGAAAACAAAACTGTGAAGGCTTAAAATATGAAACTTGCACCATCCTTCTTCCCTTTGTGACTCAGAGGTTCATGTTTTGAGCGAGTTTGAACCTCTCCTTTCTCTCTATATTTGGAAACATTTTTCTCTGTTTTCTTGAAAGTAAAATTGCAATGGTATGTACAATGAAATGGAAACTGGAAACTGAAATTTAGCAGAAGTAGTGTTTGAGCATCCTGCCATTGACAGGACCCCCAAACAGCTCTGTACCATTAATTTCTTGTAAGAAAAATGCATTAGGACCCATAGTGGCTTGGATAATATATGGACCTTTCCAAAAACTATCAAACTTGCCATGTTTACATCTGTCCTCTCTCCTTGAATCCCATTTTAGAACCTTGTCCCCAACTTTGAAATCTGAAGCTTTGGCTCTTTTGTCAAACTGCCTCTTTATGTTTTCCTGCACTCTGACGGCTCTGCTGTAAACCTGCTCCCTTGTTTGTTGAAGATGGATAGTTTCATTAATTCTTCTCACCATGCTGTTTTCCTCTGTCTAAATCTCTTGGACAAGCTTAATCATTGGTACTCCCAGATTGGTAGGAAAAATTGCTTCGGTTCCATAGACAAGCTGGAATGGTGACATGCCAATGGATTTCTTTGTTGTGATCCTGTCCGCCCACAAAGCATGCACCAACTTTTTGTGCCATGACTTTTTGTTCTATTCCAGCAGCTTCTTAATGATGTTCACTAGGATTTTGTTGGATGATTCAGCTAATCCATTACCCTGAGGGTAATAGGCCGTTGAATGACCGAGGGCTATCCCATACCTGTGACAGAAATCAATCATTCTCTTGGACCCGAAAGCATCAACATTGTCAGTCATTATTTTTCTTGGACAACCAAACCGAGAAAGGATGTAATCTTCTAGGAACCTAATGATGACGGAATCAGTGGCATTCCTAGTGGGTATGGCTTCTATCCATTTGGTGAAGTAATCCGTAGTAGTTAGGATCCATCTGTGTTGTCCAGAAGAAGAGGGGTGAATTTCCCCAATGAAGTCTAGGCCCCATTGCATGAAGGGACCTTCTACGGTGATAGGTTGTAAAGGGAGGGGGAGGAGCTTTTTTCTTCCCTCAAAGATTTGGCATTTATGACAGGCAGTTACCATTTTATGGACATCATTGAAGAGTGTGGGCCAATAGTAACCAGCCCTGAGTATTTTATTTGCAGTGGCGTTCCAACTTAGGTGGCCTCCACACTCCCCAACATGAAATTCTTGTTTGATTCCTTCAGCTTCAGTTTCAGACAAGCATTTCAGCAATAGGCCATTTGGATTTTTCCAGTATAGATTCTCATTCAGGATGCAGTAATTTCTAGCTTTTAGCTTTATGAATCTGGCCTTAGTTTTGGACAGTTCTGGAGGAGCATTGAGATTGGTGAGCACGTAAAGGATGTAGGAATACCAAGGAGAGTTTTGGAACTTCTCCTCGACAGTTGGGTGGGGCAATCCTTCCTGCTCATCTAAGGCATTTACCATGTCAATGTCAAAGGCCTGCAGATTAGATTCAACCATTAAGTGGGCCAGGCCTTGACCTTTGATCAATTTGGTGGGCTTTATTTCAAGGTCATATTCTAAGATAGTAGCAATCCATTTTCCCCTTTTCCCATCAGGGTCTTGGGACAAGATGTCTTTAACCACTATATTTGGAACATAGGCTATGGTGTGAGAATGTAGAATGTACACCTTAAAGTATTTTAAGGCCTTTACCAGGGCATAGGCCTTCTTTTCCATAATGTTGTACTTCAAGGGTGCATCCCTTAAGGCCTTACTAAAAAAAGCAATTGGCTGTTCATTTCCTTATGAATTTTTCTGCAGTAAAACTGCAACCACCGTATGCTGAGAGGAAAATGAAAAGATTAGAAAATATTTTGAGAAATCTGGATTGATCAGGATAGGGGCTTGAGTGAGCGCCAGCTTTACCGACTCAAAATATTTCTTGGCCTCAATAGTCCACTTAATTCTGGCACCTTTCTTCAGCATGTTGGTCATTTTCCTAAGGTGCTCAGCTAGGTTGGGAATGAATCTCCTAAGGAAATTGATCTTCCCAATGAAGGACTATAATGCTTTGATGTTTCTCGGGTGTGAGATTTGAAGTATTCCCTCAACTCGCTGTGGGTCTATCCTAATCCCTTTCTTAGATATAATGTGACCAAGAAGTTTACCTTCTTGCAGCCCGAACACAGTTTTCTTAGGATTTAAGGACAGACCATACCTTCTACATTTTTCAAAAAATTTCCTTAGATGTTTCAGGTGTTCTTCTTCAGTTTTAGAAAAGACAGTCAAGTCATCCAAGTAGATAACTATGAAGTATCCTATCTCATCTGAGAAAGCTATATCCATTGCTCTCTGGAAGGTAGCTCCAGTGTTCATCAGTCCAAAGGGAATTTTCACATACATGAGGGTGCCCCATGGAGTGGTAAAATATGTTTTGAGCTGATCTTCTGGGAGTACAAGAACTTGATTGTATCCTGAAAAACCATCAAGCAGGGAGATTCTCTTAGATCCCACTACCTTCTGTAGGATATGTTCCATTCTAGGCAAAGGGTAGTTGTCTTTTAGGGAGGCTCTGTTGAGGTTTCTGAAGTCAATGCATAGTCTGATCTCCCCTGTTTTCTTCCTCACATCCACTAAGTTAGATACCCAATCAGAAAACCTCACAGGGACTATTATGCCTGCATCATACATCTTCTTAATCTCCTTCTCTACTGCAGGCAATTGTTTTGGATTGATCCTACGGAGTTTTTTTCTGCAAGGATTCTGATTTTCCTTCAAGGGTATCTTGTGTTGTATGATGTTGGTGTCATAGGCCTTTAAATCTTCATAGCTCCATGCAAACACATCAATGAATTCCTTAAACAGGACAATGTATTTGTTCTTCATGTTTGCAGGTATAGACTTAGCCAGTTTGATCATTTTGGGTCTATCTTCAGTGCCTATGTTGCATTCTTCTACGTCTGAATCTGCAAGTTCCAAAGTGGGCTTTTTCGCTACATCATCAAAGTCAAAAAGGTCCTCCAAGGGTGCCAGGCCTCTGGGTATATTCTTGTCTTTGGCCTGCAGCACCTCCATTTCCTCACTATCTGCGTTTTCACGTTCTGTGGTTGCACTTCCAGTTTCTAGGGAAAAAGTGTTTATTTCTATGCTACAAGGTGGGGTTTCCTCATTAGAGGATTCTTCACTCAGGCAGTTGTCCTCAGATTTAGATTATGAATTAGAAAATTCAAACTCGTTTTTTCCTATCAGGAAATCCTTGATCTATTTATCTCCTTCAAATACTTGCCAATATTTTTCATTGTCTGGCACCACAGGTCTAAATTTTGTCTGAATGATGATTTGTTGGTCGGCTGGAGTCTTAGGATATGAACTAGCCAGGCACGCCAATCCATTTGCGATAAAATTTTGACCCCTAGGGACAAACACCAGCTCATATTCCATAAATGTTTTCAGTATATCCATGGCGTCATTCCTGTATGCCCTGAGCCTAGGGTGCTTTGCTGAATACTCACCGTTTACTTGTTTTATGACCAACTCTGAGTCTCCTCGTACAACTATCCTATGGGCTCCCAATTTTTTGAACAGATTCGGGCCAAGGATAAAAGCTTCGTATTCTGCAATATTATTTGTACATTTGAAATACAGATTTATAGCATGGTTCTCAGCGTGGTCACTCTCTGTGTTACGTATCCACACCCCTGCCCCAGCGTCTTTCCTAGTACAAGACCCATCAAAATTCATCTCCCACAGGGGTTCGCCATTATGTTGCATTACAGGATCTGTACTAGGCTGCAGGTTGTTTTGCTCTTCATGACATGTGTGGAGTTCAGAGAGTTGGCTATCTTTCTGTTCACATTCTGATTCTAGTTCAGGTTCGCTCAGAGTTTCGTTTCCAGTATCCTTCCCATGGTCCTCTTCATCGTATTATTCTAAGGTAGCCATTATGTTAAAGTCCATGGGCTCTATGTTACTGTTTTTATTTCTATTTCTTGACGCTGGCTCTCCTAAGGATGGGTCGTTATGAATAATGAAAGAATCCAGGTCTGTGTGCACAGAGTATAATGGTGAATTTTCAGGTTTCTCAGGGCTATTGACTAGGAATTTCATCTGGGACTCTCTATACAGTCTTCTAAGTTGGCCAAATATGGGGATAGTGGCATATGAGCCATCCATCTGCATCGTTCCTTGCAGTTTGGCTCCCCATGATCTTGACAATAGCATGCCATACTTGGGTGGCACATCTGCTACCACCACATCCATGACCATACATTTAGCAAGAATCTGGGTAAGGCTCACACATAAATCTTTGATTAGACCTAGGCACTTTACTCTGCTAGAGTCAAATGAATACAAATATTTGTAAGGGTGGGTTATCTCTAGGCCTAGTCTTTCCATCACCACCTTAGGCATTAAATTGTGTGATGCTCCAGAATCATGCATGGCATTGTGGAGTATTTTGTCATGAATGTTGAGACTGACATAAAAAGGTGGAACTACCCCTTCCTGAAACTTTCCCTCAATCTTTGGACCAAACAGGAGGGCAGGTTGATCATCATTCATATTTACTGTGTCGTTGTTTTCCCCCAGGTTCAACGCTTTCAAAATTTGGCCTTTCTATACATTCTGAGTGGCCAGCTCAGAGAGCGAGACATAGATTTTAATTTTTGCAATCTCACTTTCTAAATTGAAAGTGGACTGGGTCTTTGGAGTGATTAACTCTGTTTTATTTTCTACTGCCTTAGTAGCTGAATCAATTTGTGATTTCTCACTATGTACAGGGTCAGGAATCGTTTTATCGGGAGCACTAACTACAGTGCTAGTGCTGCTAGCGGGCTCATCTTGTTTTTCATTCTTCTGGTTCTCCTTTTCTTTGTTTTTCCCAGAACTTTCAGCTGCTGTTTTACTACTCACAGCGGATGCTTTAGAAGTTTTATCAGGTCTTTTCTTGATGGTAACCTCAGGAGTCTCAGTTTTGGCCTTTTCTTGGTTCTTTTTGCTGCTAAGTTCATATTTTTCTCTGACCTGTAACATGGCATTTTCAAATCCTAATCTGCAATCTTCAGTTTCTAATCGTTCCTCATCCCAATGTGAAGGTGAGGGCTAGTCTTCCCCTGAATCACAGTTAAGGACTGAGTCTTCTGTTTCAAACATGTTTATTTCATTCCCTTCAGACTCTTCTATGATTCCCTCATCTCCGTCAAGAAAGTTTTGGAAAGGGGGAACAACTTGTTGGTTTGACTCTCTTTGTCTGTTGGGAGTGGTATTGTTTCTCCTAAAGTTTTGGTTCTGATTTTGGTTCTGGTTTCTGTTCTGACTGCTAACTGTGACAACCATTTTCTCCATCATTTGCTGTAATCTTTCCACGTTTTTAGATAATCTATCATAGTTTGGGTCTGAAGTGGAAGCTACAGTGTCATCCCTATATGTTACCCTCTTCTCAGATTTCAGTCTTACTCTTTTCTCAATCAGGTTTGCCTCTATGTTCACTGCTCCTTTCTGCATGTCCTCCAATGTGTTATACTCTTTATCTCTCAGCTCATAGGCCATGTCAGCATCAAATCCATCAGGATATTTGGCTAGGGCCATACCTTGAGGAGGTTTCATATGCGGAGGGAGGGAATTATAAATGCTGTTAAATCTCGTTGTGTAATCATGGACACTCTCCCCCACATTCCTTTTAAGGCTCATGTATTTTGCTAGGAGTTGGCGAGGGTTTGCCCTAGTTTCCCATTTGTTTATGAAGGTTTGATATAATGTAGGGAGACCTTGGATACTGCCAGGAGGTAAGCCTTTAAACCATTTCTTTACATCACCCCCTAAGCTTTGGGCAAAGATTCTCATTTTGATTGTTTCATCATCAATTTCCATATAGTCAAAAGAATCCTCCATCTTATCTACATGTTGTTGAGCTATGATTAATTCTTTAGTAGTGAAGTGTGGGATTTTTGACTGATAATCATTGGGTAAGGGTAGCATGGGTTGAGGTAAAAGCAAGGGTGCATACCAAGCTACCATGATAATGTTCTGATGGGGTACAGGGTTAATTTGAGCAGCTGGTATATGGATGACAGGGATATTAGGACCAGCAGAAGTCTGTTGAGCAGATCTAGGATGGGAGAGCCCAAATTTTTGAATGAAGTGGGTATCAGGTGGTGTAGATGGAGGGGTTCCTCTGTTCCTAGTGTGTTGACCACTATGAGATGGTGAACTGTGAAGCTCAAGGTCTGGCTGGTCTAGGTGATTGGATGACCTAGTCCTTGGAAGTTTATCAGGTATGTCTAGGTCAGGGAGAAAATGTGATAGAGCTGCTAGGTCTTCTGGTGCAGAATTAGCTCTATGAATGTGACTAGAAACAGTTGATCTTTTGGATGAAGGAAATTTTCTGAGGATACTTTCAGGGTTATCAACTATTTCAGGTGGGTTCGGGTCAGGGAAAGCTCTTGTATAAGTGGTTCTTGAAGCCAGAATGGTATTTTTCGGACAAGCAGCTTAACCCTACTTGTTACTTCTATTATGGTTTGATGTTGTTTCAGAGGATGGTCTCCCAGTGGAGTCTTATGTGAAACCAAATGAATCAGTAGGCCTACTGATCACCAGTGGAGTCTTTTGGATGTTTAGGAACTATGGAGTCGCCAAGCGGAAGTTTAAAGATGTTTCTAGGGGGTAAACTGTCCACCACAGTGTTCATGAGATGTCCCTTTTGAAGGGTATCTTGAAAACACAAAAAAATCTAACCAGAGATTGACTGGGAGGGCATTTACCAGATATGTCGCCTCTGGAAGAGGATGAGATCCGGAGGCTACCTGGCCCTTTCCAGGCTCTGTCTAATAGAATGGGAGAACACTACAAATGGTATAGAGGTTGATGTGTGAATGGGCGTGTTTAACTACCAACCTAACCAGAGATTCCAGGTTTTTTGAGGGTTTTTGATGTAGCAAAGTGAGGAAATCTCAGAAATTCCACAGCGGAGTCGCCATTATGTTGGGGTTCCCATGTTTTGGCCAAGTTGGCAAGACCAAAAGATGAGACAACATAGAACCACTTTCAGACCTTAGGATCTATCCCTCCTAGGTCCAGAGAGGGATCTCTCTATAAGAGTCTAAGTGTATGTCTTTGAAGCTCTAAGTTATAATTTTAGGCTAGTTATATGCACAAGGTTTGTTTGTTTATGTTTGGTTGTTGGGAATCAGGAAAGAAGGGTCCAACATAAGACAAGGATGAGCAAAGAGAAAATTAGGCAAAGGTAGATAACTCAGAGAACATCAAGGCCATTGGGCAATGGAGTCAAGAGAGGATTTACTTGTGTTCAATGTGCAAGCTTTCAGTTGGGCTAGTCATCCAGAGCATTTAGATCTTAAAGATGATATTGGGAATGGGACATTAAGGACTGAAAATGAAAGGAGAAGAACCATCCAATTCTGTCTATAGATCAGGTCAGAGGTCATTTAACTCCAGACTTGCTTGGACAAAATCGTAGGCAATACAAGGGATCTTAGAAAGGCTTAATTAAGATGGAAAGATCCTAGTGAGGCAGAGGCAGGGTCTAGACCTCCCAGTGTTCTCAGCTCATCCAACTAAATCCTCTCAAGAACATCTCAACATAGATTTCATTAATTCATACATCAGAGAGCATGCAATAACATCCACTACACTGGTTAAATCAATTGAAATCGATATTTAGATACACATATAAGCAGAAAACATAAAAGGCTAGGAGAGCAGCAACATAAGGTACCTATCAAGGGTAAATAATATGCCAAACTTCTGATGCGAGCCAGTAGAAATGGAATGAAATGAAATCAAACACAGAGATAGGAAAACATCACCAGCTGCTTTAGATCAAGATCCAAAGAAATATGCTTGTCATATTAAAAACAAAACCAATCAGGTACACCATTGCCCACAGCTTGAACATTCAGTCTGAATACATCAAATCTCAGCCTATCTTACAATATTACACAGAAAACTTGTCTCAAGAGGAAAATGCTTGCATTTCTCTGATCTCTCATCAAAAACCTTTACAATAATTTCCTTCTTTGTTTTATAGCAGAGGATGGACAGAAGATCGAATGAGGTGGTAGGTGAACACTAAATGCTGTATTAAACCCTTGAAAAGAACGAGGGTTGAAGCCCATCCTGTTTGAATGCTGAGTATTTAATCTCTGTCTCCTCTTTTGTGAAAGAGTGATCTTCTCGGATATGATTTTAACATATTTCGGCTGCGGTGGTGTACTTGTGGTGAATAAACAAAAGGAAAATGAACCACTGAGAAGTCTGCTACATAAATGTTCTAATTGCTTTGAACTGCTGTTAGGGTGGAAATTCCTTCAGGGACACGATGCATAGTAAAAGCTGTATGGACGCCCTGTACTTGATGAAGAAAAACATTCTGCTGATGACTAAACCCTGATTTTACCTTTACTTGTGTTCAAGACCTTTTGATCGATCCTCGAGGTCTTCAAACTGGTGCTTTGCTTCTTAAATGCTGATTTAAGGCTCAAGATCTTCATTAGCGTGCCTTAATCTCTTTTGCTTTGTACTGAAACACTCTGCCGCTCCATCTCTGCTTTTGTGAGGTTAGCTCGAGCTTTTAATGGCACTGGAAGGTTTTCTACAGAGTTTTAAACCGTGTTCTCTTTAATGAACATCCTGTTTTCACCTTCCTAGGTCCTTGCTCATAAATTCAGCCGCTGAAGATGATCCTCCCTTGATTTCACTGTCACTGTAACAGAGACTGCGCGTCTTGGCGGTCCTTTATCATTTACAACCCTGCAAAACACGAAAATTGTGACGAAAACAATGGATGGGGTGGCGGATGATGTGGATAATGAGCGTGCTTGTGCAGATGATGAGATGGAGGGAGATTGCGGAGAAATGGTGACAAATTTCTCTAGTGGATGCTGGTGGTCTACAGAGTGAAAAAACGAATGAAAAACATTAAAAGACAGGAAAATGAATCAATTATATGTAATGGAATGGGCGAAGGTATAGAGGGTACACGTGGAGATGGCGTGGCGAAACGGGAGACAGTGGAACAGTCAACGGCGGAGGAGAAAAAATGGATCGTTGATCACGGTGGGGATCAACGCTGGAGGATGACAGACGGTGGGCCAACGGGTGCGGGGGTCATGAGTTAAGCAGTGCGCAGCTTTGTTGAATGACGATCGTTGGATGAGGCGCTCAAGATCTAACGGCTGACAGCGATTTTGCTCAACATCCATGGTTGAAAGATAATGCACGGGGGATGGGCGGTTTTGCCGTTGTACAGGGGACAGGTGGTGAGCGCTGAATGGAATCGCTGGGTGCTCGGGGAAAACCACCCACTGCGCATAAGCGGTGCGGGAGAAACCGGCGGGTTTGGAACAGTGCATGGGTGTGGACCACCGGCGGGAGGACTGTGGACCGTTGATCTGACGGGGAAATGAACAGCGATCGCGCGATGAGAAAATGAACGGGGGGAAAATGGAGGGCATCGAGATTCACGCTCACCGTCCGATCAACCAAGATCGATGGATGGAATTTCGCCTGATAAACTCAATGGATAGGCGCCTTTTGCTTCAGCGGGTGGTTTCAGCACGGGATCACATGGAGGAAAAGGCGCGGGGCTATCGGAAGAGGGGCTAGGCTTGATATATGGTTCGGAGTGGGTTTTAAAGCATTTTTAATGCATTCTGAAGCCTTATAAGTGTAACGATAGGAGATAAGTAGCGAATCAGGCTAAACCAGGGACATGGGTAGAATTTGAAGGGGATTTTTGGGGATTTTAGAGGATTGACAGGAGAAATAGAGGAAATAAGGGGATTTTGAGAGATGACTCATCAGAGGAGAACTGTATCGGGCATACCACAAAGAGACTTCAAGGAGGATGGGTTTTCAGGGGAAAGGCATTCCTTTAAGGCTCCAAAACAAACTAGCCCCTAACTTGCTTGACAAGAATTTCATAGGGGGGCTAACAC
>CM076574.1:1328509854-1328640791 GCA_034641835.2 Pinus albicaulis | reverse complement strand
GCACCATGTAAGACCAGTTTTACCCCAAGTAAAACTTCTTTCACTATGTTAATTAGGAAACCCCAAAAGGAATAATTAATTAAACCATAATTTAATTATTATTCCCAGTCATGTTTAACCCAAAAACAAAGAAATTAATGAGATAAACCCATAGTTATCTTATTATTTTCTAGGAATAATTATTTAAATAATATTCCTTGTTAAATATGAACAAATCAACCACCATTAATCAAATAAATCATTATTTATTTGATTATATCCCAACCACTTCCTTAAAAAGATAAATAAATCATTTATTTATTTATTTTCACTAATCAAGGGATTTGACCCAAGTCAAACACCCTTTCCCTCCAACAAATAATAATAAAATATTCCATAGAGGTGGATCTAGATGTGATTAACATTATTTTAATCATGCACCAAGATCTAGAAGGACCCAATATTTTGTTATAAATAGGAGGCTTTTCCCCATCATTCTTCACCTTTTGTTGCCTATTAGATCACTCTGGATCTATACACTTGGTCTCATTTTCTACCATTTTGCTCCCATTGAGCTCTATCTTCTACATTGGGTTTTCTACATCTACAAGAGAGAAAGCTTAGATCTGAAGTGCTGAGGACTACAAAGAACCCATCCCATTGAGGAGATCTGGATACACCTTCTTGTTTCCTCCCAGGTGCCCTGTAATATAAAAATTCATTCAAAAATCGTGTTCTTGTCTTGTCCGTTGGATGCATGGAGCAAACTCTTTACTTTACTGCTTAATGTCTTTCCATTTATAGATATGTTTGTTGCAGCACTTTAACTACTAATTGCAGATCTGAAGATGTTTTGCAGCCATTATTGTTGTTAGGGCTATTAGTTATGCGTAGCTAAAGTGGTTCTTTTCGTACACTTCGACGAAGAATTCATACTAACAAATGGCGACTCCACACGGGTTTTAAATTACGACCGCTGTCGTTTTTCATATTCCTGCATATCCAGCTACTTGAGGCCCTAGGGCTTCTTTTTAGCTGCTTAGTTTTCCTCTTTTTATGTCATTCTTTTTCACATAAAACCCTAAAAACTTAAAATTTCTAACTTCCGTGTGTTTCTGGCCCTATTGCGCAGGTAAGCGACACCAGCCGCAACTGAGACGGCAACTTTTCTGAAAATCTGCCGCCGAGACAACCGGAACAGGGGGTCGCACTTTTTGGCCCAAAAACTGCGACCTGGACCTCCAGGTCGCACTTTTCTGCCCCTTTTCTGCGACCTGCACTGAAAACAGGTCAGAAACTGCGACCTGCCAGTTTTTCAGTGATTTTTCTGCAATTTTTCTGGGTTCTGCTGCAGCTTCTGTCAGGGTCTTCCAGCCTCTGTCTCAGCCCGCCTTGACCAAGTTCTGATCTGTTTTTACTCATCTAAGTGGGAACCTAGCCCCTTAGGGCTTTAGTACCCTCCACTTTTTGTGGAAGAGTTTTAAGCTGTTTCAGCCGTCTGTTTTTCAGAGCTTCAGCCCCCTTTTTCCAGATCTGTTACCTCCCTTTCAGATCCTTTGAAATCAGCCTTTCTTCCTTTCAAATCACCTCCTGTCTTTTTGTTTGGACCTCCTTTGAAGGCCTCCGCCTTGCCCCTCCGGTTTTTTGCTGATTTCCTTCCTTTTTCCAGCCACCTTGCCCCTGTCTCTTGGCTGTGATCTGCACCTCTTTTCAGCAGCTTTGTCCTCTAGATCCCTGTCCCCTTTGACCTTAGATCTATTGGCCCCTTTTTCGTGTGTTTTACATAGTTTTTCCCTTTCTTTTCAGCATAGTTTTGAGAGACCCACCTTCTTGGGTTAGATAGATGCATATGTAGGCATTTATTTCTCTGTTATTTCAACATTTTGTCTGTTCTCTGTGGGTGTCGTGTCAGCTACGCAACACACTTTTTCTTGCTCTCAACAACGGAAAGGGTTTAAAAATTAAAATTAACGCACGCCACACACTGAACCTAAGTGAAGAAGCGCCTGGTTAACACCGCCTGGCAAAGACTCTAAAATCAATTGTCACTGTACCTTATCTGCCCTTGACCTTTCTTGATTCTGTCCCTTTCTGCCCTTGTCGGTTTCCTTCTTCATGTCATCATTGCGCCCCCAAGGCGCCGTTCCCGAAGACTTCTTGGCCTTCACCCTCAGTTTCCGGTTGATCGACCTGCTCCGCACCGCCGTCGTCGAGCCAGTCCACCTTCGAGTCCGCACTCCGACTCCTCACGATTCTCGGATCCTCCTTCTCCTCCTGGTTCTCCCCCTGTCACCTTCACTATGTCTGGTCCAGGGCCTAACGCTAGCGGTTCTCCCGGCCCCAATGCCGGCCCCACTACTAGCGGAACTGCCACAAGCACTTCCCCGGCCACCCCTGTGATGCCGTACATTGCAGGCCTCAGCCTCCCCGATTTCCATCAGTTGATTAATGATCCCATTCACCACAATGCTACCTGGCCCGCTATGCCAACCAAGCTACCCTCTGACATCCCTAAGTTCGAGGGCCTTAATGGAGAAGATCCAACCAATCACGTCCAGCCTTTCCATATGTGGTGTTCCTCCAATTCTATTACCGATGACTCCATCCGTCTTCGTTTGTTCCAACGCACGCTTACCGGCGAAGCTTCTAAATGGTATGTCGAACAGGCCACTTCCTCCCATACCCCGTTCGAGACTCTTGCCCAAGCCTTCTTGTCGTACTTCCAGCTCCCTCTCCGATACGACACTGGTACGGAGCTCTTGACTTCATTTAAGCAATCCTCTTCCACACGCCTTTCTGCCCATGTTCAAGAATAGCGACGAAGACGGAGCTTATGTCGAGCCCCTCCCTTTGAAGATCGGGTTTACATGGACTGGTTCCTTCACACCCTCCCGTCTCCCATCGGCAAAGATGTCGCCTCTCACTTTCCTCAATCTGAAAGCCACCCTCCAAATAGCTTTAAAATATGACCCGATCTACGCTCAATCTGGTTATGTTTATGAACAACTACGACATCCTAGGCCGTTAGCGCTAACGCCCCGGGGGCATCTCATTCCGCCGACGGTATCGTTGGATCTCTTTCCCATCCATCTGCTCACCCTCCCATGGGCTATGGCCCCCCTCAAGGAGGGGCCAGCACCTCCAGCACTCTTCCCCCTCCTGGCAACATGTATCTAGGATACAGCATACATCCTCCTTTTGCTCAACCTCCTGCTTACCTCAATGTTGCCCAACCCAACCCTTACCTTTATTCGCAGCCTGCTGCGCCAGCTCCTCCAGCATATGCGCTTCCACCTCCCTTGCCTCCTCACAACCCGCAACAGCACTTACAACCCCCTCCCGGGCAAGTATTTGCACAGCAGGGTGCGATTAATCCCCCTTCTTCTCAAAGAAGGCGGAGAGGCAACCAGAACCCATCTGCCCCCGGTAACCGAGGACCCAATTCTGGTGTGGACCCTAACACTAGCAACCAGCCTCAGGGCATTCCGCCCAGGCCGGACAGGCCGCTTCGCACAAACAAGCCCTGTTCGTGTTGCGGTTTTTACGGTCACTACACTCACGATTGTCCTCTCTTACCCCAGATGCGACAGATGTGGGAGTCTCAAGCCACATTGCGCGGACAGCACGCCTCCCCTCATGCTCCTCCTAATGTGGCCACCACCCAGCCAGCTGTGTTCACTGATCCTTTCCCTCACCAGGGATTCGTGGCTACCCAACCCCCTGACAGCCATGTAATCACCCCCTCGTCCCTTTCTGGTTCCTCTGATTATCAGATCCTTATGATGCGCTCTGATCCTTCCCCTTCCGTCGACCTTCACCTTCAAACTTGGTCTCGCCAGTACCCCAAGCCTCCTGCTCAGTCTGCCCCCGAGCCTCCATCTTCAGGTTCTACAGAGCCTCTTTCGACATCCAGTGGCCCCTTGCACATCCCTTAACCCAAAGTTGAGGTTCATCCAAAGATTCCAAAGGGCCCATTACGCCGAAATGCTGCTTCCGGTCGAGCCGCTCAATCGTACAGTATAGTAGATGATTTGGCGCAATCCCCTGCTGCCATTTCCACACTGGAACTCCTCCAGTCGTGCCCTTCTCAAAGGAAGGCTCTACTATCTGCCGTGGGCGCTGTTGATCCTGCTGATGACCAAATGATTGTTTTCGACGCCACTCAATCGGACCACCCTCCTCTTCCTCCTTCCGTTGCTTTCCAAATCCCGGTCAAAATCCGGAACGCCACTGTATCCCAGTGTATAATTGATGAGGGGGCATCCACCTGTGTGATGTCCGCTTCGGTTTGGAAACAACTCGGATCCCCTGAGTTGGCCCCTTCCACGATCACCCTTCGAGCGTGGGACGGTCATGCCTCCCAGCCTATTGGCCTGTTTCGTAACTGTCCCATCACCCTCGCCGGTAAGACCGTTTGCGTTGATGTCGAAGTCATTGATGCCCCTCTAGACTACAACATTCTATTGGGGCGAAGCTACACCTACGCCATGTCTGTTGTCCCATCCGCGGTTTTCCGCAAGATGTCTTTCCCACACAATGGGAAGATAGTCACTATTGACCAACTATCTTATCATGAGCCGCTGTCTCAGACCTCCTCCGAGACGACCATCTCTTCTGTAGCCAACAAGCAAACCGTCGATTCTCTGACCAATGTCTCCCCCGGCGTCTACAAAGATTCCACCTTGCTTGGTACTTTCCCTCATCTTCCCCCTCCTTCGGTCACTGATCCCAGCTTGTCGAATGTTTGCATGATGCAATCGTCTCAGGCTGCCCATAAGCGGCCTGCCTCGGCTAGTCACCAACCTCCCCCCCGCCCTCCGCAACCAACTCCTAGCCATTCATCTCAGCCAGCCGGACCTCCTCCTTCTGGCCCTTCCCCTACAGCTGGTATCCCTGAACCCCTTTATCCTCTCGGATCAGTTCCCCCTGGCCTTAACCATCTTGGAGCCGTCCCTCCTGGTCATTTCCCTGCTGGGCAGATCCCTTTCCTAGCTCCCCCTCCCGGAGTATATTCTGTCCCCGTCATGGCCACCCTCTCCCTCCCTAGCTTGACCTTGGGCATCCCGGTTTGGTACCTTGATCCCCCAGCTGCCACCCCCCCTGGTCACCCCAAACCTTACATGGCTTTGACACCGGTTCAACCGGTCCCCCTCGCTTCCTCCATAGCCACTGTGCCCCCAGCACCTCCACAGGACCCTTCTCCTGTTGTGACGGCTCTCGAGAAAAAAGGCAAAGCCCGCAAAAGGGCCACCAACGACCAAACCACCACGACCGACCCGGCTCCTTCTCCGCCCGCGAAGCCTTGTGCCTTATGTGATGTCATTGGTCATGCCACCCATGCTTGTCCCGAGTTACCTCGTATCCGACCCATGGTAAACATCGCGTTCCCCGACACTACGGTCCCTGAAACTCCCACTCCTTCTTCGACCGTCCCCAAGAACCCCAAGACTCTCCGCACCAACAAGCCCTGTGCTTTGTGCGGGATCCATGGCCCCTACTCCCATTATTGTCCTCACCTGACGCATTACCGTGCCTCCCTTGAGGTGATCCGCGAGTATGAGGTTGAACAAAATCAATCCGCCTCTCCCATTCTCGCGCAGTATGCTTCAGGCCAGCCTGAGGATCCCCCCGCTCCCATCCACATCCCCCCCCTGATGTTCAGATGACGGAATCTACAGTCACCATTCTTTACCTATCCTCCTCTGCACGACACTCGGAGCCTAGCCCGCCCACAGCCTCCCCTGTTGTGTCTTTTGATACTCGAGATCACTCCACTTGTGTCTCTGTTGACCTCCGCAGCCCGAGTCCTCGCCATGTTTTCGATAGCTCTCATACACCACCTTGTTTGAGTCTTGATCATCCTGCCCCTTCCTCCTGCCATTACCACTCGATGACTTCTGTACCCTCACGATGCCGTCATTTCCTTTCATCCCCTCATTTATTGTCTTGTCACACCATTTTGCAGGACCCCCCGTCCACACCCTTTATCGGTTACGCCGATGGTGCAAGTCGCTACTCCAGGAATCTTGCCTCGGCAGGGTGGGCCATCTTCACCCCCTTGCATGACCTCGTTCTGTCTAATGGGGTATGCATTGGTTCTGCCACCAACAATCAGGCCGAATATGATGCGGTGCGTGGCCTATTAGCTGATGCCCTGTTGCATCGCATCCGCCATCTGCACGTTCGTTTGGATTCCCTGCTTCTTGTAATGCAACTAAATGGTGTTTATCGTGTGCATAACCCTGTGCTGTTTAGACGCTATTTACGAGTGAAAGTCTTAATACGTACGTTTGAAACCATAACTTTCAACCATGTACCCAGAGACCAAAATCACTACGTAGATAGTACTGCAAACCATGTTCTAGATTGGCATTTATCACACACAATTCATACAAGACAATAACATTTAATCAACCATCAAAAGACGATACATATCCATAATATGTGTCGCAAACCATATATTGATGAGTCCATCTACTCTGATACATACGACATGCCCATAGCATGTTCCAAAAACTGGGGGCACCATATGCCCCTCCATACATATACATACGACATGCCCATAGCATGTTACAAACAAAATCCAAAAAACTGGGGGCACCATATGCCCCTCCATACACTATAGGGGGCACCACCTGCCCCTACATACATCAGAAGGGGCACCATATGCCCCTAATCACTATCTGGAGGCTCCCGGGCCAATGGCTCTGCCCCTGCAGCATGTAGATCACGCATAGCTTGACCGGCCATCGCCATGCGCCGCATGATCCCTCGCCACTCCGAGGGGAGACCAACACATGGCTCTATGTACTCGTCGTCTAAATCCTGCCACCCGCGCTCCGATACTCCGGTCAACAGCTGCTCACATCTACGGCGGATGTCCTCCAGTAGGGCAGCTGCATCCTCATTCTGCGCTGCTCTCGACCCACTCGGACCCGTAGCTCCAGACGCTGCCGGTCGTCCCATATATCCGGCCGGTTTTACCGGTGCTATATCTGCATACCAAAAGTCCACGAATCAGTATCATTATTTACTATTCAAAAACTTTAACATGCCCACATAAGAATAGCAATTTGTCACTTACCATCGGGCCCCCAGACTCGACCAGACGGAAGTGGCAGATCCGGATCCCCACAGTAGCTGATCCCACTATACGGGTAGTCGTCTATGTACAACGACATCTGATCCCAATGGGCAAAAAAATCCGGTCGAAACACTCGCCCGACCGCCCCTCCTCCTCCTCTGCAGAGTAGTCGTCCCCAACGACGCATCCTGGGCTCTCTCGGGCCCCCATCTGGAAGCTGCACACGAGGCCTCAAGGTCGGGATCTTCTCAAAGAAGAAGGCGCACAATAAAGTCCCATACGAGCAATCATGATTCACCTGCCGCCTGCATAGCGACAACTGTCGCTTTAGCGACACCAGCATCATTTGGGCCCACCCAAAGTAGGTCCCACCCAACACACTCTCCACTATCATCATCTGCCCACCAGTGATGTGATGGAACGCCTGACTGCCCAAGATTCGCAGCACAGCTGCGGCCACTGCACGGGTTTCTAGCCTCTCTAGATCCCCGATCGATATTCGAGTCCCCTTGACTTGAAGTCCCGGTCAACAATGGCGTTCCACAAACTCCATGATATGCCGCCCCCGCGGCAACACTGGCTGCGTGTCTCCCACTATCCCCAGTGGTGGGAGGCCGGTCAGGAAGTACACATCATGGACCGTCAGTTCGATCCTGTGCCCTTGCACTACAAAGATCTCCTGATCTGGATCCCAATAACTGATAATCCGGGCCAGTAATGGTTCCCCTGCTCTCATCAACGGGTTCTCCACAAACTTGAGAACCCCAAATCTGGCCAATACACGACGGACGCCCTGATCCGCCTGGATCTCTGCCCGAAGCGTTCCCAGATCCCTCTCTCTCCAGTTGACTCGTAACTCTGCCATACCTGCACAAACACATTCTTTTTGTCAGGGTACAGATCGGGAAAACCATAACCACACACAAAAACCCAACTCCCAGCCATCAAACAGCACCAAGCCCCCCTCCCCTCCCAGGTCGCAGTTTTCTGCCCATTTCTGGACCAGGTCGCACTTTTTGCCCTCAAACCTGCGTCCTGGGTCACACTTTTTGCCCCAAAAAGTGCGACCCGGCCGTAGAGAGGAGGGAGGGGTTGTTTCTGGGGTGTTGGGCCCTAAACTACAAATCTAATCCATCAAAATGCAAGAGCAAGGTTAGGCCTCTTACCTCCAACTGACAGATCTCGAATCCAACGGTCGGTTTGTCCGCTACGTTCGCCGCAAGATTTAGGGCCTTCTATCCTCTCCACATTCACCACAGCAACAATAGCAAATGAATGATTTTGGAGGGAAAACAACCTCATTAAAAGAGAACCCCTGTTTCTTCTTTCGACTGCTGCGACCACACCGTAGCCCCGTTCGACGAACCGTCAGCACCGCTGGATAGATCTCACCGAGCTCTCAAATGGGTTTTACTTAGTTTTGGTGATTTGATACTTCACCCGGACACATTTTTTCCACGAAGGGTCACTTCACCACTCCTTAAAATCGAATTTCCTCACTTACGACACTTGTACTTGGGGCACCACATCGCCCCCTTACTTGTCCATGTTCGTGTTGATTTTTGTCATGAGTGCCCACTTTGTACTCATGTTTCTATGACCCCCATTGGGGCCTTTACTGTGTGGCAGCACTCTACAGTCGCCCTTGTTTAGAGCATCCAAGTCGAGTCATCATTGCATTCATGGAGTCTATCCTGCGTCCTTTTGCACCCCACCATAGCCCTCCATCCTTCTTTGCTTGGTTCCTCCCTTGTGTCGCATATCATGACCTTCAGTCCCACTGTCCCCTGTCCCTTTCGATATTGTGTCAGTCGATGCCATGTCATTCATGCCCTTTATGCTCTAACAAGGGAAGTCGTCCATTCGCCACTCCATCCTTCCCCTTTTCACTATCATCATTGGTGTCAGTCTGTCTGTCGCTCTATTGTTCTTCTCTCGTGCCTTAGTTGAGGATCTCTTATTGCCTCACCTACGGCGGACCTCCTTCTGTCGACATCAGCGCATTTATTCCAGAAGCAAGGTCTAGAGGGTGGTGTACCTTGGTTCCAGCTTCCATTCTTGTTCGGTGCCTCGGATCAGGCAGGGGGATCTCTCACTTCCCTTTGACTTGATTGCTTCTCCAGCTCCTTTCAGCATGATCGAGATGCGTATACTGGACAGTCCAGTGACTCAGCAGCAGCTCTTGATGATTCCCGGGCGTGTGTGAGATGTCTCAGCCCTCATGAGGGGGTGGCCCTGCAGGTAGCCCCCCACATGCCCCGATGACCTCTTCCTTGCAGCCTGTGATGCCGCTCCAGATTTTGATGATGTTGGCCTTAGCCACTTGCAGCACCTCTATGATTTGCATGTATCGGTCAGATTTTGTGAGCCCCTCCCCACTTACAGGGGGCATTTGGGTTGTATTTATCTCATGTACTCAGATATTATTGTACTAGTCCTGGCTGTTATCCCAGGCACAGCATGTATGTGAGACTCTTCATTATATTTTTTATCTGGCCCTTGATTATGCCAGCTGTACTCTATGGTTCGGTCCCTTGTTTACTGGACACACTATTCTTTTGTACTTTGTCACGGCGGGCATAGGTATGCCTCCCCCGCCGCCTTCAGCACAGGTACCCTCTCATAACAGAGACTTGTTGCACCTGCGAGTCTCGTCTCCTCCGGGTCTAGTCCTTCAGCACATTATCTACCTCATATTTCTCTCTCTGACATACCCTTTTTGTTGTCTAGTGATTGTCTTCTTACAACGTACTTCGGTCATACGATTTGCTCCTGACACTCGCACGCTGGGGGGCAATCTGTTACACCATTTTTTGGTCATCCAACCTTTCATCATTAGATGGACCCAAGTGCACCATGTAAGACCAGTTTTACCCCAAGTAAAACTGCTTTCACTATGTTAATTAGGAAACCCCAAAAGGAATAATTAATTAAACCATAATTTAATTATTATTCCCAGTCATGTTTAACCCAAAAAAAAAGAAATTAATGAGATAAACCCATAGTTATCTTATTATTTTCTAGGAATAATTATTTAAATCTTATTTAGATAATATTCCTTGTTAAATATGACCAAATCACCCACCATTAATCAAATAAATCATTATTTATTTGATTATCTCCCAACCACTTCTTTAAAAAGATAAATAAATCATTTATTTATTTATTTTTCACTAATCAAAGGATTTGATCCAAGTCAAACACCCTTTCCCTCCAACAAATATAATAAAATATTCCATAGAGGTGGATCTAGATTTGGTTAACATTATTTTAATCATGCACCAAGATCTAGAATGACCCAATATTTTGTTATAAATAGGAGGTTTTTCCCCTTCATTCTTCACCTTTTGTTGCATACTAGATCACTCTGGATCTATACACTCGGTCTCATTTTCTGCCATTGTTGCTCCCATTGAGCTCTACCTTCTACATTGGGTTTTCTACATCTACAAGAGAGAGAAAGCTTAGATGTGAAGTGCTGAGGACTACAAAGAACCCATCCCATTGAGGAGATCTGGATACACCTTCTTGTTTCCTCCCAGGTGCCCTGTAATATAAAAATTCATTCAAAAATCGTGTTCTTGTCTTGTCTGTTGGATGCATGGAGCAAACTCTTTACTTTTTTGCTTAATGTCTTTCCATTTATAGATCTGTTTGTTGCAGCATTTTAACTACTAATTGCAGATCTGAAGATGTTTTGCAGCCTCTATTATTGTTAGGGCTATTAGTTATGCATAGCTAAAGTGGTTCTTTTTCGTACACTTCGACGAAGAATTCATACTAACACCTGGGGAGTCGCAAGGTCACAAGGTCGAAAAAAAATTGTTTAATCAGCTCTGCGACTTGGCAGTTAAAAGAGTGGACCTGGATTAGACTCTATTTTTACCAAAAGGTTAGGGGCTCAAAAATTTTAAAAGGGGAAAAAACTTTGAAGGGTGTTGTAGCAGCTATAACAAGGGGACAATTACTTCGAGATCAACATTCCACCATTCCTTTTCCTACACCCAGTGTTCAATATGGACTACCTTCGACCATACTTTCCACCATTACTAGACACATCAGATATTGCATAAAAACTTGCCCCAACAGAGTATAACCCAGACTAAATGGAACATGCCACAACTGATCGGATCATGGACACACAGATCAAGAAAAATAGCCAGCAAAAAATCCAACTATATCGGTTTCTCAAAACTAGCCAACTCTTGCACCAAGGCAAGGGTCTCACCAAGGACCAAGTTTAGTAGAAGTTTCCCCATCTCATGGAGGCACTCAATGCAATGCAGACCATTTCTTCCTAAGGGGGGAGGGTTGATCCAAGTGGATATTGGTGGCCACTCACCTGATCCACTTATACCACCACCATTGTTTCTTTTAGTTTTTCAATTTCCTTAATTGTAGCACAATTTACTATTTTTTGCAATTTTTTGGGTCCTGAACTTTCGAAGTCGTTTTGTGGCCTTAAATGATGTTTTTTAGAAAATAGGAAAATTTGAATCTTTGAATCATATTTTCCATCAAAATTTGTATTCCTCGTATAGATATTTCTAACGAGGTATCATGCACGTTAAACAGAGATTGATTGTATGCCAAAGTTATGGCCTAGGGAAGTTGATGTACCAATTTACACCAACAGGGCCCACATTTTTGGCGCTTCATCTCCTAGGGTTATGTTTTTGGATGTTTAGGGTTTTCCATTATTTCTTAATCATAAATAGACCCTCGAGCCTCATTCTAATACAGTTCATAGGCATGTAGCCACCACATCTCTTCTTAGAGATAAGATACCATCGCCCGAGCTAGTTTATTTCCATTCTGTATGTAAGAATATTTTGTTTATTTGATATAAATGAAATGAAGTTTTATTTCTACACCATCTATGTGTTTATGTTTATATTTGTATTCTATCATGTTCCTGCATAATTCTGGATCACCAACTTCCCTTATACATGGACCGAGCGTCATCTGGGTCTTACATTACCTATCGGGTTCCATTCATCTGTCCCTGAGCTCTATTAACTTTCCTTGTTCCCCAACCAATTCCAAAGACCCTCAAAACACAAAAGGAAAGAACGAAATAAATGAAGAAGAAAACCATGAAAACAACTAACAATACGACACCACAAACAAATTAGCATGACCATGCACCAAGCACATTTTAAATTGAAAATAAAACTAAAAAAAATCGCAAAATACTGAAAGCACAAAACTCTTAGTAGACGCCATGACTCAATCTCCATGGTTCCCAGAGCTTCCAAAGGAAAGCTCAACCCAAGAATTTTTCAATATTTCATGGTAGTCTCTTTTTTTGTACAATCGTCTGCATCATATTGTAACTAAACACGTACATATATCATCTCTCAAGGGACTCCAAGTCCTTGACATACCTAGCCACACTGGAAACTAATTTTTATAAATGAATGCTACATGTTTAGGAGTATAATACATAGCCACATAATGTTAGAAAGAATCTAGGTTAAGGAGACTTCTTGTATTCTAGAAAGACACGCATTCATTTGGAATTGCAATTCCCAAACATAGCCTAAGGAATTATCACCCAATTCATTTCTTTCACCTTTTTTCTTGCTACAATTGAGTCTTATTAGGTGCTATCACATTACCCAGCTTTTAGTTATATAAAAAAATTAACTGTTACCTTGTCATTGTAGAAATTACACCAATGGATTCAATCTGATCATGAAATGTATGAAAACAAGATATTGAATCCTTCTACAATATTTTTAGAATATAAATGACGATCGCTCAATCACATGCAAGTAAGAGAAAATGATGATCGCTAAAGGTGAAAAGGAAACACCTCAAGGCTCTTAAATTGAGTTTGATTATGTTTTAAGAGGTTAATGGCATGTTGAAGAACAATTTTCTACAGCTGGAGGTTACTTTTCTGAGGCAAAGTCAAAATCTGGAAATTGCACAGTTTTTCAAAGTTTCGTAGTGTTTTGTAGGCTTAAAGTTAGGAAAACACTACGAAAACACCTGTAGTTTTATTTTTTCCCTTAAGACCACTTTTTATGGCTTTAAAGGAGAGGAAATGGTAGTGATGAGGTGTCAAGTCATGATGGACACCCTGGAATAGCCAAAGAGCATAAATTTTGAGTGCAAAAGCAATTTTTGGACACTACGAAACTGCTTTGTTTTCGTAGTGAGTTGTTTTTTAAGGTTTCTAAGCAAATGAAAAATTATTTTGGAAATATAGAAGAGATTTTATTTAGCACAAGTCCATATAAAAAAACCTCTCTTAGTTTTTGCAAATCCATCAGGGTTTGGAAATTATACACTCATCTTTGAAGCCAATTTTTTCAGAATTATCACTAACCAAATTTATGAGAAAATTGTAAAAATTCGACTTGGAGGAGGTCCAACTCGGCATCCAGGTGGCATAATGACACATCATCACTCTATTACACTCAAAAAATTAGTTGGTTGCAGTTAATAATGGTTATTAAATATTCAAACTCTGCAAAACAGAAATATCCCCAAGAAGTCTCCAAGTGATAGAATCATGTTTGAAATAGGTCTCTGAGGTGGGAATTAGAAGCTAGAAAGGTGGCATATCACTTGTATGAGTCCTCATTCTATAAAGGTCTGAGTTTTAGAGTTAGAAAGCGTTGGATATTTTTTGGCATTATTGTAGCTTTATCTAATTTGACTGTTTTTAGTAATACAGAGGACTTTTTCTTAACCAACCTAAGATTCTCATGGATTTTTTAGTGATTATTTGATATATATTTCTATGTGTACCATTTGCAGTGGTTTTCATATTTAATGCTTAGAATTCATAGGTGTATGCTCTGACTTCCTTTATTGATGAAAAGGCTGTGTTATTTCATGTTTCATGTGTTATTTACAATTTATTATAGTTATACTGTTATCACTCATAATTTTGTGAGTCATTACTTAACATGGTCATATAGTTCACTCCTCAAAAGGGTAAGGATTCCTTAAACCTTTTTCAAATTGGAATAGTAAATTTCATTTTTTCATATTTAACCTATCCTAAGTTTTAAGATCACCCTCATTTCATCTCAAAATCACCTCCATATAGATCACATCATGTCTCATCAGTCATCATTTGCTATTAGTTTTCATTTCCCAATAATTTAAATCCAAAAAGGTCACTTTAGCCAAGAATGCTTACTTTCGTAGTGAAACTTCCCAGAAATACACTAACTATGCTACGAAAAGAGGGTTTTATGTTTTCAGAATGCAAAATTTTCCTATTTTATGCATGTTTTTAGAATGTAGACTCTAGACAGTTGGAGTTGTTTTTCAAAACACTAGGAGAGGTTTATCTTCAAGAAATACTAACATACAAAAAATTCCTTCCATTTTTCAATATCTATCAAGGATAGGGAGAAAAGAGCTCATCTCTGAACCCTATGGTTTCAGAAAAAACAGAGTCATTTTAGCGATGAATAAACTTGCTAAAGGTGAAAAGAATGTTTTTTTAAGAGGAAACGCCTCAAGGCTCTTAAATTGAGTTTGATTAAGTTTTAGGAGGTTAATGGAATGTTGAAGAAAAATTTTCTACAGTTGGAGTTTACCTTTTTTAGGCAAAGTCAAAATCTGGAAATTGCATAGTTTTCCACTGTTTCGTAGCGTTTCCTAGGCTTAAATCTAGGAAAACACTACAAAAACACCTGTAGCTGTCTTTTTTACTTTAAGACCACTTTTTGTGGCTTTAAAGGAGAGGAGATGGTAGTGATGAGGTGTTAAGTCATCATGGACACCCTGGAATAGCCAAAGAGTAGAAATTTTGAGTGCAAAAGCTATTTTTGGATTCTACGAAAGCACGCTATGAAACTGGCTTGTTTACATAGATAGTTATTTTTTAAGGTTTCTGAGAAAATGAAAAAAATATTTTGGAAATTTGAAAGACATTTTTCTTCAACATAGGTCCATCTACAAAAACCTCTCTCAGTTTCTGCAAATCCATCAGGTTTTGGAAATTATACACTCATCTTTGAAGCCTAGTTTTTAAGAATTTTCACCAACTAGATTTATGAGAAAATTGTAAACATACGACTTGGAGGAGGTCCAACTCAGCATCCACATCACATAATGACACATCTACACTCTAGCACTCTCAGAAAATTAGTTGGTTATAGTTGATAAGGGTTATTAAATTGATTTGTTGAACTATTAATGAAAGAAGGGTCCTTTTTGTATTCAAACTCTGCAAAACATAAATATCCCTAGGAAGTCTCCAATTGATAGAATCATGTTTGAAATAGGTCTCTGAGGTGGGAATTCAAACCTAGCAAGGTGGCATATCATCTATATGAGTCCTCATTCTATAAAGGACTAAGTTTTAGAGTTAGAAAGGGTTGGGATATATTATGGTTGACTTCTGCTATTGTAAACAGGTTTTTGATCAGTAATGGAGAATGGCTATTGGTTTCATCCTTCACCTAAAAAGGGAATTTATCATAGTTTTTTTGGCTATGTTTTTTCTCACCATTTTCAGAAAAAACAGTCATTTTAGTGACGAATAAACTTGCTAAAGGTGAAAAGGATGTTTTTTGAAGAGGAAACACCTCAAGGCTCTTAAATTGATTTTGATTATGTTTTGAGAGGTTAATGGCATGTTGAAGACCACATATTTCCACAGTTTCTTAGTGTTTCCTAGGCTTAAAGCTAGGAAAACGCTACGAAAACACCTGTAGCTGTCTTTTTGCCTTTAAGACCACTTTTTGTCGATTTCAAGGAGATTAAATGGTAGTGATGAGGTGTCAAGTCATGATGGACACCCTAGAATATCCAAAGAGCATAAATGTTGAATGAAAAAGCTATTTTTGGACACTACGAAACTGCCCTGTTTTCGTAGTGAGTTGTTTTTTAAGGTTTATGAGCAAATGAAAAAGTATTTTGGAAATATGAAAGAATTTTTTCTTCAGCATAGGTCCATATACAAAAACCTCTCTCAGTTTCTGTAAAGCCATAAGTTTGGAAATTATACACTCATCTTTGAAGCCTATTTTTTCATAATTTTCACTAACCATATTTATGAGAAAATTGTAAAAATTCGACTTGGAGGAGGTCCAACGCAACATCCACGTGGCATAATGACACATAATCACTCTAGAACACTTATAAAATTAGTTTTTTGAAGTTGATAAGGGTTGTTTAATTTATTTGTTGAACTATTAATGAAAGAAGTGTCCTTTTTGTATTCAAACTCTGCAAAACAGAAATATCCATAGGAAGTCTCCAAGTGATAGAATCATGTTTGAAATATGAAATAGGACTCTAAGGTGGGAATTCGAAGCTAGCAAGGTGGCATATCATTTGTATGAGTCCTGATTCTATAAAGGATTGAGTACTAAGTTTTAGAGTTAGAAGGGATGGGATATGTTATGGCTGACTTCTCTATTGTAAATAGGTTTTTGATCAGTAATGGAGAATGGATATTGGTTTCATCCTTCACCTGAGATTCATTTGATACTTTCATGAACCCTATGTATCTTATTACTTTATGTCAATATGTTAATTTTTTATTACTTATAATTTTTTCTTTGCATGCTCTGACTTCATTTCAAGCATTAAACTATTGGATATCTTTCTCAATGCCGTGCTTTCAATATCTTAATGTTCATTACTCAAAATTCATGTATCTCATGCTCTGACTTCCTTTGAAAATTTATATATTGAGTAAACCCTGAATGTGTGTATTCTACTTTCATTTAAGTATCTACATGCCTTAGCTTCCACAAGGAGAGCCTTTTTCATTGAGATCCACATAGCAAGCCTTCATCTTTTCAACTTGAAAACATACAAAACAAAGACACAATTCATAGAGTTAGCTATCTATTACTATCATTATATAAATCATAAAACCTCCTTGAGAGAGCCCTCTCAGACTGAAGAGGCTAAGCTTCAGTCAAAATTTGGTTTGAAAGAGTTACTCCAAGTTGAGAATTAAAGCAACCCAACAAGACTCAATTTGGTGATAATGTTTTGGCGTCGTTGTCGAGGAATGAAGGTGTAAATTTTCCCCGAGAAGAATGAAATTTTTTTAGTTCTAAGGTCTGAGAGCAATAGACACTTAGGCACATATTGGCTGTATTTATACTCTGGTGACTCCACACATCAAATAATCAATTGGAAGGTGACTCCACTACTTGAGGATTAGTAGATTGATGAAGTTCCAAGGTGAGTTTTATTGCAAGAATAAATTCCATGTATGCTCCTATGAATCGGTCTCACATCCATGGTTTTCCAAATCCTATGCTAAAGGTCGAATGGTTAACTGATCTTCCCATATTTAAATATGAAAATAAAGACAATGTTTCTCTTCATTTGGTTAGATTCCATATGCATGTACATAGGATTTAGGTTCAGTTCCCTGAGTATAGTCTAATGAATATGTTTATGGTCACTTTAGAGGGAAAAGCATGGCCTTGGTATGAAACCCTGCCAACTGGTTCATTATATTCTCTTGCTGATTTCCATGTTGCATTTTATGAGTTGTATGAAGAGTGTCATCCCACCTTATTGCTGGTAAAAGACCGTTGTAAACATTGTGTGTTTTTTATTGAATATTTGGAGAATTGTTATGAAGATGATGAGTTCACGGATGAGGAAATTTTAGAGGCCCTTCATGAAAATCCCTTTCATCACCAAGAAGAAAGGATAACCTCTCTCTTGGATGAAAATAAAACCCAGCAGGAGTGTATTTATGAAAATCATGTTACATCCTCTGAGTTTGATGAAAATTTGTAGCATACTTGTCAACCTTTTGATCATCAGGAATATGATAATCATTTCAAAAAACAAGATGAAATACTGGAAGATAATTTCTATAATCCTCAGGTAAAGGAGAAATTTTATTCTTCATGTCATTCCTTCTGTCAACCTACATCAAATGATTATCACACTAATGAGGAAGTGGATGAAATATTTTATTTTTCTTTGTCTTCCTATCTAAAGTCATTCGAGTGCAAGTCAGAAGATAAGATTCAATTTTTGGATGAAGTTGCTAAGAACGTAGAGAAAGATATTGAAGTTTTAGAAGACCAACTTTGGAAGGTTGCTGGGACGGTCCGAGCTCGCAAAAACCCGATTGAAACCTCGCAAAACTCCGACGCCCGGCTCGGCTGTTGCGCAATCAAGGTTTATCACTCACCTACTCTACCAGAAGGAAATCGCAAAAAAAAAGTTTTAGAAGACCAAATTCAATCTTATAGTTTTCATGATCAAGATCAGTGTTTTAAAATTTTTTCCATTCTAGAACACAAAGAGAGGGTGTTGTTATCTTTCTCTTTTGAGATTGAAGAAGAAAACCTTATTCTTGAAAATTTGTTTGAGAATTTGTTTGATAGCACACAACTGAAATATTTTGATGCTAAAGAAAGCATATATAATTTTTCTAAAACTGCAGAATGTTTTGAGAAAATTAGTTGGTTGTAGTTGATAAGGGTTATTAAATTGATTTGTTGAAATATTAATGAAAGAAAATTCCTTTTTGTATTCAAAATCTGCAAAACAGAAATAGCCCTAGAAAGTCTCCAGTGATAGAATAATGTTTGAAATAGGTCTCTGAGGTGGGAATTCTAAGCTAGCAAGGTGGCATATCATTTGTATGAGTCCTCATTCTATAAAGGACTAAGTTTTAGAGTTACAAAGGATTGGGATATGTTATGGCTAACCGGTGCTATTGTAAACATGTTTTTTATCAGTAATGGAGAATGTCTATTGGTTTCATCCTTCACCTAAAAAGGGAATTTATAATAGTTTTTTTGGCTATTTTTTTATCACCATTTTCAGAAAAAACAATCATTTTAGTGATGAATAAACTTGCTAAATGTGAAAAGGATGTTTTTTGAAGAGGAAACACCTCAAGGCTCTTAAATTGAGTTTGATTATGTTCTAAGAGGTTAATGGCATGTTGAAGACCAATTTTCTACAGCTAGAGGTTACTTTTCTGAGGAAAATTCAAAATATGGGAATTGCACAGTTTTCCACAGTTTCGTAGCATTTCCTAGGCTTAAAGCTAGGGAAACGCTACGAAAACACCTGTAGCTATCTTTTTGCCTTTAAGACCACTTTTTGTGGCTTTCAAGGAGAGGAAATGGTAGTGATGAGGTGTCAATTCATGATGGATACCCTAGAATAGCCAAAGAGCATAAATTTTGAGTGAAAAAGCTATTTTTGGATGCCACGAAAGCATGCTACGAAACTACCTTGTTTTGTAGCGAGTTGTTTTTTAAGGTTTCTGAGCAAATGAAAAAGTATTTTGGAAATATGAAATAATTTTTTCTTCAGCACAGGTCCATCTACAAAAACCTCTCTCGGTTTCTAAAAAGCCATGAGTTTGGAAATTATACACTCATCTTTGAAGCCTATTTTTTTAGAATTTTCACTAACTAGATTTATGAGAAAATTGTAAAAAATTGACTTGGAGGAGGTCTAGCTCAGCATCCATGTGGCATAATCACACATACTCACTCTAGTACACTCAGAAAATTAGTTGGTTGTAGTTGATAAGGGTTATTAATTTATTTGTTGAACTATTAATGAAAGAAGAGTCCTTTTTGTATTCAAACTCTGCAAAACAAAAATAGCCATAGGAAGTCTCCAAGTGATAGAATCATGTTTGAAATAGGTCTCTGAGGTGGGAATTCGAAGCTAGCAAGGTGGCATATCATTTTTATGAGTCCTCATTCTATAAAGGACTGAGTACTGAATTTTAGAGTTAGAAATGGTTTGGATATGTTATGGCTGACTACTGCTATTGTAAACATGTTTTTGATCAGTAATGGAGAATGGCTATTGGTTTCATCCTTCACCTGAGATTCATTTGATACTTTCATGAAGCCAATGTATCTTATTACTTTCTATCAATATGTTAATTTTTTATTACCCAGAATTCTTGCTTTGAATTCTCTGGCTTCCTTTCAAGCATTAAACTATTGTATATCTTTCTCAATGTCCTGCTTTTAGTATCTTAATGTTCATTACTCAAAATTCATGTCTCTCATGCTTTGAATTCATTTGAACATTTATACATTAATTAAAGCCTGTATGTGTGTATTATAATTTCATTTAAGTATCTACATGCCTCAGCTTCCACAAGGAGAGCCTTTGTCATTGAGATCCCTGTCACTGACTCCATAGCCCAATGGTAGCAAGCCCCCATCTTTTCAACTTGAAAACATACAAAAACAAGACATAATTCATAGAGTTATCCATCTAGTACTATCATTATCTAAATAATAAAACCTCCTTGAGAGAGCCCTATCAGACTGAAGAGGCTAAGCTTTAGTCAAAATTTGGTTTGAAAGAGTTACTCCAAGTTGACGATTGAAGCAACCCAACAAGACTCAATTTGGTGATAACATTTGGCGCCGTTGCCGAGGAAAAAAGGTGTAAATTTTCCCCGGGAAGAATGAAAAAGTTTCAGTTCTAAGGTCTGAGAGCAGCAAACACTTAAGCACATATTGGCTGTATTTCTACTTTGGCGACTCCACACATCAAATAATCAATTGGAAGGTGACTCCACTGCTTCAGGATCAGTAGATTGATGAAGTTCCAAGATGAGTTTTATCGTAAGAACAAATGCCACGTCTTCTCCTACGAATCGGTTTCACATCCATGGTTTTCCAAATCCTATGCCAAAGGTCAAATGGTTAACTGATCTTCCTATATTTAAAGATGAAAAGAAAGACAGTGCTACTCTTCATTTGGTTGGATTCCCTATGCATGTACATAGACTTAAGTTTCAATTCCCTGAGGATTGTCTCATGAATATGTTTATGGTCACTTTAGAGGGAAAAGCATGGTCTTGGTATGAAAACCTACCAAATGGTTCATTATATTCTCTTGCTGATTTCCATGTTGCATTTTCTGAGATGTATGAAGAGTGTCATCCCTCCTTATTGTTGGTCAAAGACTGTTGGAAACATTGTGTGATTTTTATTGAATATTTGGAGAATTGTTATGAAGATGATGAGTTCATCGATGAGGAAATTTTAGAGGCCCTTAATGACAATCCCTTTCATCACAAAGAAGAAATTATGACCTCTATCTTGGATGAAAATGAAACCCAACAATAGTTTATTTATGAAAATCATGTTACATATTCCAAGTTTGATGAAAATTTGCAGCAAACTTGTCAGCCTTTGTAGAAATTATATAACTTATATGTTATATGTCTAAGATTCTCCTGATCTCACACTATTTTAAATTCATGCAAAATACAGAATCTATTTCACCATTGATCATCACATGCGGAAATTAAATCAATTGCAATGCACACATGAAACAATAAAAATTCACACACATTAACATAGGTGTTTAATGGGAAACTTGAAGCTGAAAACCCCAACTATCTGTATATAATATATGTCATAGATATCATGTAACAATCCTCATCCAAAGATGATAATATCAAGCTCTCAGTACAATACAATCGCTACACACTAATAAAGCCTGATCTTGCAAATCCATGCACCGATCTTTGCCACCTACTAGCCTGCCTCTACTGCGTAATCCCTGCTGAAGAATGGCTCTAAATGAACTTGAATCCACCAATATTGCACTGCGTAATCCTCATTGGCATCTCCACTGAGTGTTGGATGCAATCAATGCATCACTATAGTCACAATTGATAGTCACACTTGCTCTGTCACCTACCGCTCCACTGGTCTCCACTGAAACTGCCATGCACTGTAGTTAACTGATGTATTCTTCAGTTGATTAATGAGTTATTATTTAGTGAATTAATTAACTAATTAATTCACACCACTCTCACTAGTGTATCAATCAGTTAGACTAGATACAACTAGCTCAACCGAGTCTAACTGAGTTAAACTAAATACAACTCCACCAACTATATTGGCACCCTCAAACTCGTCGAATCTAGCTCAACTCAGTCCTCATATCTCCAGAAAAACCCCGTGAATGTTGTACCTTTCCGTCATCTATCAGGTTATTACATTTGTGCACTTAACTGAAGTGCTCCAAGAGAATAAGATAATGTTTAGAGTCCAAATATTATTAAGAGCTAATAATATTCGACATATCTATTTTTAGACTGGCGATCTAAAAATAGATTCTGCCCAATATGTCTAAAAATATAAGTCCATATATTTTTCCAACTTGACCAACCATCCAAAAATAGCATCATGCAACTCATAGAATATGATCGACATGTCTAAAAATAGACATAGTCTAAAAATATACTTTGTGCCAAAAATAGCCTGCGGGCCCACTTAGTGAAGGCGACTCTTTTCACTAAGCTCATCATCTTGTTGAATCTCAACACTCCCACTCAATAAGATAGGGATTATCTGCCACCCCAATCCTATCTCTATGGTATTCGAATTTTCTCCTGGTGAGCGCCTTCGTCATAATATCAACATCTTGATCCTCCGTAGGAATGTAAGAAGGTAACATGATCTTCCACTGCACACAATCTCTGATATGATGGTACCAGATGTAAATATGTTTAGATTTATCATGAAATATTGGATTAACTGAGATTTTAATGCAACTCTTATTATCACAATATATCACAGTAGGATCTAAGTGTGAACCGAACAACCTAATCTGGATCTTCCTCATCCATATAGCCTCGCATGCAGCCAAACTCGCTGCCATGTACTCAGCCTCCATTGAACTAAGTGTCACGGATCTTTGTTTCCTACTGTACCAAGAAACTGTTGTAGAACCAATATTGAAAATCCCTCTAGATGTGCTCTTTCTGTCTGTTGGGCTTCCTGCCCAGTCTGCATCCGTGAAGCCATGCAGCCTCAACTCATTCGACTGTCTGTACCACAATCCATATCCAAATGTGCCCCTAAGATTCCTCATGACATGCTTTCCTGCCTTCCAAAAGAGCTTGGTAGGCTTAACCATAGCTTGTGAAAGCTCGTTAACAGCATAGCATATGTTCGGTCGTGTATTGACCAAATACATGAGCGAACCAACCAACTGTCGATAAACAGTGGCATCCACTACCTTTTCTGATGTAGCATCTGCTTTCCTCCAACCACTAGGAAGAGGAGTGTCGATAGGCTTGCAGCCTTGCATGTGAAACTTCTCCAGTATCTCCCAGGCATACTTGCCTTAAGACACAAACAATCCGATGAAATAACTGTCTATTTGTGTGTACCAAGCACGAGGTGCTTGTTTCAGCCCATAAAATGCTCTTTTGAGCCTGCACACATGTAACTCGCTGTTGAAGATTTCGAATCCTTCAGGGTGCTCAATGTACACCTCCTCCTCAATGACTCCATTGAGGAACACAGTCTTCACATCCATCTGATGAATGTGCCAACCCATCTGCACTGAGAGAGAAAGGATGGTCCGTATGGAAGAATACCTTGTGACAGGTGCAAAGGTTTCTTCATATTCAATCCCCTCGATCTGTGAGAAGCCCCAGGCAACAAATCTTGCCTTGTACTTCTCTATGCTCCCATCAACAGCTTGCTTCAATTTGTAGATCCATCTCGAACCTACTACTGTTTTCCCTTCCGACCTTTGGATAATATCCCATGCACTATTTCTAACAATCGAATCATACTCTTCCACCATGGCATCTACCCATGCGGGATCCTCCACAGCTTCCTTGAAAGAGGATGGCTTCGTCACGATACACTTTCTCATCAAAGCCATGTATCTAGTAAATCGGTCAGGTGACTATCTTTTTCTGCACTGTGATGTAGGTGCTCCTACATTCTGTGCTACATCAAGATTCAGTCACTCAGCTTCTGTAGTGCGCTTCTGCCCTCTGATGTTTGGCGCTGCATGAGTGGTTTCTTCCACTCCATGAACCTTCTCTTGTGGTTGATCCACATCCTGAGGCTCATCTTTAGGAACAAGTAGCTCCTCATCTGCATGCATGTGTAGCTCCCTCTCAAGTGACAACTTCATGGCTTTCTCCTCATGAAATTTGATATCCCGTCGCACAACAGTCATCCAACTGTCTGGCAAATACACCCGATAATTGTGGGGTGTTTCTGTGTACCCCACAAATATCCCAACCTCTGCGGTCAGCTCTAGCTTCCTCCTGGCATCCTTCGTCACATGAATGTAAATAGGTGAGCCAAAAATCCTCAAATGAGAAATATCAGGCTTCTTACCATAAAATGCCTCTTCATGTGTACTCATGCCAAGTACTCTATGAGGACAACGGTTTTGCACATAAAATGCAGTGTTGCATGCCTTAGCCCACAAGTGTATGGGAAGGACCTGATCATGCAACATCGCCTATGCAGCACCCATGATCATTCTATTCTTTCTCTCTGTGACCCCATTCTTTTGTGGGTTATGAGGTGCTATGAGTTCTCTTCGAATTCCTTCTGCGCTACAAAATTCTTTGAATTCGCCAGAGATGTATTCACCACCATTATCGCTCCTTAGAGCTTTCACCTACTTCCCGACTCTTTCTTAACCAGTGCCTTGAACTCATAGAACTTTGAGTATGTCTCGCTCTTCTTCTGCATGAAGAAGATCTAGCACTTAAGAGAAAAGTCATAAAAAAATATCACATAATACCTGTGCTTTTCTGTTGAAGAAATTGAGAAAGGTCCACACATGTCTGTGTGAATTCTCTCAAGGATCATCATGGCGTGACTATCCTTCTCATGAAAAGTGGTCTTCACAAATTTTCCCAAAGTACATCCCTTGCATTGATCTGACTGCGCAAGTGTACCCTTGGGAAGCCCGGTAGAAATCTGCTGCAAAATTTTCAAAGCGCCATGGTGAAGATGGCCCAATCTCCTGTGCCACAATTTTCCCTCATCCCGACTCACCACTGCTTCTGCTTTGCCTGCTATTGCTGCGCAGACATATACCTACAATTGATAAAGCTTATTAACTTGAACCCCTATCCTCCTAGTTTGACCAGTTGTTTTACTGCGCAAGAAGGCTTTTCCCTCGCTAAAAACAACATCATAACCCTTGTCTTATAGCATCACCACAGAGATCAGATTCTTCTTCAATCTTGGAACATGCATGACATCCTTCAATATGAAAGGTTTACCTGACTCCCTCTCAAAGGAAATGGTCCCGATACCAGTTGCACTGTATCTACCATCATCACCCATCTCAATGTGCACTCCAAGATCCTTTTCATCTAGATCACTGAACAAATATTTGTCTCTGGTCATATGGAGAGACGCACCACTATCATGAAACCACACTAATCCCATCACACTTGAAACCAAGCATGCGATCAGTGAAAAATATAGCTCAAACTGCGAGGCTAAGGCCTCTCCAGCTGCAGATCGAGTAGACTTGTCAGCCTTTTGATCATCAGGAATATGATAATCATTTCAAAAAACAAGATGAAATACTGGAAGATAATTTCTATAATCCTCAGGTAAAGGAGAAAGTTTATTCTTCATGTCATTCCTTCTGTCAACCTACATCAAATGATTATCACACTAATGAGGAAGTGGATGAAAATTTTTATTTTTCTTTTTCTTCCTATCTAAAGTCATTCGAGTGCAAGTCAGAAGATAAGATTCAATTTTTGGATGAAGTTGCTAAGAACGTAGAGAAAGATATTGAAGTTTTAGAAGACCAAATTCAATCTTATAGTTCTCATGATCAAGATCAGTGTTTTCAAAATTTTTCCATTCTAGAACACAAAGAGAGGGTGTTGTTATCTTTCTCTTTTGAGATTGAAGAAGAAAACCTTGTTCTTGAAAATTTGTTTGAGAATCTGTTTGATAGCACACAACTGAAATCTTTTGATGCTAAAGAAAGCATATATAATTTTTCTAAAACTGCAGAATGTTTTGAGAAAATTAGTTGGTTGTAGTTGATAAGGGTAATTTAATTGATTTGTTGAAATATTAATGAAAGAAAAGTCCTTTTTGTATTCAAACTCTGCAAAACAGAAATAGCCCTAGAAAGTCTCCAGTGATAGAATAATGTTTGAAATAGGTCTCTGAGGTGGGAATTCTAAGCTAGCAAGGTGGCATATCATTTTTATGAGTCCTCATTCTATAAAGGACTAATTTTTAGAGTTACAAAGGATTGGGATATGTTATGGCTAACTAGTGCTATTGTAAACAGATTTTTTATCAGTAATGGAGAATGTCTATTGGTTTCATCCTTCACCTAAAAAGGGCATTTATAATAGTTTTTTTGGCTATTTTTTTATCACCATTTTCAGAAAAAACAGTCATTTTAGTGATGAATAAACTTGCTAAATGTGAAAAGGATGTTTTTTGAAGAGGAAACACCTCAAGGCTCTTAAATTGAGTTTGATTATGTTCTAAGAGGTTAATGGCATGTTGAAGACCAATTTTCTACAGCTAGAGGTTACTTTTCTGAGGAAAATTCAAAATATGGAAATTGCACAGTTTTCCACAGTTTCATAGCATTTCCTAGGCTTAAACCTAGGGAAATGCTACGAAAACACCTGTAGCTATCTTTTTGCCTTTAAGACCACTTTTTGTGGCTTTCAAGGAGAGGAAATAGTAGTGATGAGGTGTCAATTCATGATGGATACCCTAGAATAGCCAAAGAGCATAAATTTTGAGTGAAAAAACTATTTTTGGATGCTACGAAAGCATGCTACGAAACTACCTTGTTTTGTAGCGAGTTGTTTTTTAAGGTTTCTGAGCAAATGAAAAAGTATTTTGGAAATATGAAATAATTTTTTCTTCAGCACAGGTCCATCTACAAAAACCTTTCTCGGTTTCTACAAAGCCATGAGTTTGGAAATTATACACTCATCTTTGAAGCCTATTTTTTTAGAATTTTCACTAACTAGATTGATGAGAAAATTGTAAAAAATTGACTTGGAGGAGGTCTAGCTCAACCTCCATGTGGCATAATGACACATAATCACTCTATTACACTCATAAAATTAGTTGGTTGTAGTTGATAAGGGTTATTAAATTTATTTGTTGAACTATTAATGAAAGAAGAGTCCTTTTTGTATTCAAACTCTGCAAAACAAAAATATCCATAGGAAGTCTCCAAGTGATAGAATCATGTTTGAAATAGGTCTCTGAGGTGGGAATTCGAAGCTATAAAGGTGGCATATCATTTGTATGAGTCCTCATTCTATAAAGGACTTAGTACTGAGTTTTAGAGTTAGAAATGGTTTGGATATGTTATGGCTGACTACTACTATTGTAAACAGGTTTTTGATCAATAATGGAGAATGGCTATTGGTTTCATCCTTCACCTGAGATTCATTTGATACTTTCATGAACCCTATGTATCTTATTAATTTCTATAAATATGTTAATTTTTTATTACCCAGAATTCTTGCTTTGAATTCTCTGGCTTCCTTTCAAGCATTAAACTATTGTATATCTTTCTCAATGTCCTGCTTTTAGTATCTTAATGTTCATTACTCAAAATTCATGTCTCTCATGCTTTGAATTCATTTGAACATTTATACATTGATTAAACCCTGTATGTGTGTATTATACTTTCATTTAAGTATCTACATGCCTTAGCTTCCACAAGGAGAGCCTTTGTCATTGAGATCCCTGTGACTGACTCCATATCCCAATGATAGCAAGCCCTCATCTTTTCAACTTGAAAACATACAAAACCAAGAAACAATTCATAGAGTTATCCATCTAGTACTATCATTATCTAAATAATAAAACCTCCTTGAGAGAGCCCTATCAGACTTAAGAGGCTAAGCTTTAGTCAAAATTTGGTTTGAAAGAGTTACTCCAAGTTGACGATTGAAGCAGCCCAACAAGACTCAATTTGGTGATAACATTTTGGCGCCGTTGCCGAGGAAAAAAGGTGTAAATTTTCCCCGAGAAGAATGAAAACGTTTCGGTTCTAAGGTCTGAGAGCAGCAAACACTTAAGCACATATTGGCTATATTTCTGCTCTGGCGACTCCACACATCAAATAATCAATTGCAAGGCGACTCCACTGCTTTAGGATCATTAGATTGATGAAGTTCCAAGATGAGTTTTATCGTAAGAACAAATGCCACGTATTCTCCTACGAATCGGTTTCACATCCATGGTTTTCCAAATCCTATGCCAAAGGTCAAATGGTTAACTGATCTTCCTATATTTAAATATGAAAAGAAAGACAATGCTACTCTTCATTTGGTTGGATTCCCTATGCATGTACAAAGACTTAAGTTTCAGTTCCCTGAGGATTGTCTCATGAATATGTTTATGGTCACTTTAGAGGGAAAAGCATGGTCTTGGTATGAAAACTTGCCAAATGGTTCATTATATTCTCTTGCTGATTTCCATGTTGCATTTTCTGAGATGTATGAAGAGTGTCATCCCTCCTTATTGTTGGTCAAAGACTGTTGTAAACATTGTGTGTTTTTTATTAAATATTTGGAGAATTGTTATGAAGATGATGAGTTCATGGATGAGGAAATTTTAGAGGCCCTTAATGACAATCCCTTTCATCACAAAGAAGAAAGTATAACCTCTATCTTGGATGAAAATGAAACCCAACAATAGTTTATTTATGAAAATCATGTTACATCTTCCGAGTTTGATGAAAATTTGCAGCAAACTTGTCAGCCTTTGTAGAAATTATATAAATTATATGTTATATGTCTAAGATTCTCCTGATCTCACACTATTTTAACTTCATGCAAAATACAGAATCTATTTCACCATTGATCATCACATGCGGAAATTAAATCAATTGCAATGCACACATGAAACAATAAAAATTCACACACATTAACACAGGTGTTTAATGGAAAACTTGAAGCTGAAAACCCCAACTATCTGTATATAATATATGTCATAGATATCATGTAACAATCCTCATACAAAGCTGATAATATCAAGCTCTCATTACAATACAATCGCTACACACTAATCAAGCCCGATCTTGCAAATCCATGCATCGATCTTTGCCACCTGCTAGCCTGCCTCTACTGCGTAATCCCTACTGAAAAATGGCTATAAATGAACTCGAATCCACCAATATTGCACTGTGTAATACTCATTGGCATATCCACTGAGTGTTGGATGCAATCAATGCATCACTATAGTCACAATTGATAGTCACACTTGCTCTTTCACCTACCGCTCCACTGGTCTCCACTGAAACTGCCATGCACTGTAGTTAACTGATGTATTCTTCAGTTGATTAATGAGTTATTATTTAGTGAATTAATTAACTAATTAATTCACACCACTCTCACTAGTGTATCAATCAGTTAGACTAGATACAACTAGCTCAACTGAGTCTAACCGAGTTAAACTAAATACAACTCCACCAACTACTTCTATAACTCCACCAAACTCTGTCACATGAGTTCTAACTGAAGTCCTCATGCATTAGCTCCAATAAACCCTCAGGAATAGCGTAATTCCTTCTGTCAGCTGCTGTGCCACATCCGTGCACTTAACTGAAGTGCTCCAAGAGAATAAGATAATGTTTAGAGTCTAAATATTATTAAGAGCTAATAATATTCGACATATCTATTTTTAGACTGGCAATCTAAAAATAGATTCCACCCAACATGTCTAAAAATAGAAGTCCATCTATTTTTTCCGACTTGACCAACCATCCAGAAATAGCATCCTGCAACTCATAGAACATGATCCATATGTCTAAAAATAGACTTTCCGCCAAAAATAGCCTACGGGCCCACTTAGTGAAGGCGACTCTTTTCACTAAGCTCATCATCTTGTTGAATCTCAACACTCCCTCTCAATAAGATAGGGATTATCTGCCACCCCGATCATATCTCTATGGTATTCGAATTTGCTCCTGGTGAGTGCCTTCGTCATAATATCAACATCCTGATCCTCCGTAGGAATGTAAGAAGGTAACATGGTCTTCCACTGCACACAATCTCTGATATGATGGTATTGGATGTCAATATGTTTAGATATATCATGAAATATTGGATTTACTGAGATTTTAATGCAACTCTGATTATCACAATATATCACAGTAGGATCTAAGTGTGAACCGAACAACCCAACCAGGATCTTCCTCATCCATATAGCCTCGCATGCAGCCAAACTTGTTGCCATGTACTCAGCCTCCATTGAAATAAGTGCCACGGATCTCTGTTTCCTGATGTACCAAGAAACTGTTGTAGACCCGATACTGAAAATCCCTCTAGATGTTCTCTTTCTGTCCGTTGGGCTTCCTACCCAATCTGCATCCGTGAAGCCATGCAGCTTCAACTCATCTGACTGTTTGTACCACAATCTATATCCAGATGTGCCCCTGAGATACCTCATGACATGCTTGCCTACCTTCCAAAAGAGCTTGGTAGGCTTAACCATAGCTTGTGAAAGCTCGTTAACAGCATAGCATATGTTCGGTCGTGTATTGACCAAATACATGAGCGAACCAACCAACTGTCGATAAACAGTGGCATGCACTACCTCTACTGATGTAGCATCTGCTTTCCTCCAACCACTAGGAAGAGGAGTGTCGATAGGCTTGTAGCCTTGCATGTGAAACTTCTCCTGTATCTCCCAAGCATACTTGCCTTGAGACACAAATAGTCCGGTGAAATAACTATCTATTTGTGTGTACCAAGCACGAGGTGCTTGTTTCAGCCCATAAAATGCTCTTTTGAGCCTACACACATGTAACTCACTGCTGAAGATTTCGAATCCTTCAGGCTACTCAATGTACACCTCCTCCTCAATGACTCTGTTGAGGAGCGCAGTCTTCACATCCATCTGATGAATGTGCCAACCCATCTGCGCTGAGAGAGAAAGGATGGTCCATATGGAAGAATACCTTGTGACAGGTGCAAAGGTTTCTTCATAGTCAATCCCCTCGATCTGTGAGAATCCCCAGGCAACAAGTCTTTCCTTGTACTTCTCGATGCTCCCATCAGTAGCTTGCTTCAATTTGTAGATCCATCTCGAACCTACTACTCTTTTCCCTTCCGGCCTTTGGATAATATCCCATGCACTATTTCTAACAATCGAATCATACTCTTCCACCATGGCATCTACCCATGCAGGATCCTCCACAGCTTCCTTGAAAGAGGATGGCTTTGTCACGATACACTTTCTCATCAGAGCCATGTATCTAGTAAATCGGTCAGGTGACTGTCTTTTTCTGCACTTTGATGTAGGTGCTCCTACATTCTGCGCTGCATCAAGATTCAGTCGCTCAGCTTCTGTATTGCGCTTCTGCCCTCTGATGTTTGGCACTGCATGAATGGTTTCTTCCACTTCATGAACCTTCTCTTGTGGTTGATCCACATCCTGAGGCTCATCTTTAGGAACAAGTAGCTCCTCATCTGCATGCAAGTGTAGCTCCCTCTCAAGTGACAACTTCATGGCTTTCTCCTCATGAAATTTGATATCCCGTCGCACAAAATTCATCCAACTGTCTAGCAAATACACCCGATAATTGTGGGGTGTTTCTGTGTACCCCACAAATATCCCAACCTCTGCGTTCGGCTCCAGCTTCTTCCTGGCATCCTTCATCACATGAATGCAAATAGGTGAGCCAAAAATCTTCAAATGAGAAATATCAGGCTTCTTACCAGAAAATGCCTCTTCATGTGTACTCATGCCAAGTACTCTATGAGGACAACGGTTTTGCACATAAACTGCTGTGTTGCATGCCTTAGTGCACAAGTGTATGGGAAGGCCCTGATCATGCAACATCACCTGTGCAGCACCCACGATCGTTCTATTCTTTCTCTCTGTGACCCCATTCTGTTGTGGGTTATGAGGCGCTATGAGTTCTCTTCAAATTCCTTCTGTGCTACAAAAGTATATGAATTCACCAGAGATTTATTCACCACCATTATCACTCCTTAGAGCTTTCACCTGATTCCCGACTCTTTCTCAACCAGCGCCTTGAACTCACAGAACTTTGAGTATGTCTCACTCTTCTTCTGCATGAAGAAGATCCAGCATTTAAGAGAAAAGTCATCAACAAATATCACATAATACCTGTGCTTTCCTGTTGAAGAAATTGAGAAAGGTCCACACACGTCTGTGTGAATTCTCTCAAGGATCATCGTGGCGTGACTATCCTTTTCATGAAAAGTGGTCTTCACAAATTTTCCCAAAGTACATCCCTGGCACTGATCTGACTGTGCAAGTGTACTCTTGGGAAGCCCGGTAGAAATCTGCTGCAAAATTTTCAAAGCGCCATGGTGAAGATGGCTCAATCTCCTGTGCCACAATTTTCCCTCATCCTGGCTCACCACTGCTTCTGCTTTTCCTGCCATTGCTGCACAACCATCTACCTACAATTGATAAAGCTTCTTAACTTGAACCCCTATCCTCCTGGTTTGACCAGTTGTTTTACTGCGCAAGAAGGCTTTTCCCTTGCTAAAAACAACATCATAACCCTTGTCTTCTAGCATCACCACAGAGATTAGATTCTTCTTCAATCCTGGAACATGCATGACATCCTTCAATATGAAAGGTTTACCTGACTTCCTCTCAAAGGAAATGGTCTCGATACCAGTTGCACTGTATTTACCATCATCGCCCATCTCGATGTGCACTCCAAGATCCTTTTCATCTAGATCACTGAAAAAATATTTGTCTCCGGTCATATGGAAAGACGCACCACTATCAAGAAACCACACTGATCCCATCACACTTGAAACCAAGCATGCGATCAGTGAAAAATATAGCTCAAACTGTGAGGCTAAGGTCTCTCCAGCTGCAGATCTAGCAGGCTGCTTATTTTTTTCTTCTGTGGACAATTAGTGGCGTAATGTCTGTGTTGGTGACAGTGAAAGCACTTCACCTTGGACAAGTCCTGCTTCTTGCCTTTCACACCGGATTGAGAAGGATTTTTCTTCCCCTTCCCTTTCCTTGATTTGGCAACCAAAGCACAATTTTCTTCATCTTCATTCTTTGATGAAGATCCATCCCTAGTACCCCACCTTATCTCCTCCTGCACAAGATCCGACCAAATTCGATCCCATCCTAGCAGTTTCTCCTAACCATTGACAGAGTCCTAGTATCTATGCCAACTCTTCGGAAACCCAAGGAGAGCCAATCTCACCAAGTCTTCTTCATCAACAGTAACCCCCACACTTCCCAGCTCATCCTTGCAGTGGACAAACTTTGTGAGGTATTTCGGTATACTGTCGCCTTTCTCCATTTTTGTTTTTCTGAGCTTGTCTTTAAGCACCAACTTCCTCTGGTCACTTCTACTTTGGAACAATTCTGTCAAAGATTTCCACATTAATAATGGAGTAGATTTACTGTGAAGGTTGGACACAATGTGATCCTTCACACCTTCCAACATAATCCTTCGACACTTTGCTATCTTCTTTTTCCATGCGTCAAGTGTGGCTGCATCGCTAGAAGCAGGTTTTAGAATCTCAACATCTATGAACTCCTTCAACCCATTATCCTCTAACACCGCCTCCATCCCGTCCTTCCATGAAATATAATTCAAGCTGCCATCAAGGGCATACTCCAATTGCAATTCGTTGAAAGAAATTTCAATGAATGCTCAACTTCGACACCAAGAAAACACTACAGCAAATTCGAATTCCACCAGCACAAAATTCAACCGCTTCAATAATTGCAATATGCTCCAATGATAAACTGCTTTGATACCATGTATAAATTATATAAATTATATGTTATATTTATAATATTCTCCTGATCTCACACTATTTTAACTTCATGAAAAATACAGAATCTATTCCACCATTGATCATGACATGCAGAAATTAAATCTATTGCAATGCACACATGAAACAATAAAAAATCACACACATTAACACAGGTGTTTAACGGGAAAGTCTGAAGCTGAAAACCCCAACTATCTGTATATAATATATTTCATAGAGATCATGTAACAATCCTCATACAAAGCTGATCATATCAAGCTCTCAATACAATACAATCGCTACACACTAATCAAGCCCTATCTTGCAAATCCATGCACTGATCTTTGCCACCTACTAGCCTGCCTCTACTACGCAATCCCTACTGAAGAATGGATTTGAATGACCTTGAATCCACCAATCTTGCACTGTGCAATCCTCATTGGAATCTCCACTGAGTGTTGGATGCAATCAATGCATCACTATAGTCACAACTGATAGTCACACTTGCTCTTTCACCTACCTCTCCACTGGTCTCCGCTGAAAATGCCATGCACTGTAGTTAACTGATGTATTCTTTAGTTGATTAACGAGTTAATATTTAGTGAATTAATTAAATAATTAATTCACACCACTCTCACTAGTGTATCAATCAGTTAGACTAGATACAACTAGCTCAACTGAGTCTAACTGAGTTAAACTGAATACAACTCCACCAACTACTTCTATAACTCCACCGAATTGTCACATGAGTTCTAACCGAAGTCCCTCATGCAATAGTCTAAGAAACCCTTTTCGGAATATTGTATACCTTCTACTCACGTTGAGGCGCGATTCCAGGCACTTAACTGAAAGTGTCTAAAAAATATAATGTTTTTAGAGTCCAAATATTATTAGAGCTAATAATATTCGACATATCTATTTTTAATCAAAATTCAAAATAGTCCAAGCACTACTATGTTCTAAAATAGAAGTCCATCTATTTTTCAAACTTACCAACCATCCAGAAGACATCTCAAGTAACTCATAGAATATGATCAACATGTCTAAAAATAGACATAGTCTAAAAATAGACTTTGCGCCAAAAATAGCCTGCGGGCCCACTTAGTGAAGGTGATTCTTTTCACTAAGCTCATCATCTTGTTGAATCTCAACAGTCTTTTGATCATAAAGAATATGATAATACTTTCAAAAAACAAGAGGAAATATTGGAAGATAATTTCTAGAATCCTCAGGTAAAGGAGAAATTTTATTCTTCATGTCATTCCTTGCATCAACCTACATCAAATGATGATCACACTAATGAGGAAGTGGATGAAACTTTTTATTTTTCTTTATCTTACTATCTAAAGTAATTTGAGTGCAAGTCAGAAGATAAGATTCAATTTTTGGATGAAGTTGCTAAGAACGTAGAGAAAGACATTGAAGTTTTAGAAGACCAAATTCAATCCTATAGTTTTCATGATCAAGATCAGTATTTTCAAAAGTTTTCTATTCTAGAACACAAAGATAGGGTGTTGCTATCTTTCTCTTTTGAGATTGAAAAATAAAACCTTGTTCTTGAAAATAAGTTTGAGAATATGTTTGATAGCACACAACTGAAATATTTTGATGTTAAAGAAAGAATATATAAGTTTTCTAAAACTGCAGAATGTTTTGAGAATCATCAAACAGACTATGTCTTATATGATCCTATAGCCGACTACATGGAAGAATTATATAGTCCAGATTTCCAGTTATATTTTCATTATGAAGATCAGATACATTTTATGTTGCCTCAGTCATTTCAGTATCCTGATTACTTTTAGTTCAAGTGCAGTCAAGAGGTTTAAGTGTCAAATCAGAACAATGACTGGCTTCATTGGAAGTTTCATGTTTCTTGAGTCAAACATGAAGATTGTAGTTATTAGGGTAGGTAGGAGTGTGTGAATAAACTCAAAGTTGATTGAGAATCCTTTCAGTATGTACATATTTGGTCTTTCAATAGTAATCATCAAGCTTGAGCCTGAGGAGAAGTCCATAAGAGCTTGGCGAAGTATTCATAAATTTCAGAGTTTTTATTTCCAAGAACATGGGGCACTAGAACTGCAAGTTTTTTGATGTACCACAGGGGCACACCATCCCAAGTGAAGCCACTGTTATCACTCATAATTTTGTGAGTCATTACTTGACATGGTCATACAGGTCACTCCTCAAAAGGGTAAGGATTCCTTAAAAAAAATTCAAATTGACATAAGAAATTTCATTTTTTCATATTTAACCTATCCTAAATTTTCAATATCACCCTCATTTCATCTCAAAATCACCTCCATATAGGTCACATCATGTCTCATCAGTCATCATTTGTTGTTAGTTTTCATTTCCCAATAATTTAAATCTGAAAAGGTCACTTTAGCCAAGAATCCTTACTTTCGTAGTGAAACTGCCCATAAATACACTAACTACGCTACGAAAAGAGGGTTTTATGTTTTCAGAATGCAAAATTTTCCTGTTTTATACATGTTTTTAGAATGCAGATTATAGATAGCTGGAGATGTTTTTCAAAAACCCAGGAGAGATTTTTCTTCAATACATACTAACCTACAAAAATCTCCTTTCGTTTTGTAAAATCTATCAAGTATAGGGAGAAAAGAGCTCATCTATGAACCTTATGTTTTTAGAAAAAACATAGTCATATTAGTGATGAATAGACTTGCTAAAGCTGAAAAGGATGTTTTTTGAAGAGGAAACACCTCAAGGATCTTAAATTGAGTTTAATTATGTTTTAAGAGGTTAATGGAATGTTGAAGACCAATTTTATAAAGTAGGAGGTTAATTTTTTTAAGCAAATTTAAAATCTGGAAATTGCACAGTTTTCCATAGTTTCGTAGCATTTCCTAGGAATAAAGCTAGGAAAACGCTACCAAAACACATGTAGCTGACTTTTTTCCTTTAGGACCACTTTTTGTTGCTTTAAAGGAGATTAAATGGTAGTGATGAGGTGTCAAGTCATGATGGACACCCTGGGATAGCCGAAGAGAAGAAATTTTGAGTGCAAAAGCTATTTTTGGACGTTACGAAACTGCCCTATTTTCGTAGCGAGTTGTTTTTTAAGGTTTCCGAGCAAATGAAAAATTATTTTGGAAATATGAAAGAGGATTTTGTTTATAATAGGCTCCTCTACAAAAACCTCTCTCTGTTTCTACAAATCCCTCAGGGTTTGGAAATTAGACACTCATCTTTGAAACCTATATTTTCAGAATTTTCACTAACTAGATTTATGAGAAAATTGTAAAAATTCGACTTGGAGGAGGTCTAGCTCAACATCCATGTGGAATAGTGACACATCATCACTATAGTACACTCAGAAAATTAGTTGGTTGTAGTTTATAATGGTTATTAAATTATTTTTTTGAACTATTAATGAAAGAAGAGTCCTTTTTGTATTCAAACTCTGCAAAACATAAATATCCCTAGGAAGTCTCCAAGTGATAGAATCTTGTTTGAAATCGGTATCTGAGGTGAGAATTCGAAGCTAGAAAGGTGGCATATAATTTGTATGATTCATAATTCTATAAAGGACTGCTTTTTAGAGTTATAAAGGGCTGGGCTATGTTATGGCTGACTTCTGCTATTGTAAATAGGTTTTTGATCAGTAATGGAGAATGGCTATTGGTTTCATCCTTCACGTGAGATTCATTTGATACTTTCATGAACCCTATGTATCTTATTACTTTCTGTCAATATGTTAAATTTTTATTACTCATAATTCTTGCTTTGAATGCTCTGAATTCCTTTCAAACACTAAACTATTTGATATCTTTCTCAATGTCGTGCTTTCAGTATCTTAATGTTCATTACTCGGAATTCATGTCTCTCATGCTCCACTTCCTTTGAAAATTTATATATTGAGTAAACCTTGTGTGTGTGTATTCTATTGTCATTTAAGTATCTACGTGCCTCATCTTCCACAAGGAGAGCCTTTGTCATTAAGATCCCTGTCACTGACTCGATAGCCCAATGGTAGCAAGCCTTCATCTTTTCAACCTGCAAACATACAAAACCAAGATAAAATTCACAGAGTTAACCATCTAGTACTATCATTATCTAAATCATAAAACCCCCTTGAGAGAGACCTCTTAGACTGAAGAGGCTAAGCTTCAGTCAAAAGTTGGTTTGAAAGAATTACTCCAAGTTGACCATTGAAGTAGCCCAACAAGACTCAATTTGGTGATAACACATGGCATCAACCCATGTTGGTTGCTACAATTCTTCCTCAAAGGAGGATGGTTCTATCACAATACACTCCCTCATAAGAGCCATGTATCCAGTATACATGTCTAGGGACCTTCTCTTCCTCCGATGTGATGTAGGTGCACCTACATTCTTTGCCGCATCTAGCATCAATCTATCAGCCTCTCCGGTGCGCCTCCTACCATTTCTGGTGGATTGATCGACATGAGTGGTTTCTTCCACTCCATGATCCTTTGTTTGTGGTTGATCCACATCCTCAAGTTCATCCTTTGGAACCAAGAGTTCCTCCTCTACATGCAATTCAAGCTCCCTCTCAAGGGACAATCGCATGGCTTTCTCCTCATCAAATTTAACATCTCTCCTGACAATTGTCATCCTGTTAGTTGGAAAATACACCCGATAGTTGCAGGGAGTATCAGTATACCCCAAAAATATACCAACCTATGAAAATGGATATATGAGCCAAAAAATTTAAAATATGAAAAATACGGTTTCTTACCTGAAAAATCCTCCTCTGGTGTACTCATACCAAGTATCCGATGAGGACTATGGTTCTGTACAAATACTGTTGTGTTGCATTCCTCTACCCACATATGAAACGGTAGGCCCATATCATGTAATACATCTCCTGATGCTCCCACAATTGTTATGTTCTTCCTTTCTACAACCCCATTCTGTTGTGGGTTATGAGGTGCAATAAATTCTCTATGAATTCCTTATTTTGTGCATAAGTTCTTGAATTCATTAGAGATATACTCAGCACCATTGTCACTCCTTAAAGCCTTCACCTTATTCCCTGTATCTCTCTATACTAGTGCTTTGAACACCCAAAACTTAGAGAACGTATGATATTTCTTCTATAGAAATAAGATCCAACACTTTATAGAAAAATCATCAACAAAAATCACATAATACTTGTGTTTTTTTGTGGAAACTGTTGAGAATGGTCCACACACGTCTGAGTTAACTCTCTCAATGATTGTCGTTGCTCGGTTCTCCTTCTCATGAAAGGTGGCCTTTGTATACTTCCCCATGGTATCTTCCCTTTATTTTCCGTACCATTCAAGGTAAAATTCTCCTCATCAATAGTCTTGGATGAGGACCCATCCTTGGGATTCCGCTGAAACTCTTATTGTTCCAAGTCGGACCACAAGTGATCCCAGTATGGTTCCTTATCCCTCCCATTCACAGAGTCCCAGTAACTATGCCAGCTATTGGGAAGGCCTAGAAGTGCTAGGCTCACCAAGTCATCATCAGCTACAATAATCGAAACATTTCCAATCTCATCTCGAACTTGAGTGAACTTGGTCAAGTATTTGTGGATTGTGTCGCCCTTCCCCATTTTGATTTTCCTGAGCTTGTCCTTGAGTGCCAATTTTCTGTGGTACTTCTACTTTGAAATAGATCTGTCAAGGCCTTCCACATAGCATATGGAGTTTCCTTTCCATGGATACTCGAGACAATATGATCTCTAACTCCCTCTAATAAGATCCTCCTTTCCTCTGCGACATTCTTCCTCCATGCTTCATGTTACGCTACATATTCTTGATTGGGTTAAGGAATATCAGTGTCAATGAACTCCTTCAAGCCATTATCCTCCAATACTTCCTCCATCCTATCCTTCCATGCAACATAGTTCGAATTTCCCTCGAGTGCATATTCGAGTCTCAAGCTAGTGAAAGACATCGTGGTTATATTCTAGCTCCAAGAATGTATGTGAAAATTTGCATACTGTTGAACAAAAACTCAATTTCTTCTCCATGATTGTGATTCCTGGTGCTCTGACACCATGTATAGATTACACCAATGGATTTGATCCGATCATGCATTATATTAAAACAAGACACTAAATCCTTCTACAATATTTGTAGAATATAAATCACGATCACTCAATCACATGCAAGTAAGAGAAAAAATTAAATCAATCACACAACACAAGATTTTCCTAGGGAAAGCAACTGCTCAAAACCCCTCTATCTATATTGTATAATAAGCCAACGAATCATGAAACAATACAATGCATGTATTCTCACAAGAACCTCATACACTCTACCAATCGTCTCACACTGATCTAGGCACAATTGGAAAAACACATAGCCAATTTCTTGCCCACCCTTATCCTGCCTTGCTCACACAATACCTAGGCAAAATAAATCCCTATTAAATAGGAATTACAACCTTCCTCGATTGCATAATCCTTCATGGGCATCGTGTGGCTTTATAACTTCACCTGGGTAGTTCGCTAATAATACAATTAATAGTTATCTTCCCTTTAACCTCTGTCTCAACTGGGTCTTCATCATATTTGACATGTATGCAACTAATAAAAGAAAATCATCAGTTACTTGATATATCACTACTTCTGAATTAAATCTAATTTAATTCACTTGACCTCTCACTAGATCATCGCTAAGTTAGAACTAGTTAAACTGATTTTAACTCAATCATTTTGAGTTAACTGTTAAAATCACACTACACTAGTGCATTAATTGCAACTGGACCCCCAAATTAATAGAGTCACTCTACATGCCTCACCATTGAATCTCAACTAGAAAATATTGAGCTAACTAAGTCTATCTCACTTAGTTAACTAATACAATTTGTTATGAAATAATATTACAACTTATTGTCTAATTTATTTAAGGGAAAAATAAATTAGACACACATTTTCTTGTTGATTTTCAACAGTGATTCTAATACCAAGCATGTTGCCATGCAACTATTCACACATGTTAGTCACATGTTCCAAAGATCAAGACATCGTGTCTATTGGTTTGAAATCAACATTTACCAACACTAACAACCATATCATAATCAATTCACAATCATTAGTCATAATACTACAACTATCACCCACTTTCACTCAAGTGCATATCCACTATCTCAGCATATATTTTGTTAGTACAACCATCTTAAAACAAGACCATTCCTTCATGAAATATTATAGACATGTACTCACATCATGCAATTAATCAAACATTCAAAAACCCTATAAACATAATATGTTAGATGAGAAAAATAGACAACATAATCAAACTCATACCTCGATGTATCTTAAGGGAGGCTATCACATCTGCACAAGTCAGTCCATATTAGTATGACACAATATCACAAGTATATTGACTCATACCTAAATATCATAACCATAACCATCTACAAAGGCCAATCCATACTAGCACGATACATATAACATCAAGATCTTAGCTGCAATGACCATAATCATCATATTTATGACCACAATGCATATAACAACAAGTTACTACCATTCATGAATATCTAACGCATGTGCATATGGCCGCACTAATCAACTAGCACCTATCATGTCTGTAACCATAACAAAAATACAATTACAAGCATACATATAACCAAAATGGATATAAAAATCACTAACCATCATACCTGTATGCCAAAGATACAAACCTATACGATGATATGTTGTTACCCCAAGAGCTAGTGTTGTAACCCCGTTCTAGTAATCTGCATCTCCTTCTCCATCTTAGCCAACATATCAACATCATAACATACTAAGAGCGTCACGATGACACAAAATTCATAATGACCACCACGTTGCATGTATAACCTGTTATGCATGAATAACCATATACATTTAGCCTTTCCAGTCCAAGTGTTTGAACCATGCTCTTATAATAATATGTAATGACCCCTCCCCACATTAAGCCGCTTTTAGAAGTCCTTTGGGTAAATGTGAAGTAGAGTGCCACTATGACCTGACCTGACCTCCCAACTCCAGTTATGGAAGTGGGGCCTACAACTAAGAATTACTGAACACAAATTGGGATCCTATAGCGACAGATCACATAGGAACTGAAAACACCCTGGTGGTCAATCCCTAAGTTGGAATTGATTTTTCACTGACCTAACCCCAACCACACCAACAACAAGACATGCATGTGGTTGTGAGCCTCCAACCACACTCATAAGCTTAGATCCATGCACTTGTGAACTTTAGTGCCTGTAGTCTCGAGATATGAGACACCTTTCTAGGTTAGCCTCCAGACCACTACCTCTAACTGCTTATAGCCTTTAATAATCATACTTGACATTATGACCAAGATAATAATTCAATATTGAAGTGAGAACTTGACCTAGACTTCCTAGAACACATTAGACATGATTCCGTCAAACACATTGTAAACATGTAAGCTACAAGTCATGAATGCATATCAAAGTGTAAACCTCTATTATTTAGTTGAAAATCATCGAGAATGTATAATTCCCTCTCTAGTAGTTGCAAACACACTAGTTAGTCCATGCATTCTTCAAAAATTCATCAACTTATCAAGTATATCGATAGCCATAGCTAGAACATGTTATATAACCATGCTTATAACCAACATATAACTAGAGTATTAATAATGATAGAACAACCATCAATGTCACATAATAAAAAGTACAAGTACTCATGAAACACAATAGGAAAAATAGATGTTATTAACATATGCAAAAGCCAACCAAATTACGTACTTCCATGTACCACTCGACCATAGATTGAGCTAAAAAAAATCTTTCTTTCATCCAATGACATATGTTCCATATTCCAAGCATGAATGTGGTATCTCAACATAGAAACAACCAGGGCTTCATGGATATTAAACCACCTCCACCCTTAGGCTACCATGATCTCTCCAAAACTGGTCAAGGGATCACGAAACCCAAACGAGTTTGTATGCCTCAAAGTTTCTTCACCATTACCTTGAGGAGATTACCTGACTCCACTCTATTGAGGGCTTCCCAAAGATTAAAATACCTCCACCCCCAACCCTTTGGAATTTTCCGGAGACCACCTCATATGTTTCCAAAACCTTCTGATAATTCGAAGCTCAAATAGAAAATTATGCCATCACACTATGGCTATCTAGGAAATGGAAAGGAATAGATGAAACCACTATCAAACCACAAAATACCCATGGGCATGACAACAAATGAACCAAATGTACAAATGCATGTACCATGCATTCACACCTCAACCAGGAAATCACACATGCAACATGTTACATGCAAAACATTCCTCTTGATGTTGTTGATCCAACCTTTTCCTTACTTTCCTTTGCTTTTCCTTACTTCCCTTTGCTTGCTTGTCAAAGTGCTTGTTGTCTTTCCTTTTCTAAACCTACTCCAAATATGGGGAAAAATTTGTCAACTAATTATGAGGTGCCTTTTTATCATTGATGTCTCCATTTTCTTCATTTTACTTCATTTTCCTTCTAATTTCCCTCGCATGGAAATATGTGACCCTTCATCCCCATTTTCTCCTATTGTCCTTTATTTTCATAAATAAAATGTCAAATAATGCATTTTTTCTTTTTCCAATTCCTTTTCCAATTTCCTTATTTATAAATAAACAAAAAATGACACCCACTAGGATGCTTTTCCCACCATTCACCTTGGAATACATGCCACGTGACCTTGCTCTTATTATTTTTCCTTTATTAACCTTTATTACATGAACCTTTAACCTGAGGTTGTTACAATATAACTCTAATAAGTTCAAAATTGTACCAAATTAATGTTTATTTGCGTGAATTTAATGTGGCCCCATTAAACCAGTCTAGGAGGTGTATGAATTTGTTTCATAATTTTGCACACTTGATAAATGAAGTGACTTAGTATTTGAGCTAAAACTCGATCACTCTACCTCTGTATAAGAAACCCAAGGACATTCTCTAGCATTTCAAGATTCTTAAACAATATCGAAGATACGACGACAAGTTCAAACTCGAAAAGCCCTCGTTGAATTGAAGTTGAAGCAAATATTGGATAAAGTTGGAGAAATAAAGTTGGAAATCAGACTGCACGACATCCATAAGCCAAGGTCAAAGAAATCTAGTGTAATATAGATTGGAAAGCATTCAACCAATGGTTCAAGAAGGAAGGAAGAAATTAAAAATTTGTGGAAGAGGCACAAATAAAAAATCACCTTTTTGCACTCCTAATTGATGAGTTCAACAGATAGAAGGAAGAGGCTACAAATTTTATTGTCAATCAGATCCACAAGGGCTTCTTGTCGTTGCAAATACCCTTTCCAGTAACTACTATATTAATCCATAGAATCATTGGGTTACTAAAGTGGGGAGAGAAAATCCATAAAACCAACATCCTTGGTAACTGTATCCAAAAGCTTACATGGTCAATGACTACGAAGAATTCAAATGGGATGGTAATCAATCGACCAACCAGGCTAAAAATGGGATCACATCATAGTATCCCTTTGTTTCACGATAGTAGGTTGGACATCTAACATGAAACTAGACATGCTAAAGGAATTTATATAAATTTTTTAAGAAGGAAAGCTATTCAATAGGGAAAATGAAAATGCAGATATTATCAAGATGAATTACTAGGAATCCAAAGTTGAAGGAAGGTGATTCACTTCCATCTCTAATGATTTGGCTCAAAATGAGCCAAGTCATCCTAGTTGTAAAAGTATAATTCACTGCAACAAAAACCTTGACCATGCATAAGTATTGGTTGTTTATAGTCAACATGACCCCAAATGCAAGCTCCATCCCACAAAAAATAATGTTCTAACACTCGGTGGAGAACTTGAAAAATACCTGTCATTGATGGAGAGTAGTACATATAGTCCATTGAGTACTCCCTAACATAGCTCATATTCAACTATTCCTAGACACCACTAAATTTTGGGACACTAAATTGATGGTAGAAAATCCCAAAGGCCTCACATATCATCCAACATGCGAGTAAAAATGTGAAGAATTAGAGAGGAAATATCATACCAAATTCTCCTCTTAGTTGTATGTGTTATCACTCCAGTAATTCTCTAGTTGTGAGATTTTTGGTTTTTAGTTGAGAATACTATAGGTAACCACAAAACAACTTTTAAACTCTAGGATCTAGCCTTCCTAGGGTTCAGAGAGGGCTATCTCTATAAGATTTAACTTTGTTTGTTTTTATAAAATATTAGGCTAGTTATGATTGTGCAATTGGTTTTGTTTTGATTGGTTTGGTGGGAAAAATCACTGGAATAGATGGATAGTGGGAAATATATTTGTCCATTGGGCTAAGGAGTCAAAAGTCAAGCATACAGAGCTAGGATCAAGGTCAAAAAGTCAAATGTTTTCTGGGAAAGATAGATAACCCTTGGAGATCTTGGAAAGTTGTTTTGTGAGATGGTATGATCGGGATAAAGAGAAATGAAGGGTTCTTTGATCCGAAAAATGGAAGTATTAGGTAGAGGTAAAATGAGAGAGGGAGAAATTAAGGTTTCCCTACACTGGAAATCAGATGAAAACATAGAAATGACAAATAGTTAAGACAAGGTTCTTTTAACAAATCCTGAAGTAATCCTCTTATTCATTCATTAAAATTTGGAAAACATTATGGATTACATGTAACAAAGAAAGATTACAATGACAAATTTAGAAAAATACTTCACTCCAAATAGCTCAACACTTGAATCCTGAAATATGATGCTAGTTGATCTAATCCAGTCTGCTACTCGAAATTTGAACACAAAAATCCTTCAAGTCCACAAAAATGACTATAGAAATGTTCAACAATTTATTCCACAATAATACTTCTAAAGATGAAGTATTTATACATAATTTTTTACAAAATATCCTAGAATGCTTCTAGGAATTATCTAAGGAAAATAAAATATCTTTACAACAATAATAGAGACAGTTGGTTAACAAATCAACAAGCGGTCCTATCTATCCAAAAGAAATAGAAATTGATTGTGGATAAGACGCAGCTAGCTGCCTTGTTGTCTTTCTAGCTGGCTTTAGATATTTCAATTCTATTTTGAAATATGATCTACTTTAACTGATACTCTTTCACTGATTCTCTTTAACCTCTCATACTCTTTAAACTCTGTAAAAGATTTTTACTGCTGCAAAAAATCTGGTTGACTGCAAATTTCAGCAAACTGTTTCACTGTTACCTTTCTTCCTTTTTACCTTTTTACAGTAAATCTGTTAATGACTGCCAAACTTCATCACTTGGAATTTGTATTTTCTTCAGCTTTCTGAAATTTTCATCTGCTTCTGTGTACCTGGAGAAAGTTGGTTTGATGACAAACAAGTGTTTAATTTCGTGCTGTAAATAGAATAAGTCCTCAAAACTTCTCAGTAGGACTTTTTCTGTTGGAATTCCTTGTCCACTACCTGCTTTTTCAACTTTTTCCTTGGCATATTCTCTGATATTTTTGTTATAATCTTCCTGAGGCATAAAATTTTCATTGATGACCAAAATATTTGGCAAACTCATTTTCCTTAAGTTCTCAAATTTAACCATGAATCTGGTTATGGAAATGTTCATGTTCTCACATTTTTCCTCCAACTGCTTCATTAGGTTCTTTTTAGTTATAACCTTTTTTATCTCAATGATAGTTTCAGCTCTATCAGTAATTTCAAGTTCTTCCAATTCTTGCATGTTCTTGTTGTTGAGGAGCTTTATAAGTTCTAGAGCTTGTTCTGGTTTGTTATCCAATTCCTCTTTAGTCTTTTGGATTTCTTCCAATGCTGCTTTTAATAAGTCTCTTTGTTCAAAAATCACTTGGTTGGAAGGCCATACATCATTGATGGCTTCTATGATTTTGTTCCACAAATGAATTTTCACATAGGAAATATGTTCCTTCAAGGTCAATTATTTCTACAATTTCTTCAATTCTTCATTTAATCTGATGACCTTTTTCTCATGTGTTTTTTCATTTATTTGAGCCAATTTGTTTGAATTAAGATTTTCTACCATATGTTTTAATCTACTGATTTCACTTGTCTTAAGAGACATTTCTTGCATGGCCTTTACCAGTTTTCTGGCCTCATCTGTATAGTGCACTGCTGTCGTAGATGATTCTATAGCTGAGGTTGTGGATGAAGTTACTGGCACTGCAGTAGCCAGTGGTTCGTTGGGTGCCAACTTTTCAGCTAAGGTTGAAGGCATAGTTGTAGTGATTATAGGAATAACTGTAGGAATTTCTAGTACTTTTGATATTTCTTTCTCCTGGAAAATTTTGTCCATCTGAATCTCCATTTCCTTGATTTGGGCTATCAACTGAAAAATCAAATTCATCATGTCATCTTTTTCTTTTTGTCCTTCTATTATTTCTTTTGTTTGAGGATATTCACTTTGAGGAAGTTTAAGATGTTTCCTCAAGGCTGCAATATCCTCATTTTTCTTTTTGACTAATAACTTTGATGCTTTGACATTAGCAGGGTCATATCCCACCTGAAAAACTAGCTCTTCAAAAGACTTGATTCTTAGATCCTTAGCATACAAAGATGCTTTGTCCATTTTAATCTAATATTTCATGTTAGAGATGGTGTTTTGGAGTTTTTGAGCACTCATGGCTTTAGTTGTAACAATAGAGTACAACATTTCTGAATTTTGTCTATGGAATTCAATCTGATAAAGAGCATTAATATTATCTGTTTGGACTTCCAAATCAACCTTCTTATAATCTGCCACTGTCTTAGGGGATTTGACTGTGGGCTGCAACACTAACATGATTAGTTTATTGCTTGAATAATCAAATGTAGACAGAAGTCTGTTTTTCACACTTGGTGTCCGCTTGACATATTGAGAATAGATATTGTTTTTGATCTCTTCATTCTTTAGTTTGATATGTTTGTATTTTTCTTTGATGTCTAGATCTTTCTCCTCAGCTGCTTGTGAGGAAGAGGCTTCCATGCTCTGTTGTCTTTCTATCAATTGTGCATATTCATTGTCAACTTGTTCTTCATTCTGATTCTTAGTAACTGGCTCATTTATGATGACAGTGGCAACATCTGTGTTGGTATCTATAAGATTTGTTTCTTCAACATCAATTGTTACCTTCTCTTTATCCACTTAATTTAACTTAGGCCTTTTGTTGTATATTAACTTGAATTTTGTTTCAGTTGTAGTTTCAGAAACATAGACACCTTCTTCCCTTACTCGCTTGGTGTATTTTTTTGGCTAATCTGCAGTATCTAAAGTGTGACTAGTATCACTTTTATTCACTGCATCTATTAAGGTATTCTCTATCCACTCAGTTTGATTTGCATATTTTTCTATCTCTGTCTTTGTTTCATGAATCAAGGGTGTTAATTTTCATTTAACCCTTAATTTACTTAAGATCCCTTGTGGATCATAACTCCAAGGAAAGCTTTCTTCAAATATGAATTCCAATAGCTACTTTGTTGCTTCTTTATCTGCATCCCTATGATTGCAGATGAATGGCCCTATTTAATTCTTTAATTTGAACTAAGTTTTCTTCTTTGCTGCCATGAAATTTATAGAGTTAGAGTTTAGGATCTACCTGATATACTCCAAGGAAAAGATCCTCATTGAAACATGCTTGGGTAACTTGTAAGGTGAAAAATTTGACCCATAAACTCTAATCTCAGTATGTTTTTCATATTTAAGTACCAATCACCAACTTTATTCTACTCTGAAAATTGTAATATCTTCTTCATTTCTTCATTTATCCTTGGTTGTTCTGTTTTTGTTAATATTTTGATCACTAGATGTATGAATAATTTTGAAAATTCTGCATAAGTGAAATCTGCCCACACTTTCCTGAGCAAAGTAGTCCAGAAAATGATAGAAAGAGGATTTCCCTCTATTTCAATTTTTCAAAGAGTAACTGGAAAATTATCTGATTGAAAATATAAAAACATGTGGAAGAGGAAGGATGTGTATCTGAACACTCCTTCAATTGGAAAATTGGTCAATTGATGATGGATATTATCTGCAATGTAACCAACATAATCAAAGATTACAGATGGGGGTTGTCCTAGGGTAAAAGTGGATAAGAAACCCAAGATGGATTCATCTGTGTTTTCATTAGTGAAATACCCTAGGATGAAGGAAAGCATGGAAATCACATGTCTTGAACAATATTCTGGGAATCTGGAAGTGGAATATGGTGGATTTAATTGAGGAATATCTACATGCAAAGGCATAAATGTCTGTAAAATCATGAATCTCTTGGGAAAATATAGGCCAATATACAGCTTGGTGAGGGCCTCTATAGATAAAAGCACTGCTTGAGGATCAAGCTATAGTTGTAGCATTTGGTTAATAGATTCAACAGTAATGGTGAGAAGCACTTCTTTGTTAGCATTTATTATGGCTCTCTTCTCAGGCACATAATACTGTTGACATAACATAATGAATTCTTGGCATTGATGAGTTAATGGAACAACATATTTGGGCAAATGGAATTCCCAAATATGGACTTCTTCTTGATTATCTAAGGACTTCTCATAGCTCCTATTATGAATATCTAGCAGATTAAACTCAACAATTGGGTCTTCTATCTTGTAATCAGTATCAGCTAATGGAATGTGTTCAATGTCGGGGCTATAAAGGATTTACAACAATAGCAGTCTGAGAAGTCATAGCTGGAGTTGATTTAGGCACTTTGGAACTTTCACAATTGCTAGAGCTCTGCTTTTTAGCCATTTTGGCTACTTCTGCAAGTTTAGACAGTTTGCAGAGGTATTTTTATTTTAGCAGAGGTTTCTTGGATGAAGATGGTCAAATATGGGATTCTGACTGTCAAAATATAATTTTATAGGCTTTTGATGGTTTAGAAACAAGAAATGAGGGTTTCCTGAGTTCTTTTTACTGAGAAATTGGGCTGAAAATCACTTAGAGATTGGGCACAGAGGCTTTAGGATACCTTTAGAGGATTTCTTGCTAAATTTGGAGTTTAAACAGTTTATAAAAACTATAAAAACACACAATTTCTCTTTAAAACAATGCGCAACAAGAAATAGGGTTTTTGTAGAAATTTTGATAGGGTCTGGCCTATTTTTTGGGCTTTTTGGATAAATTTCAGTGATTTTTTTTCAGGCTATGAATGAAATTTGTCTTTTAAAAAGGTTTTTTCAATTTGAAACATGTTTAATTTGGAAGAAAAACATGTTATTCGTAGATATAGGGTTTCGAAGTGGTTTCTGAGATATTCGAACAGGTTAGACAGTTACTTGCTGATCTTTGGAGCAACGCAGAGCTCCTCAGCAATATTCAATGGCTGATGGTTGAGTTTTGTAGGCGCGTTGGCTCAAAAATGATGTAAAAATGTTCTTTTTAATAGTCAGGGGCTTTATACAGAGTTACTGTGCAGAAAAGAGGGAATGAAAGGTATTTTCAATGTTTATTATGAATTTTAGGGAAAACACTGCCAGCAATTAATGAAGGTCAAGTCAGGCGGGAAGGGTGCTTTCAGGCTTCAAAGGGTCTAAAACCGGAATCGTTATCGCATGTAGTTTGGGCAGTAAATAGTTTTGGAGCAAACCCACACGATCCTATAAGAATCAACCATGTGGAGGAGAGAGGAAATCAAAATACTTCCCATTTCGCGCATAAATGGAATGGGAAAATACGCACAAGTTTATTTGCAAAACTGTGTCTCTGTTGTCAAATCTTGGGATTGGATTGCGAACGGTCCAGATCAATCAGGGAATTTGCGTTGGGATTTGGAGTGGGGTCGGGGTCGGTTAATGTGGCAGGGATATTTAAAACCTTATAAATATACATTTAATCAAAGTTTTTTAAGCCTCAGGTTTAATATGATGTGGCGGGTATAATTGTTTTATGTGTTAATTTAATCATTAACCAATGTTTAAATCATTCATATGAGCGCAGGTTTTTTATTATATAGTTTTTTCAACCTTTAACAGTAGTTTAAAAACTATAGGGGACAGGATATTTATATTATTGCTAGGTTTAAACCAATGGGATAGGGCGGGGTTTTAATATTGTGCACATGGATTATTTAAAACATTGGTTTAAAGTAAGATAAAGGGTTTTTGTGGGTTTATTTTAAAATAAAGGGATTTAATAATATACGGGTGGGAATATTTTTAGGGATTTTAATAACTAAATTAGAAATTAATATGAAAGTAAAGGGTTAATGTATGAAATAAAAACACATATTTGACTCTAAGTAAAGTGAAAATAACATAGTTTATCTTTATTGTATTACTTCACACTTTAACTTAGGATAAAATGTATTTTTAGGGTTTATGAATGGTTTTTTGAAAGGGAATGAAATTAGTTATTTAGGGTTTCACTTTTGCTAAGTAAAAAATGGGTTTACTCTTAGGAAAAGGGATTATGATTATGAATGAAGGATAAATGCTGATGAATGTGGGTTTTGTGTAGGAATTCAATATTTTTTAACCAATCAGTCATTAAGCCTTGGGTTCAGTCCCAACAGAAGTCAGAGAAATGCTCTGAGCCTTTTTGAATAATAATTTAGAATACTGAATATTAGTAGGGGAGGGGAAATTAGTAATTGTTTCCCAATGATGCCTTATTACATGCTTTCTCAACTGCTTTTTACCTACCCGTCTTTATTTCTAACATTTTTACTTCATTTTCATGGGTGTAGTTAGGTTTGTAACCCTAAATCATTTTTTTTCAAAGCATAAATCTATCTAATTCTAACCTTATTTCATCTGAGGGATCAGATTAAACTGTTGAGCTCCTCATTTATTCTCTATCTTAACTACTGATTTGTCAATTTTATACTGTTTGACATATCTTTATTCTCTATCTAAAACATGAAATTCAAAGCATGAAAAGTTAAGATTAAATTGTTTAACCAATCATGGATTATGGCATTTATTGACAATCTGCACATAATCATTATTCTTGCAGTAAAGTAAATAGTAGTGGCATTTTGACTTGCTCACTTTCAGGTCTTATTTTCATTTTTTTTCTTTTGGGGTCTATCTTATTCTAAGTTCTTTGATCTTTTTTAGGACTTTTTACCCTCTTTTCATTTTTATTATTTTTCATTTTTCAAAATATGGGAAAACAACTTGCAAAGAGCAACGTATGTACATATTTACAAGACTATCATAGTCAATTCAAAAATTATGAATCCTATTATTATAGGACCCTAACAGTATGCATTCTAGTCTCTAACATATCTTTAGTTATGGGCCATTCTGAAAGGGTCAACCTCTATTATGCTTCTATTTTGGTATATCCATTCACAATACTTTGCATCCACTCACTTTTGAATATAGTCATATCGACACTCATGGATGGCATAATGGTTAAGGGAAAGTTCAACTACAAGCCTCAGTACATCATAAAGGTTTCGATGTTGGTAGGTTATTGGATTGGCCCAACTATGTTACCAATGGAGTATCCCCTTGGAAATGTAGAAACAGGTCGACCATTTGGTTAAATATGTGTAACAACAACAAAAACAAACCTCAAATGAGTAAATCATCAAAAATTTCAAGATTGGGTGTAGGAAACTAAGCATTCTTGATCCTACAATACCAAAGTATTTAGGGCTATGGAATATTATAGGCTCACAGAAATAATGGTTGACATAGCCCTAGAGAAGCATAAGACCTATTATCCTGAATCAATAGATAGACTTTGTAGACCGGAAGCAAAATTTATAGTTCTCTATCACGTGGTATTTTGTCTTAGTTTCAAAGTGTATGGGGAGGGCTCTAATAGAGAGGAAGAACTTGTCGAGCTTACAAGCACCTCCACCTCCAAATGTACTATCTCTAATCCCAATATACCGAAGATCAACCCATTCAGCAATAATTCAACAAAGACATGAAGAATATTGCCTCACCTTAGGTCGATCCCTCTCAACAACCTTATTGGCTCATAATTTTTATGAATTGTTTCATTTTCTATGGTTTGTTACTATGTATAGTAGTACTTTTAGGGGTCTATAAGGTGGTTTCTTAGTTATACTAAGGCACGTACAATTGTCAGGATATATCTCTAGCCTTTTTCTGTACCACTCAATTAAAGGTTGAAGCATTTGATTGGGGCATAGTTCTCATTTTTGGTAGACCTAAGTAAAACATCAATGTATTATTTTATGTATTATACTAATATTAAATTCTCTCAGTTTACAAAAGGGAAAATCATATACAACACCTCAAAACTACTCGTAACTTCTAAATATACTTTTTAAATTTTAATTGGAATTTAAAAATATCTTAAACCAATATATTTTCTTGATATAATACTAAAAAAATATGATAATATACATTAATACGAGTAAATTATTAGATTCATACACATATATTAGAGTAAAATTATAATCCAAAATTCACAAACATTCATAATAAAATAAAATACAACATTAATTTTTTCATGCAAAACATATAATAAAAAGGTAGAGTTTATGTCTTGATTTTATTTTTTTTAATTTGATATTTTCCGATACAATTCTTGGTTAAACTCTAAATTAAGTTTATTTTTAATAATTGGGAGGAATAATTGTTAACACTATCAAACCTATATCTTTAAACTTATATCAAATATTTCTCAATAAAATTAAATTTATTTTGAATAATTAGAAAAAGTCATTGTTATCATCTCCACCTAAATTTAATTCCCACACATAACATAACATAACACAACCTACTTAACATAACATAACACAACCTACTTGATATCTTTAAACTTATAAAAATATTTTTCAATAAAATACACCGACGAGAGATTCCTTCCTTCATTATCAATGTGTATTCATAACCTTTCCTTTCAAAGTTGGGTGAAATTGGCTTCCAACCTAACCCCAATGCGTTATTATCATTATTACAAGTGGAAACACAATTTCGTACCTAACAAGAGCGTTGATCCGGTTTTCCATCCTTATCATTCTTACACTTTCATCATCAACACATAGGACGGAAGACATATAATTATTCGCAATTTTTTACAGTGCAATTTCAAAAATAAAAAGATCCCGAGCTGTCTAGTGGGGTTGAGCAAACCCTAGAACCGTAATACCTTATAACTGATTTCTTTTAATACCCTCATAACTTTAATTATAATAATTATTTATCATTTGTTTGTTAATGGATACGGGATTTTTCTTTCTATTCAGTTTATGAAATTGTATATATTTTATTTTAGGTATAAATTTTGAAAGAAAAGCATATAAATTTATTAGTTAATAATATGTGTTTTTTAATTATAAATTCAAAATTAAATATAAAAAATGTATAAATTTAATATATATATAAATATAATTATTTATTATTATTAGTTATTAAATTTATATGTTACTCATTACTAACAATATATATTAATTTTAAATTTATAATTTTAAAGGAAAGAATTATATAATTAATTATTAATTTTATGTCAATAAATAAATACGATAATGTTAATGATTAACATTCATTGATATTGAAGGAGAGAGAATGGAGTCTATACACGAAATTAGTTTTCATACTTTGTTCTTTGCTCATGCACTGTCGCAGACTTGGTACATGGTTTGTGAGTTGTGGGTTCGTCATCGAAGGGCAACACATAATCTAGCTTTATCCTGGATGTATAAAAAGGGACTTGCTTGGTTTGGCTTAGGACGAAAAGTTCGCTTAGCTAAAATTTTTCGACTAAGGTCTTGGTGAACATAGGTACACTCTGTAACATTGTCTTCTATTAAGAATGGGTCAATTTTGTGGCCAAATCTGCACTGCGTAGACATATTATGGGACTCAAAATTGATTTCACGCGTATATTTTTTGTTTTCCTTGAGTCAAATACAAAGAGCAAGCTGATCAAGGCCACATTATGTTTATAGTTTCTTCTCTGATCTAGAGTTTCCTGTGAGTTCCACTTTGGGTGTGCTGAAGCTGGTGGTGGTACGTGTATCTATTCCCAGAAGGGATTTTATCACAGAAAAAGAGGTCACCCACCCTATTTGTATGGATCATTTCGATCCTCAAGCAGGGGGGTTTCACTTTCTTTCCAGATTTTTATAAAGAATGTGATTAGGAAGACATCCCTTTTCTAGACAAATGCATGAGACTCTATCATTTTTTCTAAAACAGAGTATAGAGTATAAGTGGGGCATACATGTAGAGCTTCCAATTCTAATATATGAAGGGAAGCTGATCCAGGACTGTTTACAAATCAAATACTATGACATCTTCATGATTTCAACCATAGTTTTGAATTTGAGGTTGTGTGGAGGAGCTCCAAGATCTAGGACACAAAATGGATCAATTTCTTACAAGGATGCAACAAAAAGGAAAGGCTACCCTTCCTCCCAAACAACCCTAAAATATTCCAAGACCCCATATCCAAAACAATCCTAGACCCTACATTGTTGAACATATGGAGAAATGTCCAACCATGGAAGTATATCTTTCAGAGGTAAACTCTCTCTTTTCTACCCTCAAATCTAAGGCTAGTATTTGTAGGTTTAATTTTTTTTTTGACCCAAACCCGAAGCATTACATCAAAGGATTTTTTCTCTTTGGATACCTAACTGTGATATGTATTTATGGTCCAAAATATTTTTCATTATTTAATTTGACACACAAAAGAATTGGAGTTTGTCCTGAATGAATAACCATGTTTCCCAAAATTTGAGGTTACAACTATGGTGGTTTCTACAATGTTGGTATGGGTGAGACTTCCAAATATCCCCCTAACTTTGTGGCACTATAGGGTCCTATAGGACATGAAAAATTCAAAAAGATGGACCGTGAAAGAATAGAGAAATATATTTTTACTTTTTTGCCAGAATATGTGTAGAGATAGAAATTAATAAAGGGTTACCTAGCCATATTCAAATGAAACACAAAAATTTCAGTTTGACCAAAGTATTAGATTCCAAGAATATGCCTATCAAGTGCTTAACATACTTCCAAACTAGACACATGTAGAAAAAATTTCCACAAGAAGAAAGAATCCAAAAAAAGAAAAAGAGGTAGGCCTATATAGAAACTGAATGGTGGTTTCCATATACACACCTTTTAAAAGAAGAAGAAGGATATATAATGGAGAGACAACCAATCCAAGAAAAAGTTGATGCACAAGTTCATCATGGAAACCAAGCAGAAGGGGAACTCTTAGCTCACAATATTGCTACCCTTAATCAAAACATAGTAGATATAGTAACAATCTAAGGTTCATAACATCAGAAAAAAGAGACACACAAGGAGGATGGAATGGTGGGAACACATCATGTCCCTGTATCAGAAAGCTTAGATTTGGATAAATAACACCCTCTACAGACATCCGGGAGTGAGTTAGCTTTGGTTCCAGTCACTCCCAATCCTAAGGAATGACATTAGGTCCAAAAAATAAAATGAAAGAAGGGGAAGATAAGTGACTTCTACAATACTTGATCTTCCCATTGTATTATATTTGTTTTTGTTATGAAACCAGCTCTAAAAATAGAAGAAAAGAGATATCAACGCCTTAGAAATAAGTCACTTCGAGGGGGCAACCTCCTTTACATTACATAAATGAAAAATTCTTGGATGATACAAATGAAAAAACCTCCTTTCTATATATAGGAATCCATGCAGTCATAATATAATCTTAGCCTACCTAACAATAATAATGTAAGGGCACAATAATAACAATATGGGGGCTACAGGGGTACAACATTAACAATAAGGGGGGCTACTCTAACATAATAAGGGACTAGACTAGTAATATAGGGACCTAACATTCCCCTCTCCTTCAAACAAGTGTTGTCCTCAATGCTTGATTATTTCTTGATCCTTCTGTATAAAATTATTATCCTCCCATGTGGAATCTTCAATGGGAAAGTTCTTCCGTTTGCTGAGATACTTTGAAATTGATTAATTTTTTACTTATCAATTTCTTGTTTCTGTGACTGCTTCAGAACTCCTTCTGTTGTGATGTTGATCTTCCTGTTGTTTCATTCAATTATGCACCAAAGTTAGGTTATCCTTTGAGAGTTGGAGAACTTGTTGTTGGTGCTCGATATGATCTTCCACTACTTCATTATCCATATTATCTTTCATTTTATCCTTCAAACCATTCTACTTAGCCTTCATTTTATATTCTAAACCATCTATGTCATCTTTTATTGCTCTTTGTAATATCGAAATTTGTTGCACTTGGTACCATAATTTTGATATCTCATACTTCAATTCTTCCTCTTCATGCATCATAGCATAGATTTCTGAGGGCTTAAATAATATGGAATTATTTTTGGGAGCCATTATAGAACCCAATACTGATAAAATGCTTCAATATTCCCTTGGAATCACTTCAAACTTCTTTTTCAAACAAGACTTATGCAATTTGAAAACAAATACACACCTTTTTCTTGCTTTTGAGGAGCTCTATATTGAAACTGAATTATCTCTGTGATTTCGGATCTTCAATATTTGAAATTATGTCCTATAGTAGCCCTCTGAATCTTCCTTCCAATGCCACAGTTCTGGCTTGATTTGGATTCTTCAATACAAAGTTATGCCAAATCTCCCATAATGACCTAATTATGGAATGGTTCAGTAGATCGAACTTGTACGACATGCCACATGTCACTGTTTTGTCCTTTGGCTCTAAAATTGATATACAGAAAACTAAAGTTCGTGCACTTGTGACCACTTTTTATAGAATTCAAATCTGATGCCCAGAGAGAGAGTTATGACGATTTTCCCACAGTCACCTCTTTTAGATGAAATTAAGGAGCCTGAAAAAACCCTAACTTCCACAGATCATATCTCCACAAATATTGCAAACCAAGATCTAAAATTTTTACACAACATTCCTTAGGATTTCAGCTTCACTCTATAAAAATTTCAACTTCTGAACCTTCATAGCAAAAACGTTATAGTGAAAATTCCACGATGACCTGTTTAGGTTAAATTCGGGAGCCTCAAAAAATCCTAAATTCCACAGATCATATCTCCAAAAATATTGTGAATCAAGATCTGAAATTTGTACATGGTGTTCCTCGAGATTTTAGCTTTTCTCTGTAAATGTTTCAGATTCTTAACCTTCGTATAAAAAGTGTTATAGAAAAAATTCCATGAGGGGAGGTTTAGGTGAAATTCGGGAGCCTGAAACAACCCTAACTTCCACAGATCATATCTCCAAAAATATTTTGAACTAAGATTTGAAATTTGTACACAACTTCCCTCAGGATTTCGGCTTCGCTCTGTAAAATTTTTAGCTTCTGAACCTTCGTAGAAAACAAGTTATGGTGAAAATTCCACGATGACCTATTTTGAGCAGCGAAGAATCCAAACCTCTGATACCAAATGTTATGAAACCAACTCCAAAAATAGAAGAAAAGAGAGATCAACACCATAAAAATAAGTCACTTCGAGGGGGAAACCTCCTTTACATTACATAAATGAACAATTCTTGGATGATACAAATGACAAAACCTCCTTTCTATATATAGGAGCCCATGGGGTCACAATATAATCCTAACCGACCTAACAATAATAATGTAAGGGCACAATAACAACAATATGGGGGTTACAGGGGTACAACAATAACAATAAGGCGGGCTACTCTAACATAATAAGGGACTAGACTAGTAATATAGGGACCTAATAGTTTTTTTCTCTTTTTATTTTACTTCTCTTCAATTTCATTACATATATCTTCTTTGAATGATTTAAACATATGACAACGTTTTACTGTGTATGCCACACAAGCATGTGGGCATATTCCTAGTAAATACACACGTCTAGTGTGTGTATATGAAAAATGTATTTTCTTTCAAATTTGAATGGAAGTATAATTTTTTTGAAGGAAATATATTCACTGATATTGGAATTGGGTTATAAGATTTTACGAAGGGGAGATTGTTTGTTCAAAGGAATTCGATTTAGGGTGCAAAATGAGGAGATTTTTACCATTGCGAAAGATTCAAATCCCGTGAGGGCCTAGCCATGAGTCATGGAGCAACCTTGAGGTAGTGGTAGATTGAACATTTGGTTTCACCTAGAGTGATTATTGACATTTTTTGTAAGGTACACATGGTTAATTTTCTTATTTGCATTTATTTTTTGAAAACATAGTTGGAAATCCTATCGTAACTCCATTAGTCAAACCAACAATGGAGACAAGAATTATTGGATGTTATTGGAAAATGTAGGCTAACGTATCACCATTATTCAAGAAAAATCACTCTACCTATAATGTTGGTAGTTCGTAAGGGAATAATGTTAACTACCTTCTTCTTTTAATTCTTTATTGCACCAAAAATTATATTTACATTTAGATGCAATAATATTTTTAATATTATTGGCATTCTACAAGATGATATCTTCTTTTATTCCCCAATAATTTTTCTAAGACACAAAATTTCAATTCCATCCCCAAGTGAGTAGTTGTGGTTTTAGTGTTGGTTGTATTTTGTGGCAACTTTGGGGAACCTCTTGTCATCCATATTGTTTATCTTATTTTTGTACATTAAGTGGCCAATCAAGTTCATGCATTCAATTGGAAAAATATATTATTATTGTGCATTGAGTATGTAATCATAATCATGCATTCAATGGAAGAAATTATCACTTATATAAGGATAGGATAATGTGTATTTCCTTTCATTTTGAAATTATAATATATAAAATTCTTTTTTATTTTATTTATCTTTATCTAATATTCTCTAAAATATTAATCCTCGAAATTCATATATATATATATATATATATATATATATATATATATATATATATATGCTACTATGATGTATTTGAACTGAAAACAAGAGATTACAAATTTCCTCTACTATTCTGCAAAATGGAAATCACAATTTAGAAACACATGTAATAACATGCAATCATCAAAACCACAAGAACACAATGATTTTATAGGGGAACCCAACTGGGAAAAACCCCTCCATTGCTTTTCATTAATAATATGAGTGAGAAATTATTGCAATGTATTGCTTCGATCCTGAAGCACACTCTACACTATAAAATTTTTCTCTTGCTCTCTGTCCTGCTCTAGCTAACACTTGGCCAATACATTTCACAAATTCCTCCTATCCATTGCGCAATCCTTGAGGAAATTAGCTCCTAAAATATAGGAAATTCCTCCTATTTTCTAGCACAATTTCCAAGGAATGATTCACCTGCTTAACTGCCAAGCATGTACACTCAACTAGTATACAATTGATAGGAAATTAGCATTTTCCTCCACTCTAGCTAGGAAGTTCGAATTCCCTGCATGTCTCGGCTATTTTTAGCCGATTGACTTATTTAATTAAGAGATCACCGAGTTAACAAAAATTCTGCCACTCAACTAACCTTCAACCGAATCAATTAATTACTTGAGTTGAGTTAACTTATTTCAATTGAAAATTACTAAAATAGACTACCAAAGTTTAGCTCTCACCACATGCACAACTCTACTTCTAGCCTATAACTCGAATTTACTGATTAAACTAGTAGAAAAGGCCATCTCACATGGGTTAACTACAATCCAAGTCATCCTATTGATGTGGAAAATAAAATTACTCAATTTGACTATTGCAAATGTCAAATTGAACCTTTTGTAATATTCCAAAATTTTCCTACAATAAATTGGAATATTAATTTTTGTTGATTTCACCTAGGAGGAGAATAAATGGGTAAGGAGGCCCATGCATAATGAAAATCTCAATACAATCCCTCATAGTATGAAAAGGGATCATCATTGGAGCTGGTTTTCACACCCTCATGTGTGAACAGGGTCATTTGCAAGTGGACAAAGTCAAGTTTGACCAAGTCAACAATGTTGGGATAAGAGGTGGAGGACACTTAGAGAAACAGTGCAGTATGAATGGGAAGAGGGTTATTTGGTGGAGGAAACCCAAAAAGGAGTGGGACCCATGGAGAGGGGGCCTTCACTTCTTTAAAAGGAGGGCAAGGCAGCCATTGTTTCTCATGTTATGTATTATTGATTTTATGGTCTATTCATACTTTGTGCAATTTCCAGCTGTTTAGCTAAGTTGCAGTGCTGCTTAGCACGAGGGATTCTTGTTTAGGATTTCCTCTCCTTCTTGAGAGACCTCTTGAGGGATTGCACTGATTTTCCTCACATCCACGCTTGAGGCCAAGTATCCTCCTCCAAGACAGCGTTATTTCTGCAGCAGAATAATGTTGTGTTGCAAGGTGTTGCAGTGAGGGTTTACTACACCACTTCCATCAGCTATTTTTCAGAGGAGGAGTCTCTCTTTCCTTTGAGAGATCATTTTGGAGGCATTTTGAGTTGATTTCAGATCTTGGCATTGGGCCAAACCATTCACTTTCCCCTACAGCGCAGTTTGCTTCAGTGACTGCGTTGTTTCTAGTGAGCAAATGCTGTGGGGCTTTGCAGATATGTTTGGAGGGTGATATCTTAGGTGAGGGGATCAGCCTTTCACTCTAGAGATCTAGTGGAGGAAGTATTTTCATTGGTTGCAGCATCTTTAGCCTTCTCCACTTATTTCTATTCCTTGAGTTGTAGCTGCTACCCAACAACTCCAACATTTTGCAGATTTTGTATATTATAGCCAATCCTTCCAGGATTGACTTGAGGTAGCCTTTGGGAGCTGAGATCTTCACTCCCATTTTTGTATGGGCCATATATTTGTAAATCCATGTATTTAAAATATGTTAGCATGTAGTTTCTCTTATAAAAATGTGCAGTCATAGCTTGGACACACTTGTGTAGTAGTGTTTTATCATGATTTATGTACTTGTCTCTTGAGACTAAGCATTGCTATCTTGGGTAACATTTTCCTGAAGATCTTGTATTCATTTGTTGCTGCTATTTCTTAATAAGATGGCTATGGAGTTCTCTCACATTTCTATGAGTTGAGTGTCACTGCTACTCCATTGTTGTGTTTGCATATTGCTGGATCTCCAACTTTAGAATATCTTGAGATATTCTCATTGTTGTAGAAATTTCTTGATTTGGGATATTACACCTTTCTTGCTACAATTTTTAACACTCCCTGTTAGCAAGAAAGGGATTTTTCATCACTCATATCCTGCATTTGTGGAATTCAAATTTGATTATTGACAATGGCTTTGTCAACATATATGGATCATGCTCCTCAATTATAATGTATTGTAGCATCATAATTCTATAATGGTTATGATCGAGGAATATCCAATGCTATAATGGTTATGATTGAGGAATATCTTGCCAATGGTGCAAATGTTTCCTCATAATCCTCTCCCTCTACCTAAGATAAGCCTTTGTCCACTAATATGGCCTTGTACTTCTCGAATCTACCATCAGCTCCATGCTTCACTTTGTAGATCCATATGTAACCAACCACTGAATTTTTCTATGGTCTTGGGGCCACCTCCCATAAACTATACTTCATGATGGAGTCATACTCCTCCACCATGGAATCAACCCACATCAGTTGAGAAAATGTTCCCTCAAATCAAGAAGTCTCTATCTAAATGAATTGTGTTATGAGAGCCATATACCTAGTGTACCTGTTTGGTGACCTCCTCTTCCTGGTTTGAGATGTAGGATCTTCCACATGCTCCCATGCATCCTGCTAATCAAGGGTGCATTTCAGGAAATCAGTGGTAATATTCTGCATGATTTTTAAGGCCCATGGTGTAAGTGTCCCATGTTCATGTGCTAGAATTCTCTAACATTTTGACTTTCCACCTTTTATTCCTTGCTACTCAATGCAATGCAAGATTCTTCCTCAAGTTTGTAGATATTTTTCACTCTAATTCCAATATGTTTCACTTTCCGAATAGATACATTTCTCAGAAAGGATTTTCCCTTACTGAAAACAACACCATAGCCTCTATCTTCCAATACAACTACAAATATTAGGTTCTTCTTCAGCCCAGGTTCATACATAACATCTTTCATATGAAGATGGGAGCCTAAATTCCTCTTAAATGTTGTGGTTCTGATTCCTTGGGTATTGTACCTCCCATCATCCCCAAGTTATATGCGCATCTCGAGATCCTTCTCCTCTAGGTTATTGAAAAATTCTTTGCATCATGACATATGGAGTGAGGCACTTGAATCTAGATACCACACACTCACTATTACAGTGATTTCCATGCATGAAATTAGAGTGAAGTCTAATTTGAACTGTGAGGCAAGTGTCTCACCTCCTACTCCTCATGAAGACTAATTTTTATACTTCTTGTGCAGACACTTTGTGACATAGTGCCAAAATTTGTGGAGATGAAAAAATTTGATCTTGCTTAGGTCCTTCTTCTAGCCATTGTTCTAGCTGGACTCTAGCTTGCTTAGGGCCTTCTTACCCTTAGCTTTATTTCCCTTCCAAACCAAGGAAAAATTATCTTCCTCCTTAGATTTGGATGTTACTCCATCAATAGTGTCCTATAAATTTCTTCCTGCACCAAATCAGACCAAAGTCTCCCCCACTTTGGCAATTTTTCCCTTCCATTTATAGAGTCCTTGTAGTTGTGCCATGATTTTAGAAGGTATAAGAGACCTATAGTTCTTAAGAGGGTATATTTACTCCAACTCCTCTAATCTCATCTCGCCAATGAGTGAATCTGGAGAGGTAATGTGGATTGGTTTCATTTTTCTGCATGTAGATGTTTCTAAGCTTGTCCCTCATTGCCAACTTCCTGACATCACTACCATTTTCGAATAACTCGGTGAGGGTCTTCCACATAGAAAACAGAGTCTCTTTTCCAATAGAGGATATTTTATCCTAAAAGTGGCCTCCAAAGGAAACATAATAAAATAAAAGTTAAACTAATAAAATAAGAGTTTTTAATTTGGAGGTAAAATAAGAAAACCACTTTTTTTAATATATTTTTGGCTTATCTCCTTATAGGTTTACTCAAATTTCAAGTGTAGACACTTGTTGGATGTAGAATTAAATTCCACATATAACGAGTACCCATTACACATAATTTTGAGAAGACCCACATTGAAAAAAAAAATTGAAGATACATTAAGAACGTGTAATGAGTAAATGTAGTGGACATGCCCCCAAATGCAAGCTCCATCCCAGAAAAAATAATGTTCTAGCATTGGGTGGAGAACTTGAAAAATACTTGTCATTGGTGGAGAGTAGTGAAAATAGTCCATTTAGCACTCCCTCGAATAGCTCATATTCAACTATGCCTAGACACCACCAAATTGTGGTACACTAAAGGGATGGTAGAAAATCCCAAAGTCCTCACATATCAACCAACATGTGAGTAAATATTTGAAGCATTAGAGAGAACATATCACACAAAATACTCCTCCTAGTTGTATGAATTCTAGTATTTTGCATCCCTTTAGTTATGGGCCATTATGAAAGGGTAAACCTCTATTGGGATTCTATTTTGGTATATCCATTCACAATACTTCGCTTCCACTCACTTTTGAATATAGTCATATGGGCACTCATAGATGGCAGAGTGGTTAAGGGAAAGTTAAACTATAGGCCTCACTACATCACCAGGGTATCAATGTTGTTAGGCTATTCGATGAGCCCAACAACACTACCAGTGGAGTATCACCTTGGAAATGCAGAAAGAGGTTGACCATTCATCAGGTGCTCAAAATTATGCTCAAAAATGAAATTTGTCGGAATGGTGTGGAACCTAAACGACTACGTAGATCTCGTCGTTTTGAATCCAGCATGACTCCTATCGTGACATGATATGCTCCTGAAAACATGTTTTTTTAATTTTCCCAAACAGGCAAATATTTCAAAAAAATGACAGCTGACTGTGTATTTTGGGCTAGTGGCAGGCTACCACGTGGCCTCTTCTGGTTGGTCGAAAGTTAATTTTTTTAGGCCAATCAGGGCTCGCCACTTGTTTGAATCTTATTGGTTCTGGTTTGGCAAATTTTTATTGGTTGGGAGATGGCCAACCACATTTTTCCACATGGCCCAACTGGAGGCTACCACATGGCAGCACGAGGCCACCAAAAGTGGTTGGTATGCCAAACTGCATCTCATGGGATTCAAAACTGCAACCTTACCACTAACAACATGGAGCCTTAACTATATGAGCCACCGAAGTCCTTGTTTAAACATATGGCACAAACCGTATTTGAATATTTGTTGGCGGAATTTGGGATAAGGGTCAAGGGGTTATGCCTCCCCCCCCCAACCCCCATATACGATACCATTTACCCATGTCTCAGGACCGAGGGTGAGGCAGAGGTGGAGCCCACCAAACCTTTAATTCAAAAACAAATCCACCAAAATTTCATATTAAATAAATGTGTCATTTTTAATTAAATAATTTTAATTCAAACCATATCATTATGGTTTAAAAAAGCAGAGTTTAGGTGTTATTTGGAAAATTATTTAAATTTTCCCGAAATTCCATAAATTTGTTGCTTGGTTAGTCAAAAACATGGCGAAATTGTAGAATCGGTCCGCATTTGGGGAATTTGTGGTGAAGTTAGCAGAAAAGCTAGGGAGGCTCATAACTTCTTTAGTTTTTGACCAATTTTGGAGCAAAAAGAAGCTAGACATGCATTTTTGGGTATTCTGAAGCTTATTGAAGAAGTTTTGAAGCCATTTGAGCACTGCAAATGTATGTAATCATCATTTTGAGCATAATTAAAGAGGGTCAAGCCATTGGAAGTTGGAATAAGGAGACGTAGCCGAGGATGGGTGAAATCCTTCATCATTTGTTGTGTTGTGGCTATTTTATGGTGTATTTGTCTGCTATTTCTACATACTTCAGAGTTTATTTCCATGCTTTATGTGTTTAAAACTGAACGTAAAAGCTCACAAAAACTCAGTTTTTAACACTTGTAATTTACAAACCTTGAAGCACATTTTCATTAAGATCTCATACAGGTGAAGTTTGGTACCAAAGCTTTGGTTTTCTTGTTGCTGTGAGGATTTAATTTTTTTCAAGTGTATGTTATGGTTATAGGTTGGAGCTCAAGAGAGGAGAAGGAAAGATTGTGGTTGCAAGTCCTCAAGTTAGGTCAAGGAAAATGAGAGAAAGTTTTCCATAATCTCCACCACAAATCTACCTCAAATTGTAGTTGAAGCTTCAACAAGTATGTCAGATGAAGGAGAGCTTATCAAAGGATGAAAAATCCTTCAAGAAAGCATTATTTGATATGAAAAGAATGGTGAGATTTCTCTACGATGAGAGAAACACATTTTCATTAAGATCTCATACAGACCAAGTTTGGTATCAAAGATTTTGTTTTCTTGTTGTTGTGAGGATTTAATTGTTTACAAGTGTATGTGATGCTTAAAAGGTTGAAGCTCAATATAGGAGAAGGAAATATTGTGGTTGCAAGTCCTCAAGTTATGTCAAGGACAAGGAGAGCAAGTTTTCCATAATCTCTATCACAAATTCTATCTCAAACTACAATTGAAGCTTCAACAAGAATGCCACATGAAGGAGAGCCTGTCAGAGTATGAAAAATCCTTCTGTAAAGCATTATTTGATATGCCAATAATGGTGAAATTTCTCTATGATGAGAGAAGCACAAGGATGCAAGGTGAGAGCTCCAATATTCCAAAGGGAGACAAGTTTTCAAAAGGACATGAAGGAGATGGAGACAAGCCTCTAAAAGGTAATGGTAATGGTGAAAAACACCTTTATCACCACCATCCTCACCACCATCATCTTCTTCTACAACAAGCCCTTATCAAACACCTCCACATTCTCCAAAAAAGCATGGTAAAAATCTATTTTTAAAGCTTGACATTAAGTTTGATTTTCCTATGTATGATGGAGAGATAGATGCCGAAAGATTAGAAAATTAGGTACATCAGCTTGAAGTGTATTGTAGGATACAAATAATAAAGGATGATGACACCAAGATTCAAATTGTTTCACTAAGATTGGAAAGTGCAGCTCTTATTTGGTGGAAAGAAAAAACTCAAGAGGACATGAAGAAACATGGTAAGGTCTAAACCTATTGGAATGATTTTGTTGCTGAAAAATACATGAAAAATCCATTATCATACATGAAAAATACTATAATGTGCTGGAAAAACTTTACGCAAAGTAAAGGGGAAAGTGTGCAAAGCTATACTCAAGAGTTTAGGAAAAGAGAACTAATTTTTGGTGTAGAACTAACTTTGCTAAAGTACATTGGAGGTTTTCATAGTTACCTAAGACATACTATTCTCATGTTTAATCCTTCAAATTTAGATGAGGTATGTGTATAGACCACACATCTAGAGGCAAGTGGGAAACATGTTTCAGAGGAGACAAGTGAGGATACCTTTGAGTCTGAAGAGAAAGGAAAGGGTAAGGTCAAGGGTAAATGTAAGAAGATGTTTCAGAGGAGATAAGTGAGGATACCTTTGAGTCTGAAGAGAAAGGAAAGGGTAAGTTCAAGGGTAAATGAATATGGAGAAAGAAAAAATCAGATGAGAACATTGTTCCAAAGATGGAAATGATGAATATCATTGCTAGAAACTTCATCCAGAGATGAAACCCAACAAGCTTAAAAACAAGGAGAAGGAGAAGATAGCTACAACAATAACACATGATTTAGGTTCTAATTCTGGAGATGGAACGAAGATCATTGCAATGGTTTTGAAAGGTAAGGAAATTTCAAAGTACTATTTATTCAAGTTGTCTCAATCATTACTCAAGATGATGAAACAAGAATTGAGCTTTTCCATGTTAGAGTTATTTCAAAGCATACCAAGATTGGCACCCTACTTGATAGTGGTTCACAAGCATACTTATTTCTGAAGACGTAGTCAAGAAGTTGAATTTAGAAACCATTCCTTATCCAAGACCTTATCCTTTAGGTTGGATATGTAAGAATGCAAATTTTCAAGTGATGAGGAACTGCATACTTAGATTTGAAATCACTGCAAACTTTCTTGATGAAGTTGAACTTGATGTTGTTCCGCTTAATATTTATAGTATTGTTTTGGGTAGTCCATATCATTATGATAGGAGAGAAATCTTTCATCTCCATGAGAATAAGTATGTTATGAATATAATTCATAACTAATAGAATAAATACAAATAAATGTAATTACTAAATAGTCAATAAGGATTATGTTAAGTAGTCATTAGTTAACTGAAAAGGCATGTCTAAAAGACATGCCTAGTCATGAAAGGTCACCTGCATAGGTATATAAGCAAGGCCTCATTGTAAAATTTATCATCTTATCACATATAAATTTTTATATATAATAAATTATTATTAAAAATACCTCTTGGGTATTTTACAATTAAAGTCAACAAGCATACAGTTTTGTTGTTTCAGTGGTATTAGAGCCATCAGAGCTATTGGAGCCATGCTGCACAATATAGTCTCACGAGCCTATGAACGTATTTTACGAGCCTATGAACATAGTTTACCGTACAATGTGCCATTATGTGTAGATCATGAAGAAAGTGATCAGATTATAAAAATTCAAGAAAAGCTTCAGCAATTAGAAAAATCATGTGCAGAAGTTACAACACGCTTTAAAAAGAATTATGTGGAAATAAATAATAAGGATTATGAAAATAAAGATGATGATCCAAATAAAGATGATGTGGATGAGGACTATTTTGAGAAACAAGAAAATGAGCAATATTGTGACAATGAGGAAGAAGACATTGTTGGTGACAATGAGGAAAAAGATTTTTTTGATGATAAAGAGGAGAATGTGGTAGAAGAAAAGAAGAGAGAATTATCAGCAGAATTTGGAGGCCCTCGAAAGCTCCCAAGTCTCATTGGGAAAAAATATTTAAAGTCAGAAGACAACCAAGAAAAATTTGCCACAGTTAATATCAGTGTTGAGAAAGAAGAAAAAAAACCCAGGATAGAATTATCAGCAGAATCTAACCCAAATTGTCATCCAAAGCTCCCAAAAATGGTGAAATGTAAAAAAACATTGCGCACAAATTTAGAAGAAAGGAAGGCTTTTCATGTGAATCGGATTCCTAGCCTTGTCATTCTAGATAAATATGGAAAAATTGTAACCCCTTATGGTGTGGAGCTTTTTGAAGAATTCAGTGTCGAGGGCTATCTACTCACCGTAGAGAAAATTGATGAAGCGAGGGACTTTATTATTCAGGCACGTGATGCTCACGCCTTTGCCATAGCGGTTGAAATTATATTTTTAATTTATAGGTCATTCTATATTATTCCATTCTTGCGGGATGAAGAATTATCGCCTCTCACAGACAAACATGGATCCATATTTGGAGCAGTGCTTGATTGGAACAACCGTGCTGCAATTTGTGATTTTCTGGTAATAAAACCATCGAATGCTCCTAGGAGAATAATAGCCCTGAGAGGGACCCTGCTGAGAGTTCCTACCATAAGAGTTGATGTGCAAGACGATTGGAAACTTTTTACAACGAAGAGTCTTGGTGGCTCCTATAGCTTTAAGAAGACACCAGAGGCGGTGAGTAGAGCACTGGAGAAATATGGGAGCACTGAAGTGGGCATGGCTGGGCATTCACTGGGAGATGGCGTGATTTTGCAGGTTGGTAGGACCTTAACAATGGAGGGTATATTTCTAGAAACCCATCTCTTCAGTCCCCCTTCTGTATCACTGCCCCTGTGTCTCAGATGTGTTGGGGACAAGGTTGGAATGTTGTTTAATGTGGTGAAGGGTCTGACTAGCGCTATTATTCCTTTTAAAAGGAAGAGGGATGATGAAAAATAGTCAGATAATGAGAAACTGGGTCGTTCAGTAAGTAATGGTAAAAAATCAAGAAATGGGTTCCCCATCTTTATGTAAATGGTAACGATACCATCAGTTGTTACTACTCTAATTACAGTGAAAAGCCTTATAATTTTGACTTATCAAAACTTAATTATAAATCTATTCAGAGACTGCTAGAGCAGTCTGGTATGGAGCGTGTAGCTGTCAAATTGTTTCTGATTCCCAAGGGCCACTTGAATCGTTGGGATGCTCATGGGCTTGAACGATGGTGGTCTGAGGAAACAGAGCCCCAGTTGATTTTCAATGGGAGTACATTGATACAGCACCAGCTCGATTCTCTGGTTCATATGAAGGATAATTTATCATTTCAAGACCACCGAATAAGTATGTCCAACTTTTACTTTAGTTTGCACATTAAAAATGCGGAGGATATTATGATATCTGTTTGCAATGAACAAGAAAATATGAATGATCCCTCACAATCAGAAATGTCGACGATCAATATTAGCAGCATTTTTAGGGGAAAATGCATCGAAAATATTACAGCGGGTGCTTCAAATTATTCTGATATGAGAAATTTGGCACTGACATTTCTGGTACCGTGGGCAATTGCATACGATGAAAAAACTCATGAAATATTCACAGGTATCGTATCGAGCTCTAGTCGAGAGGAAAATTCCAGAGATCCACCTATGGTTGCTTCATTGTTGTGGTAGTGTCAATTGAATATGACGATGGCGAGACGGCCATGGAGACATCCAAAAGCCCTTGAAAGCCTTATACCCTGCCCCCGACTGGATTAAGTTCCTCTTTTTCGTAGCAGTACAGAGAGGTTTGAAGAGTTCTTTTACTTTTGAGTCAGATTTAATGAGCGAGGGAAGGTTTCAATCATTTTTTTTGTTCTATGAAGGAAGACGTATCAAAATGTATATACATGGTGACATTTAGAAGTTACGACGAACAATCTTGAATCTCCATATAGTTAATTATAATTATAATTAAAAAAATTATATAGTTTATAATTATATAATTCATATAATTTATAATTATATAAAATGTATAATTTATAATTATATAAAATATTAATATATATATTTTAAAAAAACAAAAAAAACCATGGGTTCAAACACAAGTGTTACATTATGCCGAGAGGTACCAGTGAATCATGACAGCAAATGAAAATGAAGGAGGTTGCCGGAAATTAAGATTTGAGGAAAAAGCTTTTGAAGGAAAAGGCAATGTTATGAATATAATTCATAACTAATAGAATAAACACAAATAAATGTAATTACTAAATAGTCAATAAGGATTATGCTAAGTAGTCATTAGTTAACTAAAAAGGCATGTCTAAAAAACATGCCTAGTCATGAAAGGTCACCTGCATAGGTATATAAGCAGGGCCTCATTGTAACATTTATCATCTTATCACATATACATTTTTATATTAATAAATTATTATTACAAATACCTCTTGTGTATTTTACAATTACTGTCAACAAGCATACAATTTTGTTGTTTCAAAGTACCCCCTGTTCAAGAATGGGATTGAGTAGATTGTTAGAGTGTATAGTAATAAGGTGAGTTTGTCTCTTATGCATGCTGGAAAAATGAAGATAATTGTGAATGCTATTCAAAATTTTGCTTTGTTGATGTTCAAGCATCAAGATGTTGTGAATGAGGCATTTTAAGGTGATGCATCAAATGAAAATTATTATTTCATTGAGGTTGATAGTGGTTGCGATAATATGTTACAGTAGTCTAACATGTTTCCTTCAAAATGTGGTCAACAAGATGCGGTACAATTGCAAAAGCATGAATCATTGTTGAGAAGTGATGTGAACAAGATGTCGGTGTAAGAGAGTGCAAAGATAAAAGAGAAAGTGTTAAAGAAATTTGACAAAGAGGGAATTGGGTTCAAAATTTCTTCTTGTGGGTTTGAAAAAGTATTGTCTTTGAAATGGGATGTTGCATGGCGATGGAGATCACATTTGGTCAAGAGTCAAGCCAAGCACAAGGCAAGACAAGCTAAACATCATCATGTCGATAGTGTTCGAGGTGATAAGAAATTGAAGTTGTTTTAGTTTACTTTTGTTGTGAAACCAGCTCCAAAAAGAGAATAAAAGAGATATCAACGCCTTAGAAATAAGCCACTTCGAGGGGGAAACCTCCAATACATTACATGAATGAAAAATTCTTGGATGATTCAAATTACAAAACCTCCTTTCTATATAAAGGAGTCCATGGGGCCACAATGTAATCCTAGCCGACCTAACAATAATAATTTAAGGGCATAATAATAACAATATGGGGGTTACAAGGGTACAATAATAACAATAAGGGGGTTACACTAACAACAATAAGGGACTATACTAGCAATATAGGGACCTAACATGCCCCTCTCCTTCAAAAAAGTGTTGTCCTCAACACTTGAGTAGCTCTGGGTGCTTCTGTATAAAATTCTCATCCTCCCATGTAGAATCTTCAGTGGGTAAGTTCTTCCACTTGATGAGATACTCTGAAATTGATCAATTCCGTAGCTGTCGAGTTCTTGTTTCCATGATCGCTTCAGGTTCCAATATGATTTTTCCTTCCTCATCAAGTTCTGGCAATATTGTTTGAACTGGAAGATTTTCACCTATAACCTTCTTTAAGCATGAAACATGGAAAATTTGATGCACTCGTGAAGAAGCAGGAAGCTCCAATTTGTATGCCATAGTACCAATATTTTGCAACACCTTGTAAGGACCATAGTACTTTGGTGATAATTTATTATCCTTCATAGCTTGCTTGAGGGACATTTGTTTGTATGGTTGTAGCCGTAAAAATACCCAGTCTCCTACATCAAAACTTCTCTCGCTGCGATGTTGATCTGCCTGTTGTTTCATTCGATTTTGTGCCAAATTCAGGTTGTCCTTTAAGAGTTGGATAACTTCTTGTTGATGCTCGATGTGATCTTCCACTGCTTGAACCTTCGAATTTTCTCTTAAAGATGATGTGATGGATGGTGGATGATATCCATAAAGTGCCATAAATGGGGTCATTTTTGCTATAGTATGGAAGGAAGTGTTATACCACCATTCAGCTAGAGGTAACCACTTCACCCATTGTGTTTGTTTATCAGATACAAAACAACGAAGATATCCCTCCAAAATTTATTTACTATCTCAGTTTGACCATCAGATTAAGGATGATAAGATGAGCTATGAACTAATTGAGTACCCAAACAAGAAAATAACTCCGTCCAAAAATTTCCAGTAAAAATGGGATCTCTATCACTCACAATAACCCTTGGGTTTCCATGTAGCTTTCGAATTGTGTCCATAAATGTCGTAGCAACTGTACTTGCTTTAAATGGATGAGATAATGCACAAAATTTTGCATACTTGGTAAGTCTATCAACTACCACCATGATGACACTCTTTCCTTCAGACTTAGGTAAACCTGTGATAAAATACATCAAAATCTCCTCCCAACGTTGACTTGGAATGGATAAAGGTTGTGGAAGACCCGGGGTCTTAATTGTCTCAACTTTATTCTGCTGGAAAACCAAACATTCCGCCACAAACTTTTGAATATCAGATTTAAGGCCATCCCAAAAAAAATCTTTCTTCACCTTGTGGTAAGTTTTTAAAAATCCTGAGTTGGGAATTCTTACAAAGATATAAGCGATCTTTTTACCATAAGGAATAATTTTTCCAACTAAATGTATCATACGTACTAGGATCTTGCTGAAAATTTTGAATGAGTGTCCACACTTCTTCGTCCTTCTTCCATTCATCTCTTGCTTCGGTTATCCAATCTGGTTGGATACTAGAAATGGCACAAAGAAATGCTTCCACCTCTTCATTCTTTCTTGAGAGTGCATCTACAACAACATTTAGCTTCCCTTTTTTGTATATTATTTCTAAGTCATAACCCAACATCTTTGTGACCCATTTTTGCTGCTCTTCTGAAGATAGTCTTTGTTCCAAAAAGTGTTTAAGACTATCATGATCATTTTTTACCCTGAAGTGTCTTCCCATTAGGTAAGTTCTCCATTTCTTTAGTGCATGCAATATTGCCAACATTTCCTTCTCATAAATAGGTTTCTATAAATACTTTCCTTTTATTGGACGACTTTCAAAAGCAATGGGTATTCCTTCTTGCATTAAAACAACACCAATTCCATTTCCTAAGGCATCACATTCCACAATAAAGGTTTTTGTGAAGTCTGGCGTAGCTAAGACTGGTGCTAGGCACATCGCCTCTTTAAGATTTTCAAAGGCCTTAGTTGCTTCAGGAGTCCATGAAATGCATCTTTCTTCAATAATTTTGTTAGAGGTGCTGCTATTCTCCCATAATTCTTAACAAACTTTCGATAATACCCTGTTAACCCGAGAAATCCTCACAACTGCTTTATGGTTGTGGGGACTTTCCATTCCTTAATGGCTTTAATTTTATTAGGGTCTACTTTAACACCCTCGTGAGATACAATATGACCCAGATATTCCACCTCTTGTACTCCAAAGAAACATTTGGATGTTTTTGCATATAATTGTTTCTCCTGCAATAGTTTGAGCACCCTGTCAACATGTTCAAAATGATCCTTCCAAGACCTGCGATAGATTAGTATATCATCAAAAAAATACTAGCACAAATTTTCTAAGGAAGGGTTTGAAAATGGAATTCATCAACCCTTGAAATGTAGAAGGTGCATTGGTAAGGCCAAAAGGCATGACCAAAAATTCATAATGACCCTCATGAGTTCGAAATGTTGTTTTCGGAATATCTTCAGTCTTCATACTAATTTGATGATACCCTGAACGAAGGTCCAATTTGGTAAAATAAATTGCTCCATATAATTCATCCAATAATTCATGAATCATAGGAAAGGGAAATTTATCTTTAATGGTGAGCTTATTGAGCTCCCTATAATCTGGACACATGTGCCATGATCCATCCTTCTTGTGTACCAATACTACAGGAGCAGAGAAAGAACTTTGACTAGGTTGAATTATACCCACCTCTAACATTTCTGCAATCATACGTTCAATTTCGCTCTTTTGGACACAAGGATATCTATAAGGCCTGATGTTTGGAGGAACACTTCCTGGAATCAAATGAATAGCATGATCATGATCACGAATAGGTGGGAGTCCTTTGGGAGTTTCAAACACCCTGGAATGATTGTCCAAGACTTGTTGGAGATCTGCAGAAATAGATGATTTTGATGTTGGAACTTCTAGTGAGCATAATTGTGCAATTACGCCTCGTTGTTCTTTCTTTAGAAGCTTTGTCATGACATTAGATCTTATTATCCTTCCCGGCTTCCCTTCAATACCCCGTAATTCGACTTCCTTTCCTTCTGAAAAAAATTTCAAGAAAATTTCTTGAAAATTAAAAGCTACCGTCCCCAAAGATTGTAACCATTGTACTCCTAGTACAACATCAACACCTCCCATAGGAATGGAAAGCATTGGACTATTCAATAAATATTCCCCAATGGTTAGCTTGATATTATGGCATTTTCCAGAGCAATTTATAGTTCCTCCATTTGCAACCATCACTTGACATTCTGGTGCTGGGTATAGGAAACAATTTAATTCCTTGGCTACTTTACAATGAATAAAATTATGGGTGCTACCTGAATCAATCAACACTATTACCTTTTTCTTCTTGATTTGTCCTTGTATCTTGAGAGTTTGAGGAGTGGTAATTCCCGCCAGTGCATTACACGATATGGTCGGATTCATTTCTTCCTCTTCTAGGGTTGGTTCCCGGTGTATATCCTCTTCTTGTTCATTTTCTTCTTCCTCTTCACAATCTATGTAAAATAATTTCTTCTCAGCACACTTATGACCTTTAGTGTATTTTCTATCACAACTGTAGCAAAGCCCTTTTTCTCTTTTTTCTTCCAATTTTTTTGGTGTCAACCTTGTAGGTTGTGGAAATCTAGGAGTAGCAACACTTTCCTCTTTATAGAAGTGAGTGGTAGGCTTCCTTGTCACCATAATTTTACATTCAATTTTTCTTTCCAACCTGAATGCCTTCTCCAATGAATTAGGTTCCAAAACGCAAACTTCATGTTGGATGTTATCTATTAAAGTACCTATGAAGAGATCAATCATGTGTTCCTCTGAAATATCAATTACCCTTATATTCAATTTTTGGAAGTCCTCAATGTGCTCCCCAATTAAACCCTTTTGTTTGAGATTTATCAATTGGCTAAAGAAGGTGTTGCTCTTTGTATCCTCATAATGTGCTATCATTTCCTCCATAAAAATTTACCAAGTGACAATTTTTTTATGTGAGCAAAGCCATCGATACCATACAAATGTATTTTGTTCTAAATGTAAAGTTGCAATGCGTACCTTTTGTGTGTTTTTCACATTATGGAGATCAAAATATTGCTCCATCTATACTATCCATGTTGCAGGATCCTTTCCATCAAACTTCCTCATATCCATTTTTGGAATATGGTGGTTCTTCCTGCCAACATTAGATTTTATGAAATCATGATTAACATTTATTTTTTTCTCATCATGAGTTTCCTCCACTATATTTTCACCATTAGGAAACATTTCTTGTATCAACTTTGTCAAACCTTCCATGTCTACTTTTAGATCATTCTTCATGTTTTCCATTTTCTCATTGATCTTAGCTTCCATGTCATCCATATTATATTCCATGCCATCTTCCATGCCATCTATCTTAGATTCCATGCCATTATTCAAACCTTCCATGTCATTTTTTGTTTCTCTTTGCGAGAGCTAAATTTGTTGCACTTGCTCTTGTAATTTTGATATGTCATGTTGCCATTATTCGTCTTCATGAGTCATAGTCAAGCTTTCTAAAGGCTTAATGGGTGTTGAATTATTTTTTGGGGCCATCTTAGAATCCAATACTGATATCTATTCTACAATATGCCCTTGGAATCAATTCAACTTGATTCTTCAAACAAGACTTATGCAATTCGGAAAAAAAATACACACCTTTTACTTTCTTTTGAGGAGCTCGATATTGAAATTGAATTATCTCTATAATTTTAGATCCTAAATATCTGAAATTCATTCTTATACTAGCCCTCTAAAGCTTCTTTCAAATGCCACAGGTCTGATCTGATTTGGATTCTTCAAGGCAAATTTATGTCTAATCTCCCACAATGACCCAATTTTGGATTGGTTCAGTAGAGCGAACTTGTATGACTTTCCACGTGTCACTGTTTCCTCCTTTGGCTCTAATATTGATAGACCAAAAACTACAGTCCGTGCACTTGCAGCCACTTTTTACAGAATTCCAATCTGATGCTTAGAGAGAGAGCTATGAATATTTTCCCATGATCACCTCTTTGAGATGAAATTCAGAAGCCTCAAAAATCCCTAACTTCCACAGATCATATCTCTAAAAATATTACGAACCAATATCTAAAATTTTGCAACGATGTTCCTCAGGATTGTGGCTTCGTAGTCTAAGCATTTCAACTTCTGAACCTTCATAGAAAAAAAATTATTATGAAAATACCACAATGACATGTTTAGGTTAAATTCAAGAGCCTGCAAAATGACCTAACTTGCACAGATCATATCTCCAAAAATATTGCGAACCAAGCTCTGAAATTTTTTGAAGATGTTCCTCAGGATTTTGGCTTCGCACTCTAAAAATTTCAGATTCTTAACCTTCGTAGAAAACAAGTTATAGTGAAAATTCCACTATGACCTGTTTGGAGCAGAGAAACCCTAGAATCTCAAAGCTCTGATACCAAATGTTGTGAAACCATCTCCAAAAAGAGAAGAAAAGAGATATCAATGCCTTAGAAATAAGCCACTTCGAGGGGGCAACATCCAATACATTACATGAATGAACAATTATTGGATGATTCAAATTACAAAACCTCCTTTCTATATATAGGAGTCCATGGGGCCACAATGTAGTCCTAGTGGGGCCACAATGTAATCCTAGCCGACCTAACAATAATAATTTAAGGGCACAATAATAACAATATGGGGGTTACAAGGGTACAATAATAACAATAAGGAGGCTACGCCAACAATAATAAGGGACTATAATAGTAATATAGGGACCTAACAACTTTTATTGACAACCGAGGAGGGAGCAAGTTTGTTTCTTCAAATTCTTTTTTTTTGTTCTGCAAATTATGGAAAATTGTACCAAGATGGTATCTACAATAGCAAGACAGGGTCTCGAGAACCAAGGAAAAAGATCAGTTTTCATGAAAAACTTAAATTGTTGAATTCAGGAAAATTCCAGTGGATTGAGACTAGAAGGGTGGGGGTGATGTACCCTCATCCAAATGTTCATTAATAAAACGGTTTTTGGGGTCAAAAAGCTTCCGGTGGGGAGGTGTGATTAGGTGCTCAAAATTATGATAAAAAATGAAAGTTTTCATAATGGTGTGGAAAATGAACAAATGCGTATATCACACTGTTATGAACCTAGCGCAACTCGTTTCATGAAACACCGACACTGTATGCTCCAGGAAACATGTTTTTTTCATTTTCCCAAACAGTAAATTTTTCAAAAAATGACAGTTGACTATGTATTTTGGGCCAATCACAGTCTGCCATGTGGCCTCTTCTCGTTGGTCAATTTTTTTTTTTTTTTAAGGCCAATCAAGCCTCGCCACTTGTCTGAATCTGATTGGTTCTAGTTTGGAAATTTTGTATTGGTTGGGAGATGGCCAACCACATGCTGCGACATGGCCCAACTGGGGGCCACCACATGGCACCACGGGGGCCACAAAAATTGGTTTGTATGTCAAACTACACCTCATGGGATTCGAAACTGCAACCTCACCGCTAACAACATGGAGTCTTAACCGTATCATCCACCAAAACCCTTGTTTAAACATGTGGCACAAACCGTATCTGAATATTATGTTGGCAGAATTTTGGATAAGGGGCTAGGGATTAGCCCCAACACCCCCCCCTCCCCCCCCCCCTCCCCCCCCTCTCGAGGGCATGGTGGAGGTGGAGCCCGCAAAGCCTTTAATTCAAAAAAAAATTCTGTCAAAATTTCATATTAAATAAATGTGCCATTTTTAATTAATTTTTTTTTAATTCAAACCATATCATTATGGTTTGAAAATGCGGATTTTAGGTGTTATTGGGAAAATTAATTGTGTGAAAATTTCGCCCAAAATTCTAGAACTTTGTTGCTCGGTTAGCAGAAAACAAGGTGAGATTGTAGGACTAGTCCAGATTTTGGGGAATTTGTGGTGCAGTTAGCAACAAAGCTAGGCACGCTCGTAACATCTTTAATTTTTGACAAATTTTGGAGAAGAAAGCGGCTAGAGAGGCATTTTTGGGTATTCTAAAGCTGATGGAACAAGTTTTGAAGCCATTTGAGCACTATAAAGGTATGTAATCACCATTTTTAGCATAATTAAAGAGGGCCAAGTCATTGGAAGCTAGACCAAGGAGACGTAGCCCAGGAGGGGTGAACTCCTTCATAATTTGTTGTGTTGTGGTTATTTTTATGGTGCATTTTTCTGTTGTTTCTGCATACTTCATATTTTATTTTTATGCTTTACGTGTTTAAAAATTAACAAAAAAGCTCACAAAACTCAGTTTTTAACACTTGTAATTTACAAACCCTCAAGCACATTTTCATTAAGATCTCATATAGATCAACCATTTGGCTAAATATGTGTAGCAACAACACAAAAAAACCTCAAATGAGAAAATCAATGCAAAATTTCAAGATTAGGTGTAGGACACTAGGAATTTTTGAGACTACGATACCAAAGTATTTAGGGCTATGGAATATTATAGGCTCACGAAAATAATTGTGGTCATATCTCTAGAGAAGCATAAGACCTATGAGTCTGAATCAATAGATATACTTTGTAGAATGGAAGCAAAATTTATAGTTCTCTATCAAGTGGTATTTGGTCTTTATTGAATTTGTTTTATTGAAGCATAGTTTTTATAATTTCTACCTCCAAGTATATAAAAATTTCAAGAAATTAATCTTCTTGAATTCAAGAAGTTTTTTTTTTTTTAACTATTCATTTCGTGTGTTTGATTAATATCTGTTTTTCTCCAGAGTCAAAGGATTTGAAACTCCAACTGAGTATTATCAATATCCCACTTTGAAGGTCCATATTCTATTTCAAGTAGTTGGAGATTTCCCGACATTTATTGGGAGGTTAGTCTTCAGTTTCTCATATGTTTTAATTCGAATGGTTATTGTCTTATCATCTTTCCTCGAACCAAACAGACATTTATTGGGAGGTTAGTCTTCAATTTCTAGTATCTTTTAATTGGCACAGTTATTGTTTTATCTTCTTTTGTCGAACTAAACACAAAATATTGGTCTCATTTACTATGAAAAAAATTAATGTGTGAATTTTTTTAAAGCGGTTTAATCTACTACAACTCTATTCTTGGTTTTATTTAAAGTGCTTGTGTCAAATTCAACCAATTTAATACTAAATCACAAATCATAGACAAAGGTATAATATTTAGAAGTTTTTTTAAAAAGGGTTAATGATATATTTTATTTATTTTTAATGATTTTTTTATACTAAATGTTTCAGGAACTAAGTATATTGTTTAGAAACTAAGTGTTTTGATATCCATCTATAGTTACTAGTCATTTAATTTATATAATTGTGCTAGTTATAATTTAGTTGTTGAATTAATAGGAAAACAATTATTATTAAGAATGATTCATAAATATTAATTAACTTGTCTTTATAATTTAATTTAAAAATTAATTTAATACTAAATCACAAATTATAGATCATCCCAACTCATTTTTTCTCTGCAAAAGAAAGAGATGCCATTTGAGATATAACAATAAAATTTTTGCTTCATATTCCCACTCCTTCACTGCCACAAATACAATTGCATTCAACTCTATATCAATCATGTTCAATTCCCATGAAATTTGTAGGAGACAATTGGTTGCGCAAAACAAGTTTCTTGGAATTGACATCTGGTTGAGTTGAAACTAAGTTTCTCCATATTAATTTGAACCAAACACTGCCAAAAAAAAATAAAGTTATATAGCTTCATTACAACCAATAAGGTAACATGCTCACCCAAAAGCAACATTTTAGCACTAACATTTTTACTTTCATTTTCCAATTCACTATATTTAAATTAAGTTGCGTGTGTTATGAAACCAGCTCCAAAAGTAGAAGAAAATAAATATCAACGCCTTAGAAATAAGCCACTTCAAGGGGAAACCTCCAATACATTACATAAATGAACAATTCTTGGATGATACAAATGACAAAACCTCCTTTTATATATAGGAGTCCATGGGGTCACAATATAATACTAGCCGACCCAACAATAATAATGTAAGGACATAATAATAACAATATTGGGGTTATAGGGGTACAACAATAACAATAAGGGGGTTACACTAACAACAATAAGGGACTATACCAGTAATATAGGGACCTAACATGCCCCTCTCCTTTAAAAAAGTGTTGTACTCAACACTTGAGTAGCTTCAGATGCTTCTATATAAAATTCTCATCCTCCCTATAGAATCTTCAATGGGTAAGTTCTTTCATTTAATGAGATACTCTGAAATTGATTTATTTCGTAGTTGTCGAGTTCTTGTTTCCATGACTGCTTCAGGTTCCAATATGATTTTTCCTTCCTCATCAAGTTTTGGCAATATTATTTGAACTGGAAGTTTGTCCCCTATAACCTTCTTTAAGCATGAAACACAGAAAACTGGATGCACTCGCGAAGAAGCAGTAAGCTCCAATTTGTATGCCATATTACCAATCTTTTTCAACACCTTGTAAGGACCATAGTACTTTAGAGATAATTTATTATCCTTATTAGCTTGCTTGAGGGACATTTTTTTGTATGGTTGTAGGCATAAAAATACCCAGTATCCTACATCAAAACTTCTCTCGTTGCAATTTTTATCTGCCTATTGTTTCATTCGATTTTGTGCCAAATTAAGGTTATCCTTTAAGAGTTGGAGAACTTCTTGTTGATTCTCGATGTGATCTTCCATTGCTTGAACCTTATAATTTTATCTTAAAGAAGATGTGATGGATGGTGGATGATATCCATAAAGTGCCATAAATGGGGTAATTTTTGCTGAAGTATGGAAGGAAGTGTTATACCACCATTCAACAAGAGGTAACCACTTGACCCAATGTGTTATATTATCAGCTACAAAACAACGAAGATATCCTTCCAAAAATTTATTCACTATCTCAGTTTGACCATCGAATTGAGGATGATAAGATGAGCTATGAGCTAGTTGAGTACCCAAACAAGAAAAAAATTCTGTCCAAAAATTTCCAGTAAAAATGGGATCTCTGTCACTTACAATAATATTTGGGTTTCCATTTAGCTTTTGAACTGTTTCCATAAATTCAGTATCAACTGTACTTTCTTTAAATTGATGAGATAATGCACAAAAGTATGCATACTTGGTAAGTCTATCAACTACCACCATGATGACACTCTTTCCTTCGGACTTAGGTAAACCTGTGATAAAATCCATTGAAATCTCCTCCCAACGTTGACTTGGAATGGATAAAGGCTGTAGAAGACCCAGGGTCTTAATTGTCTCAACTTTATTTTGCTGGAAAACCAAACATTCCGCCACAAACTTTTGAATATCAGATTTAAGGCCATCCCAAAAAAATTCTTTCTTCACCCTGTGGTAAGTTTTTAAAAATCATGATTGTCCTCCTAAAGGAGAAGTGTGAAATTCCAAAAGAATATTTTGTTTTAGTTGGGAATTCTTTCAAATATATAAGCGATCTTTGTACCATAAGGAATGATTTTTCCAACTAAATGTATCATATGTACTAGGATCTTGCTGTAAATTTTGAATGAGTGTCCACACTTATTCGTCCTTCTTCCATTCATCCCTTGCTTCGGTTATCCAATCTGGTTGGATAATATAAATGGCACAAAGCAATGCTTCCACCTCTTTATCCTTTCTTGAGAGTGCATCTGCAACAACATTTAGCTTCCCTTTTTTGTAGATTATTTCAAAGTCATAACCCAACATCTTTGTGACCCATTTTTGTTGCTCTTCTCAAGATAGTCTTTGTTCCAAAAAGTGTTTAAGACTATCATGATCAGTTTTTTCCTTGAAGTGTCTTCCCATTAGGTAAGGTTGCCATTTATTTAGTGCATGCAGTATTGCCAACATTTCCTTCTCATAAATAGCTTTCTATAAATACTTTCCTTTGATTGGACGAATTTCAAAAGCAATGGGTCTTCCTTCTTACATTAAAACAACACCAATTCCATTTCCTGGGGCATCACATTCCACAATAAAGGTTTTTGTGAAGTCTAGCGTAGCTAAGATTGGTGCTAGGAACATTGCCTCTTTAAGTTGTTCAAAGGCCTTAGTTGCTTCAGGAGTCCATGAAAATGCATCTTTCTTTAATAATGTTGTTAAAGGTGCTGCTATTCTCCCATAATTCTTAACAAACTTGCGATAATACCCTGTTAACTCGAGAAATCCTCGCAACTGCTTTATAGTTGTGGGGATTTTCCATTCCTTAATGGATTTAATTTTGTTAGGGTCTACCTTAACACCCTCGTGAGATACAATATGACCTAGATATTCCACCTATTGTACTCCAAAGAAAAATTTGGATGTTTTTGCATATAATTGTTTCACCTGAAATATTTTGAGCACCCTTTCAACATGTTGAACATGATCCTTCCAAGACCTACTATAGATTAGTATGTCATCAAACAATACTAGCACAAATTTTCTAAGGAAGGGTATGAAAATGGAATTCATCAACCCTTGAAATGTAGAAGGTGCATTGGTAAGGAAAAAAGGCATGACCAAAAATTCATAATGACCCCATGAATTTGAAATGTTGTTTTCAGAATATCTTTAGTCTTCATTCTAATTTGATGATATCCTGAATGAAGATCCAACCTGGTAAAATAAATTTCTCCATGTAATTCATCCAATAATTCATCAATCACAAGAATGGGAAATTTATCTTTAATAGTGAGCTTATTGAGCTCCCTATAATCTAAGCACATGCACCATGATCCATCCTTATTGTGCACCAATACTACTAGATAAGAGAAAGAACTTTGACTAGGTTGAATTATACCAGCCTCTAACATTTCTGCAATCATACGTTCAATTTCGATCTTTTGGACATAAGGATATCTATAAGGCCTGATGTTTGGAGGAACACTTCCTAGAATCAAATGAATAGCATGATCATGATCATGAATAGGTGGGAGTCCTTTGGGAGTGTCAAACACCTTGGAATGATTGTCCAAGACTTTTTGGAGATCTGGAGAAATAGATGATTTTGATGTTGAACTTCTAGTGAGCATAATTGCATGATTATGCCTCATTTTTCCTTCTTCAGAAGATTTTTCATGACATTAGAGCTTATTATATTTCCCAGCTTCCCTGCGATACCCCATAATTCGATTTCCTTTCCTTCCGAAAAAAAATTCAAGAAAAGTTCTTGAAAATTAAAAGCTACCGCCCCCAAAGATTTTAACCGTTATACTCCTAGTACAACATCGGCACCTCCCATTGGAATGGAAAGAATTGAACTATTCAATACATATTCCCCCATGGTTAGATTGATATTATGGAATTTTCCCGAGAAATTTATAGTTCCTCCATTTGCAACCATCAAATGATATTTTGGTGTTGGGTATAGGAAACAATTCAATTCCTTGGCTACCTTACAATGAATAAAATTATGGGTACTACCCGAATCAATCAACACTATTACCTTTTTCTTCTTGATATGCCCTTCTATCTTGAGAGTTTTAGGAGTGGTAATTCCTGCCAATGCATTACATGATATGGTCGAGCTCATTTCTTCTTCTTCTAGGGTTGGTTCCTGGTGTATATCCTCTTCTTTTGAATTTTCTTGTTCATTTTTTTCATCCTCTTCACAATCTATGTAAAATAATTTCTTCTCAGCATACTTATCACCTTTAGTTTATTTTCTATCACAACTATAGCAAAGCCCTTTTGCTCTTTTTTCTTCCAATTGTTGTGGTGTCAACCTTGTAGGTTATGGAAGTCTAGGAGTAGAAACACTTCCATCTTTATAGATGTGAGTGGTAGGCTTCCTTGTCGCCATAATTTTACATTCAATTTTTCTTACCAACCTATATGCCTTCTCCAGTGAATCAGGTTCCCAAATGTGAACTTCATGTTGGATGTTATCCTTTAAAGTCCCTATGAAGACATCAATCATGTCTTCCTCTGGAAAATCAGTTACCCTTATATTCAATTTTTGGAATTTCTCAATGTGCTCCACCACTGAAACCTTTTTCTTGAGATTTATCAATTGGCTAAAGAAGGTGTTTCTCTTTGTATCTTCATAATGTGCTATCATTTCCTTCATAAAAATTGACCAAGTGATAATTTTTTGATGGGAGCAGAGCCATCGATACCATAAAAATGTATTTTTTTCTAAATGTAAAGTTGCAATGCGTACCTTTTGTGTGTTTTACACATTATTGAGATCAAAATATTGCTCCATCTGTAGTATCCATATTACGGGATCCTTGCCATCAAACTTCCTCATATCCATATTTGGAATATGGTGGTTCTTCAATCCAACATTAGAGTTTATGAAATCACGATTAACATTTATTTTGTTCTCATCATGAGTTTCCTCTATTATCTTTCCACCATTAGGAATCATTTCTTGTATTAACCTTGTCATCAAACCTTCCAAGTCTAATTTTAGATAATTCTTCATATATTCATTGTTGTCTTTCATTTTTTCATCGATCTTAGCTTCCATGTCATCCATCTTAGTTTCCATGCCATCCATATTAGCTTCCATGCCATCCATCTTGTCTTCCATGCCATTCTTCAAACCATCCATGCCTTTCTTCAAACAATCCATCTTAGCTTCCACGCCTTTCTTCAAAACTTCCATTTCATTTTTTGTTTCTCTTTGCGAGAGCGAAATTTGGTGCACTTTCTCTTGTAATTTTGGTATGTCATGTTTCACTTCTTCCTCTTCATAAGTCATAGTAGAGCCTTTTGAAGGCTTAATGGGTGTTGAATTCTTCTTAGGTGGAATTTTTGAACCCAATACTAATATATATGCTTCAGTATGCCCTTCAAATCACTTCAAACTGATTTTTCACACAAGACTTATGCAATTCCAAAAAATAAAATACACACCTTTTTATTTCTTTTGAGGAGCTTGATATTGAAACTAAATTATCTCTGTGATATCGGATCTTCAATATCTAAAATTCAACCTTGTAGTAGCACTCTAAATATTCTTTCGAATGTGATAGGTCTGACCTGATTTGGATTCTTCAAGTCAAAGTTATTCCCAATCTCCCACAATGACCTAATTATGGACTAGTTCAGTAGAGAGAACTTGTACGGCGTGCCACATGTCACTGTTTTCTCCTTCAGCTCTGAAATTGTTATACAGGAAACTATAATCTGTTTACTTGCAACCACTTTTTACATAATTCCAATCTGATGCTTAGAGAGAGAGTTATGATGATTTTCCCACTGTCACCTCTTTGAGATGAAATTCAGGAGCCTGAAAAAATCCTAACTTCCACAGATCATACCTCAAAAAATATTGAGAACCAAGATCTAAAATTTTTACAAGAAGTGCTTCAGGATTTCAGCTTCATTGTGTAAAAAATTTAGCTTCTGCAACTTCGTAGAAAAGAATTTATAGTGAAAATTCCACGATGACCTGTTTAGGTAAAATTCAGGAGCCTAAAAAAACCCTAACTTCCACAGATCATATCTCCGAAAATATTGTGAACCAAGATCTGAAATTTTTACATGACGCTCCTCAGGGTTTTTTCTTCGCTTTACAAAACGTTTAGCTTCTGAACCTTCATAGAAAAATAGTTATAGTGAAAATGTGACGATGACCTATTTGGAGCAGCGAAATTGTAGAATCCAAAGCTCTGAAACCAAATGTTATGAAACCAGCTCCAAAAATAGAAGAAAAGAGATATCAACACATTAGAAATCAGCCACTTCGAGGGGGCAACCTCCAATACATTACATAAATGAATAATTCCTAGATGATAAAAATGACAAAACCTCCTTATATATATAGGAGTCCATGGGGTCACAATATAATCCTAGCCGACCTAACAATAATAATGTAAGGGTACAATGATAACAATATTGGGGTTCCAGGGGTACAACAATAACAATAAGGGGGTTACAATAATAACAATAAGGGACTATACTAGTAATATAGGGATCTAACAGTGTGTAATAACTACTACGTAGAACTTGTCATTCTTACGCTTTCATCATCAACACATAGAATGGACTCATCAACACATAGAATGGAATTTCATGAACCACCACCAAAGGTAGACATATAATTATTATCAATTTTTTATAATGCAATTTCAAAAAAATTTAGATCCCGAAATATAGAGTTGTCATTGGCTAGACCGCAACAATCCATTGTGGTTGAGCAAACCCTGTAACCGCAATACCTTATAACTAATTTATTTTAGTACTCTCATAAAAAAAAAATTGTAAGCTTGGTAGGACTACATCTTCATCATGTCCAATGTATCACCCCGACGGGGACGGGGAATTGAACTAGTGACTTCAAATCAAGGAGTGCCTTTACAGAATACCCGATCACCATCTATCCAATACCTCATGGACAATACTCTCATAACCTTAATTATAATAGTTATTTATAATTTTTGTTTAATGGATATGGGATTTTTCCATTTATTCACCTTATGAAATTGTATATATTTTATTTTAAGTGTGAAATTATGAAGGAAAAGCATATAAATTTAATAATTAATAATATATGTTTTCTAATTATAAATTAAAATATATATATATATATATATATATATATATATATATATATATATATATATATATATATATATATATATATATATTTATTGATTATTATTATTTATTAAATCTGTATGTTACTCATTCCTAAATATATATTAATTTATAACTTATATATTAATATTTGTTATTTTTTGTGAATAAATAAATATGATAATGGTAATGATTAGCATTTATTGGTATTGAATGAGGAAGAAAGGAGTTTGTGCAAGAAATTAGGTTTTCATGCTTCACTCTTTGCCCATGCATTGTCAGGGGCTTGGTACATGGTTTGTGAGTTGTGGATTCCCCATGGATGGGAAAAACATAATCTAGCTTTATCCTATATGTATATAGAGGGACTTTCTTAGTTTGGCTTGCGATGGAAATACTGATTAGCTATAAATTTTCAAGTATGGTCTCGGTGAACAGAGTTACACTCTATAAAATTGTCTTCTAGTGAGGATGAGTCATTTTTTGTGGCTAAATATGTGTTGCGTAGACACACTGTGGGAATGAAAATTGATTTTAGGATATATTTTTGGTTTTCCTTGAGTCAGATACAAAGAGAAATCCCAGCAGAGCCATGTTATGCTTATTGTTTATTCTCTGATCTAGAGTTTCCTATAAGTACCAATATGTATGTGCTAAAGCCGGTGGTGGTATGTGTATCTATTCCCAAAGGGGATTTCATACCACAAAAATGGGCCACCCACCCTATTTGTATGGATCGTTTCGATCCTTAGGCAGGGGGGTTTTGGTTTCTTTCCAGATTTTTATAAAGAATGTGACTAGGAAGACATCCATTTTATGGACAAATGCATCATTCTCTATCAACTTTCTGAAACAAAGTATAGAGTATGAGTGGGGCATACCTGTAGAGCTTCCAATTCTAATACATGAAGGTAAGTTTCTCCAGTACTGTTCACAGATCAAAGTATACGCCATCTTTAGGATTTCAACCATAGTTTTGAATTTGAGGTTGTGTGGAGGAGCTCCAAGATCTATGACATAAAATGGACCAATTTCTTACAAGGACCCAACAAAAGGAAAGTTTACCCTTCCTCCCAAACAACCCCAAAATATTCCAAGACCACATATCCAAAAAATCCTCAACCCTACATTGTTGAAAAAATGGAGAAAGTTCCAGCCATGGAAGTATATATTTCAAGTAAAACTCTCTCATTTACACCCTCAAATCTAAGGCTATTATTTGTAGGCCCTGATGGTTTTTGGCCCAAACCTCAGCATTACATCAACACATTTTTTCACTTTGGATGCCTTACTGTGATATGTATTTATGCTACAAATTTTTTTCATTATTCAAGTTGACACACAAAAATAATTGGAGTTTGTCCTGAACGAATAGCCATGGTTCCCATAATTTGATGCTACAATTATGGTGTTTTATACAATGTCAGAATGGGTGACACTTACAACTCTGTCCCTACCTTTCTAGCACCATAAGGTCCTAGAGGACATGGAAAATTAAAAAATATGGATCGTGAAAGAATAGAGAAAGGTATTTTTACTTTTTCCATAATATGTGTAGATATGGACCTTAGTAAAGGGTTTCCTAGCCATATTCAAATGAAACACAAAAATTTATGTTGGAACCAAATATTATATTACAAGAATACGTCTTCCAAGTGTCGAACATGCTTCCAAATTGAACACTTGTAGAACACATGCCAACAGAAAAAAATAATCCAAAAAAGAAAAAGAGGTGGTCCTATAAACAAAAAGGATGGTTGTTTCTAGATACACACCTTTTAGATCAAGAAGAAGGAGAAACCATGGAGAGCCAACCAATCCAAGCATAAATGGATGCACAATTTCATCATGGAAAACAAGTAGAAGGGGATTTTTTAGCTCACATTGTTTCTACCCTTGATCAAAACATGGTAGATACAGTAACAATATAGGGTTCAAAGCATTAGACAAAGGAGACAAACAAGGAGGTTGGAATGGTGGGAACAAAGCGCGTCCATGTATTAGAAAGCTCAGATTCAAATAAATAACATCGTCTAGAGATATTTGCCAGTGAGTCAGCTTTGTTTCTAGTTAGTCCCAATCTCGAGAAATGACAGTAGCTCCAGAAAAGAAAATTAAAGAAGGGAAAGATAAGTGACTTCTACATTACTTGATCTTTTCCATTATATATATATATATATATATATATATATATATATATATATATATATATATATATACTCTTTTGTTTTTACTTCTCTTCAGTGCCATTTTAGACATCTTCTCTGAATGCTTTAAACATATGCAAAAATTTTACTATTTATGCCACACAAGGATCTAGGCATATTCCTGGTAAATTCACATGTCTAGTGTGTATATGAAAAATGTATTTTCTTTCAAATTTGAATGGAAGTACAATTTTTTTTAAGGAAATTTATTTATTAATATTGGAATTGAGTTATCTAATTTTAAGAAGGGGATATTATGTGTTCAAAGGAATTCGATTTAGGGTGCAAAATGAGGATATTTTTACCATTGGGAAAGATTCAATTCCTATGGGGGCCTAGACATGAGTCAAGGAACAACCTCGAAGTGGTGGTTGGTTGAACATGTGGTTTCTCCTAGAGAGATTATTGACTTTTTTTTGTAAGGAAGATATGGTTAATTTTCTTCTTTGCATTTTTTTTTAAACATGGTGGGAAATCCTATCATAACTCAGTTATTCAAACCAACCATGAAGACAACCATTATTGGATTTTATAGGAAAATGCAGGCTAAATTATCACTAGCATTCAAGGAAAACCATGCCTCCAATAATGACCCATTGAATTAATGGGGATATCCATCATTGTTGCTATCCATGAATGCAAGTTACTTCATGCAATATTATTCATTACAATTATTCAAGGGGATAATCACTCTACCTAGAATGTTGGTGGTTTGTAAGGGAGTAATATTAACTAACTTCTTCTTTTAATTCTTTATTGCATGAAAATTTATCTTTAAATTTAGATGCAATAATATTTTTAATATTATTGGTATTCTACAATATGAGATATTCTTGTATTCCCCAATTACTTTTCCAAGACACAACATTTTAATGCCATCCCTGGATAAGTATTTGTGGTTTTAGCTTTGGTCAAAGTTTGTGGTAACTTTGGGGAGCCTCTTTTTATCCATATTGTTTATCTTATTTTTTACATTAACTAGCTAATCAATTTCAAACATTCAATTGGAAAAATATCTTATTATTGTACATTGAGTACCTAGTCATAATAATACATTTAAAGGAGGAAATGATCACTTATATGAGAAGGTTCGGTTAATATATATTGCCTTTAATTTTGAAATTATAATTTATAAAATTATTTTAGATTTTATTTATCTTTCTCTAAGATTCCCGAAAATGTTAATCCTTGAAATTCATATATATATATATATATATATATATACATATTTGCTACTACATATGTATTCAAATTGAAAACAAGAGATTACAAATTTCCTCTGCTATTCTGCGGAATGGAAATCACAATTTACAAACACATGCAATGACATGCAACCATAAAAACCACAAGAACAAAATGATTTTATAGGGGAACCCAACTGGGAAAAAAACCTCCACTTCTTTTCATTAATCATATGAGAATGAGAAACTATTACGATGCCTTGCTCTAGTCCTGAAGCACACCCTGCACTGTAAACATATTCTCATGTTGAATTTCCTTCTCTTATGAACACTTAGCCAATAGAAGGCACCAACTTCTTCCTATTTCCTTGCGCAATACTTTAACAATTAAATCCTAAAATATAGGAATCTCCTCCTATTTTCTTGTGCAATTCCCAAGGAATAATTCACCTACTTAACTCCCAAGCCCGTACACTCAACTAGTATACAATTGATAACTACAATGTGCCTTTTCCTCCAATCCATCTAGGAAATTCGAATTCCATGCATGTTTGGGTTAGTTTTAGCTAATTTAGCAGTTTAAATGAGAGATCGTTGTGTTACAAATAGTTCTACTACTCAACTAACATTCAACCAACTCAATTAATTACTTGAGATCAATTAACTGATTTCAACTAAAAATAACTAAACTAGATTGCTAAAGTTTAGAAATAGCTACAAGCACAACTCTACTTATAGCCTATAACTTGAATTTACTAAGTAAACTAGTATACAAGGCCATGTCACATAGGTTAATTGTAATCCAAGTCATCCTGTTGATGTGGAAAATTGAATTAGTCAGTGTGACTAAGGGAAATGTCAAAATGAACCTTTCTTGCTACAATTTCTTACACTCCCTCTTATAAAGAAAGGGATTTTTCACCACTACTATCCTATGTCTATGGAATTCAAATTTTCCTCTTGACAATGCATTTGTTAAGATTTCTGCTTTCTACTCCTCAGATGGAATGTACTGTAGCATAATCATTCTCCTCTGCACACAATCCGGCAAGTGATGGTACCTTATATCAATGTACTTGGAAATTTCATGAAATATTGTATTCTTAGAGAGTTTAATACAACTTTGATTATCACAATAAATCAGTATCGGATCCATCTCCTAACCAAAAATACCCACAAGTATTTTCCTCATCCATATGGCCTCACATTATGCTTGAATTGCAGCCATGTATTCAACCTTTGTTGAAATGAGTACCAAAAACCTTTGTTTCCATCTATACCAGGAAATAATTGTTGACCCAACACTAAAGATAACACCTAAAGTACTTTTGCTGTCTAGTGGACTCCCTACCCAATATGCATTAGTGAAGCCTTGAAGCTTCACTCCCTCTTTCCTCATGTACAATAACCCATACTTAGTTGTTCGTCTTAGGTATCTCAACACATGATTTGTTGCCTTCCAATATAGCTTGGTAGGCTTCACCATGGCTTGAATCAATTGATTAAATGCATAGAATATGTTAGGCCTTAAATTCACCAGATACGTGAAGGACCCCATAGTATTTCTATAGATTGTAGCATCTACTACCTCCCCTGAAGAAGCACTCACCTTCCTCAAATTTGTAGCTAGAGATGTGTCTATAGGCTTGCATTTATCCATGTGAAATGTATGAAGTATTCCAAAGAATACTTCGCCTAACTCACAATATCTTACCATTAGCCTGACATACTTCCATCCCACTTAAGTAATGCATCAAGTGCATGTCTTTCATCTTGAATTCTCTTGCAAGTTCCTCTTTGCAAGAGTGGATCAACTTCTCATCCCTTGTAAGTATCAAGTCATCAACATAAAAAACCATGATAAACAACTTTTCATCTACCACAATGTGATAGAGGTTGCCATCTGCTTCACTTTTGGTGAATCCCAATCCACAGAGATATGTGTCAATCTGACTATACCATGCTCGGGGAATGTGTTGATACCATACAGGACTCTCCTGAGTCTACACACTTGTGTCTCAAGTCCATCTAGATGCTCTATGTAATTTCTTCCTCTAGAACACCATTGATAAAGGTGGTCTTCACATCCATCTACTAGATCTTCTACCTCATTTGCGCAAATAATGTTAGAATGGTTTTGATAGAGGAATATCTTTCCATTTGGGTAAAATTTTACTCATAGTCCACTCCATGTACCTACGAGAAGCCTTTGGCCACAAATATGTCCTTGTACTTCTCGATGCTCCCATCAGTTGCATGCTTCATTTTTTATATCCATATTTAATGAACCAATGACTTGTTCTCTAGTCTTGGGACCACCTCCCATACACTATTCTTCATGATGGAGTCATATTCCTCCACCATGGAATCAACCCACATTGGTTGAGAAATTGCTTCCTCAAATGAATAAGGGTTTGTCTCAATGCATTCTATCATGAGACCGTATAACTAGTGTACTTTTTCAGTGTGCATTTTCCTACGCTGAGATGTAGGAGCTCCCACATGCTCCCATCCATCCTTCACAAATATGTCAGCTTATTTGATTCTCTTCCTCCCCTATCTGGAATATTATGGTTGAGTGGGTGCCTCCACTCAGCCTATTTTCTGCTTTTCCACTTGTGGCTTCTCCACAACATCTTGAAGCTCTATCTGAGGCTCCTCCTTAGAAACTAGAAGCTATTCCTCTAGTGGGATACTCACCTCTTTCTCTAGAAAACATATCATAACCTTCTCCTCATAAAATTTGACATCTATCCTCATTACTGTCACCTTGAGTGATGAAAAAGACACCATGTAATTATGTGATGTCTCTATGTATCTATCGGGTCTCGTAATTGTCGCATTTTCATCATGTTTATCCTCGCCATTCCTCACATTCTATCACCTCATTTAACCATTTATCATACATCTTCATGGGTTCACCTCATTGTTTTCCAATTTATTTATTTTTAATATGATAAGAGAATTTATGATTAATTATTGGAAAATTAACATATTTCATCAATCCCTCAAGTGTGGATGAACTTTGTAATGTGTAGGAGTATCTGAAAGGATTATTCAAAAATATTCTTGAATATTTCCTCGACCATTTCAAGAATTAAAAGGATAATTGTTCAAGCTTATTCCAAGGAGAAGATCCTAGAGATTCCAAGGAGAAGATCATGGAGATTTGGATAACATATCTCATCCAAGATTTGTGAGAGATGAGTGAGGATTTGAAGGGATCATATTTTTTAATTATAGGGATGCTCATTGAGAGAAAAGTGGATTTGTAATTATGAGTTGCTTATCTTGTTTTCAAAGCAATCATGTATAAAAGAGAGTGCTCTCTCTTCATTTGGATATGGATGGAATATGATAGATGTGAGAAATATAGGAAGAAGTAGAAAATTGAATTAGAGTCTAGAATAAAGTTTTGGTTTTGTAATATTTCATGTTTTTTATTAATCGTTAATATATGTTGAGACAGGGTTACTATTCACATGTTGTTTTTATCTTATACGATTGCACATTTCCATTTTATGATGTGGTGGTAATGTTGTTGGAGTAGAATTGTTGAGGAAGGAAAATCAGGTTCTCCTAAGTTAGGAGCCTCTTCTCTCGCTTTCTACACATCACAAACTACTGCTCTTTAGTCTCTCTTCTTCAGGACAATAATCTAGGGAAGGACAACTATGTCCTCCTAAGTTAGGATCCCCTTCCTTGTTTACTACATCTTGACTCAAAGATGAAAGCATTAGAATAGGCTAATTTAACTTCAGTACTAAATTTCCATTGCATGTGCTTCGTAATTCTACGAAACCATCGGATTGATAATTTATGTGTAATATCCCGAAATAGGGCTTTTCTGCAGCATATAGAATATCTAAAGATATTCTAAAGTTAGGGATTCATAAAATATTGGACATAAAAATGTATATAAGCTCATAATATGTAAAAGGAACATTTAACCAGCCAATGGATGATCAGTAGAAGAAATCTGCCTAACTATTCTCTCCCAGAATGAGAAAATGTAGCATTCTGGACTATAAAAACATCACTTCCAGAAAATAACTCAATAAATATGGGAAATGGCACTTGGATCCCATGTTTTATAAATTATACAGCTTCCATATCAAATTTGAGCTTAAAAAAATCATTCTAGCTAAGTTAAATAGATCTCCCCAGCTAGAGATAGCTCAAAAACACCCCGATCCCATGACTTTCAACTGCAACATTTCTGAAGACTATGAGAGCATAATTCCCATGAGGGTTTCTATAGAAAATGATTAAATAAGACTTATCATAGGTTTATATTAATCATATATCAAAGGAATGGAGGTTGAACCTCTTTTACATCATAAATGAGACACTCGACAAGGGTTTCCGGCAATATACATGTACAAAAAACAGCACTGCAGAAAATAACACAGTTTACTGCAACTCTGTATTAAGCATGGTTGAATATAACATACAATAGCTGAATAATACATAAAATTTCCCTAGGCCTTCTCTATTAGAACTCCCGGAGGGAAATAAACACCTCCTCCTCAAACACTAGGACAAAAATAACAAAGTTTAACCCAGCAACAAATGCCCCTGTAGAAATGACGCAGTTCCTAAAGGTAACTGCACTGTAGATGTTGATGGCTATTTGGCCCTAATCCAAATGATGGAATTGAAGCTCAAAACCCTTCCTTTAGATCCCTTAAGTAAGCTGATCCAAGAATGGGATGGAATTCCCGCATGGGAATCCTTTGCACTAAGTAGTGCTGCAACCACAGCTAAATAGTTGAAGCATGCAAGTAATCAAAATAACAAATATAGCTGAATACTGAATGATCTTCTTGATGCTATTCCCTCCTTTTTATCTTTGGTGAACCTCCTCACCTCGGACCCCACACATTGTTGAGGTGACTTCCTAGAGAAGATTCCTCCTCCAAAATTGCGCTGTCCTTGTTGTCTTTCCTCTCCCTTGTAGTAGTGTTGTTGACTTGGTAAACTGGGACAAATCCACCTGCAATGCCTCTTTTCACACTAAGGTATCTTCAATCCAGCTCTCATATGTGTGTCTAGGCTGATCCTTGTTCACATTGAGCTAGTTTACTTGGATGATCCCTTCCTCCTCAAGAATGCATGTTGACTTAGTCAAACTTGACTATGTCCACATCTGTTTCGCCCTTGTTCACACCTGAAAGTGTAAAATTCAACTGCTAAGGTGATCCCGTTCCTTATTAAGGTGGAAATTATTCATATTTTTATTGTTCATGGGCCTCCTTACCCATTTATTCCTCTCCTAGGTGAAAGAAGCAAAATCTAATATTCCAAATTGATGTGTGCAAATTTTGGAATATTACATTATGTTAGGGAAATTATTTGACGACAATAGTTTTGCCCAACATTTTGGCGACGTTGCCAGGGAAGTACGATGGATTGAGGTATAGGTTACTTTTTCCTACAAGTGTGAATTTCAATTTCAACAAGCATGTTTAATTTTTGGATGTTTGATTTTTGTGCTTAGAGCGTTTGATTTCTGCAATTGTGAAGAGTGGTTGTTAGTTTTTTTAAAATGATTTAAAAATGAGTATAAGTTTGGAACAACTCACTCAAATCCTAGCAAAAGTTGGGATCTCCTCTTCCTATGAAAAGAAGATCTTAACAGTTGTGGAAAGCTTAACTACTACTCTGAAAGAGAATGAATCTACATATGAAAAATCATGTACATTTGATTAAAAACAATTAGTAAAGAAGGAAATTGAGGAGGACAACGAGGAGTGGCGGCATGATCTAAAGGAGGAAAATAGCGTCTACGAAAATCTTATTGAACAATAGTTCCAAGCGAGTATGAGGTTAGATCAGTTGTTTTGTTTTTATTTAGTTAAATGACAATCACAAAAAATAGATCTGGTTATTGTTGTGCATTTCCATTTTTCATGTGCGCAATCAGAAGTGAATATATTTTTACTAGTGTTGTATGCATGGTTACACTGGAAGTTTGATTACATGTAGTGATTTTTAATATTCAATTAAAGTAGAGTAGGTAGGAAAAATAAATAAATAAAACATTATTTTTAGTTTTTTTTTAGTTTTTGAATAAGTATGCAATCTATAAAAAATAATGTCTCTAATAATTTTCAAGATTAATTTTTTTAGATTTCTAAATTTTTAGTTTTTGTTTTTAAATTTTCTAAATTCATTTTATTTTATTTTATTTTTATTAGAAAAAAAATAAAAAATAAAAATATATATATACACATATAAAATCATTTAGATTTTTTTTTTTTAATTTATTTTATTTTGAAATAAAACAAATCAATTAAAAAATTATAGAATAATAATAAAATAAAATAAAAATTGCACAACATTGGTTAGGAAAACATTTCTGATCAACCTTCTTGGATCATAGACCTCTTTCGTATTACCATTTTCATAAGGCAATACAGGTCCAACAACTTTCCCTAGTTTTGCAGCACCTCCTTGCAACATTTTTTAAGGTGGTTGCAAGGGAGCCTTTAGTGCATTTCCTACACTCCTATTATGCTACTGCTTCTATGTTTCCCTAATATACCTAGAAGATTCATCACAGGATTCTAAAGTACACTCCCTTGAAGGACCTAATATTGTTTTCTCTGGCAAGGTGGCAATAGTGTTTGAGTGGACAATAGATAATCTTGGAAAAGATGCATGTTGTCATTCTAAAGGAACCACAAGTCCACGTTTACCATGATGTTCCCCAAGGTGAGAAAATTGTTTCTTAAATTTATCAATGACATTAGGGTACATAAAATTCAATCTATATGATCCATTTAGGTACTCTTTTAGCATATGTGGATGATATTCGATTATTTCCCGAAAATGGAGTTCCCGCACACATATTCTTTTGTAACCCTTTGACTCGCAAACTCAAACTCCATATTACTTATTTGTTGAGCTGAAGGTTCTCGCTCCACTTTTGCTAACCCTTTGAAATAAGCATCGGTCAAAGCCAAATTGCCGTTGGAAGATCCTTTGGGTCAAAAGATAACAATCTATCCAAAATTTTAAGCGCTGATGGGTTTGCAGTTCGAAACTTATGGGACAAGGATACAGGTTGTTTTTTTATGCATGCTACTCAAGTATATTCTAAATTTTTCATTGCAAACCCGAGAAATGGCTTCGATGGGAGGAATTCCAAATAGATCGATAAAAAAATCCAATTGATGAGATGCCCCGTTAAATAATTCGAAAACTAATGAGCTGCCTTGAAGAGAATCACAGCCCTTATCCATTCCACCAGGATAATGTAATATTCCTAAATTTTAGTTTTCAAATAAATGGAATATTATGGATTATTTTGTCACTAGGTAGGTGAATAAGTGGGTATGGAGGCCCATAAATCTCCTTAGAAATAATAAAAACACTGCAAGTGTGAAAGGAGACCCTATAAGCAACTAAATAAAGCACTTTTGAGTGTGAAAAGGGATTGGATCATGTTGAATAGGTCAACTTAGACCAAATCGACAATGTTGTTATGGAGGAGTGGACATTTAATGAGGAATAATGCAGTTTTGGAGGGAAATTGATTGCATGGAGGTAGTGACCTAATTGATTTGGGCCAAGGGTAAGGAAGCTCATAAATTATATAAGGAAGAGGATGGCAGCCATATTGGATATGTTTTTGGCTTATTATTTTGTATATGGTCTGTTTATACTTTTGGCATTCTTCAACTGTGTAGCTGAGTTTGTAGTGTTGTTTAGCACAGGGTGTTCCCAAGCAGGAATCCCATCTCTTTCCTTGAGAGGCCTCTTGGAGGATTATTGCACTACATTTCCACACTCAGGCTCAAGGCCAAGCTACAACTTTCTTCATCAGCATAGTTTCTGCAGAATATTGTGCTGTGTTGCAGGGTGCAATAGTGGAGAATTATATTGGGTGTCTTCAGAGCTATTTTTTCAGTGGAGGAAGGTTTCCATCCATTGGAAGACCTATAAAGAAGCCCCTTGGGATTTATTGACATATTTGGCATCAGGCCAAGGTGCATTTATCCCCTATAGTGTAGTTTTAGCCCAGATCTGCGTTATTTTAGGGAGGAGTTGCAGGGGCGGTTGCAATGGTTGTTTTGGGAGGTGATTTATTCAATGGATGAGTCATTATTTCATCCGGAGGGTCTATTGGAGAAGAGATGTAGGTTTCTGTGGAGCGATAAAAAGGGTCTTTTTAACTCCTAATTACCTTCACATTAATTATCAACCCAGGGACGACTTTTTATCTCAAGAGTGTACTCAGTCTGAGGCGGCTATTTACTCAAGAGTAATGTTTTGCAGTATAGTGCTTAAAATCCAAAAGTAAATGAAAGCTGGAAATAAAATCTACTTACAACATAGCACTTTAAGACTTAAATCATGCATTCGGAAAAATAAGCAATGTATCAGTCAAGGGTTCGGCAGCGATAACCCATCCCTTCGAAAACTGATGGAAAGGAAATTAGAGCATAGACCACGGGTCTGGGAGCTAGACAGTGAATGCCAAAGCTCACTACAGCCTTAGATCGTCTCTCACACCAAAACAACAAATGCGAGTAAAATGGAACGGCAGATAAGAAATGGAACAACAAAGTAAATGGACAGCAAACTGTAATTAAAGGAATCTGAACAACAAACTCTAATTAATGGAAATCAATAGCAAAGCCAAATTAATAGCAATCTTTATTCTAAGAATAAATCGGACAGCACACGGAAATAGAACAGCATTGATTAATGATGGAATATGAAACAACGTTGGAAAGTCAAATATAAATACACAATGACTTAACACACGGCACACCTTAATAGTAATCTGAGTCTGATACCGCAAGTATTAACTCTGGTTAGAAAGGGTAACGATTACAATTCATAATGGAACCACAATGTCAATTGAATAGCAATCGTATGAAGTATAAACCATAGAAAAATACAGTAATACCAGCTTAAGAAGGTTACAGCTTGGTTACTCTGCAATTAAACAACAATAACGTTATGTGGAGAACAACAATGTTACATTAACAACTTTAAAGGAATAGCAATACGTTAGAATGCACATTACGATTTTCTTGTTGCAGAGAATGAAATAGGAAATATAACAGAGCTGTAATAAAACACACCAGATTACCGATTCAAGCTGATAAGCAAAACCATGCAGAAATCAAAGAGATAATATACAGCGGCAAGTGTCCTCCGGGGCCGGGCCCTTAGCCTCCAAGGGAACACCGCCTTAAGTTAATCCAGACGCAGAGATGAGAGAACCACCAAGCTTATATTAATGCATCAGACAGAAGTACAATGAACCAGTTCTCACAAGACTCAATAATCAGAACTGATGTTTAACAGAAAATTACATAAAAACGTATCTCCAAATCATCCCCCTACACAATACGTGCTTCTCCTTTTATAATCAGAAGGAGGAGAAATTAAATAGTAAATACAATCTTCCCATAACAATATTGGATTTCTTCCAACCAATTGATCAACAAGAAAATAGATTTACATCCATCTTTCAACAACAGCAAGTCGAATTTGGCTTTTTAGCTGAGATTTGGAGGACGGCCGCAACAATAGAACTGAGAAAATCGTGCTTAAAGAACTCTGCGAATCTCTCAACACATGCCGAATTTCGGCAAACCGTTCTTTGTTAAAGTTAACTGGGTCCGTTCTGGACAAAACCCATGTTCCAGATTTTCTAGATTCGTCATCATTTGCTCAGAATCTCAACCGCAAAACTGTCACTCCTTATTCCAGCGCATTTCTGAGTTGGCACTTTTAATGATCAAATCTTCAATCTGGAAATTATCTTGGAGGCTAAAAATGGTGAATAATGTTATAACCAACTTATTAAAACTATCATTGATAAAATAATTCATAATCATCAATTTATTAGAAATAAAGGAAGATAAATAATTTTTCATCCATAAGAGCATAAATCATTTATAAAATGGATTTAAATGATAAATTATAACAAATGATATAATAGAGAAGAGTAAAAATGGATGAAATAAGTGTTACAAAGTGGTTGTATTCACGGCCCAACACACCCCCACACTCAATATGTTGCATGTCCTCATGCAACGAAAACCTGAATATATTGCATGTCTTCATGCAACCCCAAGACAAAACCCATGTGTTAACCAAACAATAAAAATTTGAGAACAAATGAATGCTTCCTTAATTAATGAATATTCAATTTTAGCAATCTTAATGAAGGCATAACAATTTTTACATTGACATTCAACTATATGTATGAAGTTGCAGCAAAATATGATATAGATAACAACAAACTTCATTAACCATTTTCTCAAAAACTACAAACCAGCTTTTGTTGAAATTTGGCAAGTAGATTTATAATATATGGATGCCTTTATGATCCAAAAATCAGACTGTTTTGATGCATTGATCATGAGATATAAACAAAATGACTGTAGCTGAGAGTGCATGATTTCCGAAATTTTATGAACCAATTTATCTTGAAATTGTCTAGGTTTGTATTAATGATACGTCTGTGTTTTCCAAAAATCACAAGAATTGAGTTCATAGTTTTAAAAATATTATGGAAATCAATTTCTACACTGAAATTGTGTGCCTTAAATGAGAAAGAAAATAGAAACATCCATCATGCGTAGCAATTCCTCCCCCTCTCTGAAGAATTAGCATGCCCTCATGCAATGCTAGAAAACGAATAGAGGTGGTTGCTACCAGCTGTTGAATTCTATGCTTGGTGTAAAACAACATGAAATAAAGGAGTTGTTGAGATGGAATAAGAATAGCAATGGATGATAAAGAATATGGATGACATGGTCATAAGAAAGAAATGAATGAAAGGAACACTCCCCCATACTCGAAAATGATATGCCGCTGAAAAATAGGGAGTGGTATAGATGTGGAATGAAGGATGATAAATAATGCTCAAAATGGATTTTCATGAAATTCTCCTAAATTCGTAATAAATCAGAAAATTATGCGATTTTACCTCAAGTTTTACCTCCAAAAATGTGGAATGACATATATGGACTGGCAGTTGTTGAAGCTGATGTAGACAGAGTTGGTGCTGAAAGTGATGCAAAAGGTGGAATCCAGGTAAGCACATCATGTCTGAAGAATTGTTCACGTTCGCGAGTTGCTCGAGCCTCTTATGTAAGTTGCAATAGTGTGGTCATGCTATGAATAGAATTCTGCCCATACTTGTTGTTTTCCTGCAAACAAAGCACTATTTGGCATACAATGTTCTTGAATCCATAGTGTAAGCAATAGATAAGATGCATGCAAAAATTTCAATCAGAAAAACTTATGTATACATGCAATACCAATATTTTGGCAAATCAACAAGTGATGGCAGAGTGCAGTAATCATATCGCATGCAATCCCATAATGCATACATTCCCCCCTCCAATTGGAAAAGGAATTCCATGACCATAAAGCATATGAGAGGTGTTGTGCTGATGGCAAGGCAAGGGAATGAAAAATATAGCAGTGAATGAAGCAGAGTACACATATCAATGATAGGATAGCGGGAGTTATGGTTATAATGAGAGCAGAGTGTGTAAAGATAGTTATGAATAAGAGATAGGACGCTTTGAATTGATGATAGGTGATGAAAAAGAGAAAAAGAATAACAATATGCCAAAAAGATGTTTTACTGATAGTATGCTAGCTGAAAATGATGTGATTGATCATAAAACAAGTTCCCATGCATAAAGGTTCAAAACAGGGAAAAAGTTAAGGAAATAACTTCTCTGATAAAAAGAAAAAAATAAGAAAAAGGTATTATGATAATAATTGACGATAAGATATAACTTCAATACCATAAGCAGAGCCGCTGCTGCCAGCAGGCGTCCATAGCCTCGGCAGGGTTGCTTTTTAACCCATATGAGCCAGGATCCTCAATTTATAAATGGAGAGTTACAGTGCTGTTCTACAGAAGAGATCAGTGTGCTGGCGTGGTAACCAGATAACCACACTGCCATTCACTGGGATGTAGCAAAAGTGATCGGGCCGGCTCGTGATGAGACCTCCTGTTCCAAGGATAATTTGACTATCCAATGGATCATAACCCTGGTGTGGTGGCCATAATGGGAATGTCACTTTGTTACAACCTTATGAACATGGTAGGCTGGCTCGTACTGAGACCCCCTATCCTCCATCTGCGAACAAAATTTTGTTATTATTACACATTTTTATGATAAAAAGAGGGAGGCTCAGTACTCCTTAAGAGCAGGGATGGTGGAAGAAGTTGAACATGTCAATAGAAAAATATACCATAATCTCATTTATTACAGACAGAGAAGATTATAATCCAGAAGGGTGGAACCAGCATGGTATTAAGATGATCAATCAATATCATGTTCAACAGAAAACAATGCAGTAAAGTAGTATATAAATAATTGTGTCCCTTTTGAAAATAGTCTATCATCAAGGAGTTGTCCTGTTAAAGATCATAACGTGAATGATATTAACTCACTTCAATAGAATCCATAATTCTTGTCCTCGTAAAAATAGTGTACTTCAGGCCATGAAGGGGAATCAGTCAAATGGTTGAGATGAACTAGGAATAGTCCCACAAGAGGAAGGAAGGGTTGCTCTCGAAAATAATCCCAAAGTGTTGCTCTTTTGAATGAACAGCAAAAACACTCAAAAAGTGGTGTTCCGTGTAGGGAACAGCAAAGGAAATGCACACGAAAAAGCAAAAATACACATAAAAAAATGTGAAAATGCAAATGTCGTTCCTTTGGAAAAAGGAACAGCAAAAACTAAAAGTGTCGTTCCTTTAGAAAAGGAACAGCAAAAACACACGTGCCGTTCCTTTGAAAAAGGAACAACAAAAATGAAAAGTGCAAAAGTGCTATTCCATTCGGAAAGGAATAACAAATCGTGAAAGTGCGGAAGTGTTGTTCCATTTGGAAATGAACAACAAAACGTAAAAGTGCAAAAATGGTGTTTCATTCGAAAAGGAACAGCAAAAAGTGGAAATGCAGAAGTGCTATTCCATTTGGAAAGGAATAGCAAAACGTGAAAATGTAGAAGTGTTGTTCCATTCGGAAAGGAACAACAAAAAGTGGAAGAGCAGAAGTGTTGTTCCATTCGGAAAGGAACAGCAAAACGTGAAAAAGGAACAGCAAAAAGAGTCGTGGAAAAGGAATGGCAAAATGACCCGTGACAAAGGAACAACAAAATGAATTGCTGACCAAAAAGGTGTTGTTCCTTTGGAAAAGGAATAGTAAAACGAAATTGCTGTCCCTTTGAAAAAGGAACAGCAAAAATGACAAAAGTGCACACAAACGTTGTCCCTTCAGAAAAAGAACAACAAAAATGCAAAAGCATGAAATGTGAGCACGCAAAGAATGAATTAGCTGTTCACTGTATTGATGCTGAAGATGGGTCACAGTTTGAATGAAGCAACACCTGAAACACAAAATATAAAAAATATCAGAAAAGAAACAACGTTTTATTTAAAAACAACATGTAAATAACTAAATTAAGTTACAACAGCTATGATGTTATGTCAAAAAAATGATCTCTTTGAAAAATGTTTTGGCAGCAGTGATAAGACATGAATCTTCAGATTGAAATCAATTCTTCATTTCTTCTATTATGAATCCGTTGGGTAATGACTTAGATGAAATTCATTTGTTTCGTTAAGTTTTTTTCAAGAATAACTCGTCCATAAATTGACCTTCTTTATTTTCCCAGGACCTGCAAAAAATGAGTATCTACCTGCAATAAAACATTAAATCATGGAGAAAGAGAGGTGATCGGGCTCCCCTAATCCAAGAATGATGCAAAAAAACAACAAGTAGTTATTCTATATAACAAATCCATTGAGAAAATAACAAAGTAAAATTTATTTGTCACCTGCGGGAGAGCAGTGGTCGACCATACTATCCAGCAGTGTTTTAATTACAACTTCTTTGTTTTTCATCGAAATTGAGTGATTCCAAAGCCAAATGAGAGCTAATTCAAAGGTTTATCTCCAGTAGCAACAGGTTTTAAAAATTCAATGCTATGATATGTCAAATTTTTTTAGAACAACCTGCATAATAGAGTCATTTTCGATTACCCAATCTAGACCAATGATTGATATTTCAAGCATAGATTCTTCGTTTGATGTCGGATTCAAATGATTCAAATTGGAAATGAAATTAGATTCATTTATTTATCTCCAATAGAAACAGGTTTTGAAGACAAGAAAAATTGATAGGTCAAACACTGTAAGGAACATCCGGAAAAACAGAGTTTTAAGGGTGCTAATTTACGATAGACAGTCAGTATTTTGATCATAACTTCCCCATACGATATCGAAAATGAGTGATTCCAATTGCATTGTAAACTAGATTCATAGGGGAATCTACCATAGAAACAGGTTTTAAAAATTCATTCATTTAGACCTCCAAAAACTGACTGTCCCAACTCTGTTCCTGAGCTGCCCGCTAGACATCCGGTCAATGTTTTGGTTCTAACTTTTTAGTTTCAAATCCAAATTGACTGATTAAAATTGGGTTAGAAAGTAGACATCAAGAGCTACCTAGGGTAGAAACAGGTTTTAAAAATATTCATTTTTGGTCCCTCAAAACATGACTGTCCCGACTGTTTTTCCAGAAAGTTCATCAAGCCCGCAAGCCAAAAAAAAATATGATATTGAAACATTTTTTTAAATTGGTGATAAAAGTGAATATGAGTGTTTGTAGAACTATTATTTCCATTATAAGTCATCTAAAAACACAAATGAATTAAAAAAAATTATCACCAATGTTGATTTGCATAGCATGTTGCAACAAAAAAAAACAACTAGTTTTACATAAAAAAACAAAATGCATTTATTTATTCCCTTATTTATTTTATTTTCTACACTAACCTATTTTAATTTGAAAAAATGAATATGACTACGTATATGAGTACTTCCAGTGGAGCCATTTTCGAAATAAGGCTTCACGTATACACATACCCAAATTTGAAAAATGCATATTAATGAAAATCAGGGTATGAGAAGCCAACTTCCCTTGAAAAGATGGAGTAAAAAATTGTTGAAGTATGGAGCAATGTTGCGAACAAGTGATGGAGTGAAACCAATCTTCAATATATCCGTTATGTTCTTGATTTCCCATATCCATCATATCATTAAGTTCTTGAGCTGTTAAAATGGTTTGTTGATGCAAACTAGGAGTAAGCTCATTTTCCTCCATGACTTTTACAATTTTTGAATTTAAAACATTCTGAATCTCATTGTAAGTTTTCTCTAATGGCGCATGTGAGATAGAATGGGTGGGAAGGGTGGGTAAATTTGGCAGTTCAACACTGTAAGTATGTTGTACTGGTTTATTGCGGTGAGGGTGTGGAATTAGTTGAGCAGGAAATTCAAAAAGATGTTGGGCAGTTTCTTACCATAACAGAAGATGTCCTTCATGTGTTTCTTCAAAGCTCCTTCTTCCAATGTTCCTGTCAATTAGTTAGTGAAATGGGTGGTGCTTACATCACCACTTCAATGAAATCATGTGATTCATTTTCCAAAATTTCTATTTTTTTCCTAGTCATTCACACAAAAATTCAAACATCTAAAGCAACAGCAAATCTGTTAGGAAAGCGGACAGTGGAGTAGGGCATTTACATGCTCCGCACGTAGGTTCTTACCTTCCGTTTTTAAGATCCAACTCTTCCCTAGCAGGCACTCATCAGATTCACACTACTCTTTAGAAATGGCTACACTCTCCCCGGCAACGGCGCCAAAATGTGGAGCGATAAAAAGGGTCTTTTTAACTCCTAATTACCTTCACATTAATTATCAACCCAGGGACGACTTTTTATCTCAAGAGTGTACTCAGTCTGAGGCGGCTATTTACTCAAGAGTAATGTTTTGCAGTATGGTGCTTAAAATCCAAAAGTAAATGAAAGCTGGAAATAAAATCTACTTACAACACGCATACCCTCAGTCATTCATTCGGAAAAATAAGCAATGTATCAGTCAAGGGTTTGACAACAATAGCCCATCCCTTTGGAAACTGATGGAAAAGAAATTAGAGCATAGACCACGGGTCTGGGAGCTAGACAGTGAATGCCAAAGCTCACTACAGCCTTAGATCGTCTCTCACACCAAAACAACAAATGCGAGTAAAATGGAACGGCAGATAAGAAATGGAACAAAAAAGTAAATGGGCAGCAAACTGTAATTAAAGGAATCTGAACAACAAACTCTAATTAATGGAAATCAATAGCAAAGCCAAATTAATAGCAATCTTTACTCTAAGAATAAATCGGACAGCACACGGAAATAGAACAACATTGATTAATGATGGAATATGAAACAACGTTGGAAAGTCTTTCAGTGTAACACGATGACAACTTGCGACGCGACGTAAATAGTAATGGGTAGTCATAGTATTAACTACGGTAGAAAGGGTAACGATTACGATTCATAATGGAACCACATCGATTGAATAGCGATCGTATGAGTATAAAACTGTAAATAATTAATACCGACTTAAAGAAGGTTACGACACGTTTTCCGCAATTAAACAATGGTATGTGGAGAAGCAAACGTGTTACATTATGACTTTAAAGGAATAAACGATACGTTAGAATGCACATTACGATTTTCTTGTTGCAGAGAACGAAATAGGAAATATAACAGAGCTGTAATAAAACACACCAGATTACCGATTCAAGCTGATAAGCAAAACCACGCAGAAATCAGAGATAATATACAATGGCAAGTGTCCTCCGGGGCCGGGCCCTTAGCCTCCAAGGGAACACCGCCTTAAGTTAATCCAGACGCAGAGATGAGAGAACCACCAAGCTTATATTAATGCATCGGATAGAAGTACAATGAACCAATTCTCACGAGACTCAATAATCAGAACTGATGTTTAACAGAAAATTACATAAAAACGTATCTCCAAATCATCCCCCTACACAATACGTGCTTCTCCTTTTATAATCAGAAGGAGGAGAAATTGAATAGTAAATACAATCTTCCCATAACAATATTGGATTTCTTCCAACCAATTGATCAACAAGAAAATAGATTTACATCCATCTTTCAACAACAGCAAGTCGAATTTGGCTTTTTAGCTGAGATTTGGAGGACGGCCGCAACAATAGAACTGAGAAAATCGTGCTTAAAGAACTCTGCGAATCTCTCAACACATGCCGAATTTGGGCAAACCGTTCTTTGCTAAAGTTAATTGGGTCCGTTCTGGACAAAACCCATGTTCCAGATTTTCTAGATTCGTCATCATTTGCTCAGAATCTCAACCGCAAAACTGTCACTCCTTATTCCAGCGCATTTCTGAGTTGGCACTTTTAATGATCAAATCTTCAATCTGGAAATTATCTTGGAGGCTAAAAATGGTGAATAATGTTATAACCAACTTATTAAAACTATCATTGATAAAATAATTCATAATCATCAATTTATTAGAAATAAAAGAAGATAAATAATTTTCATCCATAAGAGCATAAATCATTTATAAAATGGATTTAAATGATAAATTATAACAAATGATATAATAGAGAAGAGTAAAAATGGATGAAATAAGTGTTACAAAGTGGTTGTATTCACGGCCCAACACACCCCCACACTCAATATGTTGCATGTCCTCATGCAACGAAAACTTGAATATATTGCATGTCTTCATGCAACCCCAAGACAAAACCCATGTGTTAACCAAGCAATAAAAATTTGAGAACAAATGAATGCTTCCTTAATTAATGAATATTCAATTTTAGCAATCATAATGAAGGCATAACAATTTTTACATTGACATTCAACTATATGTATGAAGTTGCAGCAAAATATGATATAGATAACTGCAAACTTCATTAACCATTTTCTCAAAAACTACAAACCAGCTTTTGTTGAAATTTGGCAAGTAGATTTATAATATATGAATGCCTTTATGATCCAAAAATCAGACTGTTTTGATGCATGGATCATGAGATATAAACAAAATGACTGTAGCTGAGAGTGCATGATTTCCAAAATTTTATGAACCAATTTATCTTGAAATTGTCTGGGTTTGTATTAATGATACGTCTGTGTTTTCCAAAAATCACAAGAATTGAGTTCATAGTTTTAAAAATATTATGGAAATCAATTTCCACACTGAAATTGTGTGCCTTAAATGAGAAAGAAAATAGAAACATCCATCATGCATAGCAATTCCTCCCCCTCTCTGAAGAATTAGCATGCCCTCATGCAATGCTAGAAAACAAATAGAGGTGGTTGCTACCAGCTGTTGAATTCTATGCTTGGTGTAAAACAACATGAAATAAAGGAGTTGTTGAGATGGAATAAGAATAGCAATGGATGATAAAGAATATGGATGACATGGTCATAAGAAAGAAATGAATGAAAGGAACACTCCCCCATACTCGAAAATGATATGCCGCGGAAAAATAGGGAGTGGTATAGATGTGGAATGAAGGATGATAAATAATGCTCAAAATGGATTTTCATGAAATTCTCCTAAATTCGTAATAAATCAGAAAATTATGCGATTTTACCTCAAGTTTTACCTCCAAAAATGTGGAGTGACATATATGGACTGGCAGTTGTTGAAGCTAATGTAGGCAGAGTTGGTGCTGAAAGTGATGCAAAAGGTGGAATCCAGGGAAGCACATCATGTCTGAAGAATTGTTCACGTTCGCGAGTTGCTCGAGCCTCTTATGTAAGTTGCAATAGTGTGGTCATGCTATGAATAGAATTCTGCCCATACTTGTTGTTTTCCTGCAAACAAAGCACTATTTGGCATACAATGTTCTTGAATCCATAGTGTAAGAAATAGATAAGATGCATGCAAAAATTTCAATCAGAAAAACTTATGTATACATGCAATACTAATATTTTGGCAAATCAACAAGTGATGGCAGAGTGCAGTAATCATATCGCATGCAATCCCATAATGCATACATTCCCCCTCCAATTGGAAAATGAATTCCATGACCATAAAGCATATGAGAGGTGTTGTGCTGATGGCAAGGCAAGGGAATGAACAATATAGCAGTGAATGAAGCAGAGTACACATATCAATGATAGGATAGCGGGAGTTATGGTTATAATGAGAGCAGAGTGTGTAAAGATAGTTATGAATAAAAGATAGGACGCTTTGGATTGATGATAAGTTATGAAAAAGAGAAAAAGAACAACAATGTGCCAAAAAGATGCTTTACTGATAGTATGCTAGCTGAAAATGATGTGATTGATCATAAAACAATTTCTCATGCATAAAGGTTCAAAACAGGGAAAAATTTAAGGAAATAACTTCTCTGATAAAAAGAAAAAAATAAGAAAAGGGTATTATGATAATAATTGACGATAAGATATAACTTCAATACCATAAGCAGAGCCGCTGCTGCCAGCAGGCGTCCATAGCCTCGGCAGGGTTGCTTTTTAACCCATATGAGCCAGGATCCTCAATTTATAAATGCAGAGTTACAGCGCTGTTCTACAGAAGAGATCAGTGTGCTGGCGTGGTAACCAGATACCACACTGCCATTCACTGGGATGTAGCAAAAGTGATCAGGCCGGCTCGTGATGAGACCTCCTGTTCCAAGGATAATTTGACTATCCAATGGATCATAACCCTAGTGTGGTGGCCATAATGGGAATGTCACTTTCTTACAACCTTATGAACATGGTAGGCTGGCTCGTAATGAGACCCCCTATCCTCCATCTGTGAACAAAATTTTTTTGTTATTACACAATTTTATGATAAAAAGAGGGAGGTTCAGTACTCCTTAAGAGCAGGGATGGTAGAAGAAGTTGAACATGTCAATAGAAAAATATACCCATAATCTCATTTATTACAGACAGAGAAGATTATAATCCAGAAGGGTGGAACCAGCATGGTATTAAGATGATCAATCAACATCATGTTCAATAGAAAACAATGCAGTAAAGTAGTATATAAATAATTGTGTCCCTTTTGAAAATAGTCTATCATCAAGGAGTTGTCCTGTTAAAGATCATAACGTGAATGATATTAACTCGCTTCAATAGAATCCATAATTCTTGTCCTCGTAAAAATAGTGTACTTCATGCCATGAAGGGGAATCAGTAAAATGTGGTTGAGATGAACTAGGAATAGTCCCACAAGAGGAAGGAAGGGTTGCTCTCGAAAATAATCCCAAAGTGTTGTTCTTTTGAATGAACAGCAAAAACACTCAAAAAGTGGTGTTCCTTAAAGGAAATGCACAAAAAAAAAAAACAAAAATACACACAAAAAAGTGTGAAAAATGCAAATGTCGTTCCTTTGGAAAAAGGAACAGCAAAAACTAAAAGTTGCGTTCATTTGGAAAAGGAACAGCAGAAACGCAAGTGTCGTTCCTTTGAAAAAGGAACAGCAAAAACGCAAGTGCCGTTCCTTTGGAAAAGGAACAGCAAAAGCACACGTGCCGTTCCTTTGGAAAAGGAACAACAAAAATGAAAAGTGCAAAAGTGTTATTCCATTCGGAAAGGAACAACAAATCGTGAAAGTGCAGAAGTGTTGTTCCATTTGAAAAGGAACAACAAAACGTAAAAGTGTAAAAATGGTGTTTCATTCGGAAAGGAACAGCAAAAAGTGGAAATGCAGAAGTGCTATGCCATTTGGAAAGGAATAGCAAAACGTGAAAATGTAGAAGTGTTGTTCCATTCGGAAAGGAACAAAAAAAAGTGGAAGAGCAGAAGTGCTGTTCCATTCGGAAAGGAACAGCAAAACGTGAAAAAGGAACAGCAAAAAGAGTCGTGGAAAAGGAATGGCAAAATGACCCGTGACAAAGGAACAAAAAAATGAATTGCTGACCAAAAAGGTGTTGTTCCTTTGGAAAAGAAATAAGAAAATGAAATTGTTGTCCCTTTGAAAAAGGAACAGCAAAAACGACAAAAGTGCACACAAACGCTGTCCCTTCAGAAAAAGAACAGCAAAAATACACAAGCATGAAATGCAAGCACGCAAAGAATGAATTAGCTGTTCACTGTATTGATGCTGAGGATGGGTCACAGTTTGAATAAAGCAACACCTGAAACACAAAATATAAAAAATATCAGAAAAGAAACAATGTTTTATTTAAAAACAATATGTAAATAACTAAATTAAGTTACAACAGCTATGATGTTATGTCAAAAAAATGATCTCTTTGAAAAATGTTTTGGTAGCAGTGATAAGACATGAATCTTCAGATTGAAATCAATTCTTCATTTCTTCTATTATGAATCCGTTGGGTAATGACTTAGATGAAATTCATTTGTTTCGTTAAGTTTTTTTCAAGAATCACTCGTCCATAAATTGACCTTCTTTATTTTCCCAGGACCTGCAAAAAACGAGTATCTACCTGCAATAAAACATTAAATCATGGAGAAAGAGAGGTGATCGGGCTCCCCTAATCCAAGAATGATGCAAAAAAAACAACAAGTAGTTACTCTATATAACAAATCCATTGAGAAAATAACAAAGTAAAATTTATTTGTCACCTGCGGGAGAGCAGTGGTCGACCATACTATCCAGCAGTGTTTTAATCACAACTTCTTTGTTTTTCATCGAAATTGAGTGATTCAAAAGCCAAATGAGAGCTAATTCAAAGGTTTATCTCCAGTAGCAACAGATTTTAAAAATTCAATGCTATGATATGTCAAATTTGTTTAGAACAACCTGCATAATAGAGTCATTTTCGATTACCCAATCTAGACCAACGATTGATATTTCAAGCATAGATTCTTCGTTTGATGTCGGATTCAAATGATTCAAATTGGAAATGAAATTAGATTCATTTATTTATCTCCAATAGAAACAGGTTTTGAAGAAAAGAAGAATTGATAAGTCAAACACTGTAAGGAACATCCGGAAAAACAGAGTTTTAAGGGTGCTGATTTACGATAGACAGTCAGTATTTTGATCATAACGTCCCCATACGATATCGAAAATGAGTGATTCCAATTGCATTGGAAACTAGATTGATAGGGGAATCTACCATAGAAACAGGTTTTAAAAATATGGTCATTTAGGCCTCCAAAAACTGACTGTCCCAACTCTGTTCCTGAGCTGCCCGCTAGACATCCGGTCAATGTTTTGGTTCTAACTTTTTCGTTTCAAATCCAAATTGACTGATTCAAATTGGGTTAGAAATTAGACATCAAGGGCTACCTAGGGTAGAAACATGTTTTAAAAATATTCATTTTTGGTCCCTCAAAACATGACTGTCCCGACTGTTTTTCTAGAAAGTTCATCAAGCCCGCAAGCCAAAAAAATGATATTCAAGAATTTTTTCAAATTGGTGATAAAAGTGAATATGAGTGTTTTTAGAACTATTATTTCCATTATAAGTCATCTACAAACACAAATTAATTAAAAAATTACCACCAATGTTGATTTGCATAGCATGTTGCAACAAAAAAACAACTAGTTTTACATAAAAAAACAAAATGCATTTATTTATTCCCTTATTTATTTTATTTTCTACACTAACCTATTTTAATTTGAAAAATGAATATGACTACATATATGAGTACTTCCAGTGGAGTCATTTTCGAAATAAGGCTTCACGTATACACATACCCAAATTTGAAAAATGCATATTAATGAAAATCAGGGTATGAGAAGCCAACTTCCCTTGAAAAGATGGAGTCAAAAATTGTTGAAGTATGGAGCAATGTTGCGAACAAGTGATGGAGTGAAACCAATCTTCAATATATCTGTTATGTTCTTGATTTCCCATATCCATCATATCATTAAGTTCTTGAGCTGTTAAAATGGTTTGTTGATGCAAACTAGGAGTAAGCTCATTTTCCTCCATAACTTCTACAATTTTTGAATTTAAAACATTCTGAATCTCATTGTAAGTTTTCTCTAATGGCGCATGTGAGATAGAATGGGTGAGAAGGGTGGGTAAATTTGGCAGTTCAACACTGTAAGTATGTTGTACTGGTTTATTGCGGTGAGGTTGTGGAATTAGTTGAGCAGGAAATTCAAAAAGATGTTGGGCAGTTTCTTACCATAACAGAAGATGTCCTTCATGTGTTCCTTCAAAGCTCCTTCTTCCAATGTTCCTGTCAATTAGTTAGTGAAATGGGTGGTGCTTACATCACCAGTTCAATGAAATCATGTGATTCATTTTCCAAAATTTCTATTTTTTTCCTAGTCATTCACAGAAAAATTCAAACATCTAAAGCAACAGCGAATCTGTTAGGAAAGCGGACAGTGGAGCAGTACATTTACATGCTCCGCACGTAGGTTCTTACCTTCCGTTTTTAAGATCCAACTCTTCCCTAGCGGGCACTCATCAGATTCACACTACTCTTTAGAAATGGCTACACTCTCCCCGGCAACGGCGCCAAAATGTGGAGCGATAAAAAGGGTCTCTTTCACCTCTAATTACCTTCACATTAATTATCAACCCAGGGACGACTTTTTGTTCCAAGAGTGTACTCAGTCTGAGGCGGCTATTTACTCAAGAGTAATGTTTTGCAGTATAGTGCTTAAAATGCAAAAGTAAATGAAAGCTGGAAATAAAATCTACTTACAACAAAGCACTTTAAGACTTAAATCATGCATTCGGAAAAATAAGCAATGTATCAGTCAAGGGTTCGGCAGCGATAACCCATCCCTTCGGAAACTGATGGAAAGGAATTTAGAGCATAGACCACGGGTCTGGGAGCTAAACAGTGAATGCCAAAGCTCACTACAGCCTTAGATCGTCTCTCACACCAAAACAACAAATGCGAGTAAAATGGAACGGCAGATAGCAAAATGGAACAACAAACGAACAGCGAAGTCTCGCGAGTCGTAACCAAACTTAATCTATTAACCCAAATGCACTTTTCGCAATCAAATAACAATCTTTCACTTTTAAGGCAAGTTAAGCAGAACACGCTAATGGAACAGCAATAACTATTGATAAATTATGAACAGCATTAATAAATCATATACGCACACAACACGCTGGAAGGCCAAATACAAATGCATAATAACTTAACACGGGCACACGTTAATAGTAATCTGAGTCTGATACCGCAAGTATTAACCCTGGTTAGAAAGGGTAACGATTACAATTCATAATGGAACCACAATGTCAATTGAATAGCAATCGTATGAAGTATAAACCATAGAAAAATACAGTAATACCAGCTTAAGAAGGTTACAGCTTGGTTACTCTGCAATTAAACAACAATAACGTTATGTGGAGAACAGCAATGTTACATTAACAACTTTAAAGGAATAGCAATACGTTAGAATGCACATTACGATTTTCTTGTTGCAGAGAATGAAATAGGAAATATAACAGAGCTGTAATAAAACACACCAGATTACCGATTCAAGCTGATAAGCAAAACCACGCAGAAATCAAAGAGATAATATACAGCGGCAAGTGTCCTCTGGGGCCGGGCCCTTAGCCTCCAAGGGGACACCGCCTTAAGTTAATCCAGATGCCGAGATGAGAGAACCACCAAGCTTATATTAATGCATCGAACAGAAGTACAATGAACCAGTTCTCACAAGACTTAATAATCAGAACTGATGTTTAACAGAAAATTACATAAAAAACGTATCTCCAATCCTCCTCTACACAATACGTGCTTCTCCTTTTATAATCAGAAGGAGGAGAAATTGAATAGTAAATACAATCTTCCCATAACAATATTGGATTTCTTCCAACCAATTGATCAACAAGAAAATAGATTTACATCCATCTTTCAACAACAGCAAGTCGAATTTGGCTTTTTAGCTGAGATTTGGAGGACGGCCGCAACAACAGAACTGAGAAAATCGTGCTTAAAGAACTCTACGAATCTCTCAACACAGGCCGAATTTGGGCAAACCGTTCTTTGTTAAAGTTAATTGGGTCCGTTCTGGACAAAACCCATGTTCCGGATTTTCCAGATTCTTCTTCATTTGCTCAGAATCTCAACCGCAAAATCGTCACTTCTTATTCCAGCGAATTTCTGAGTTGGCACTTTTAATGATCAAATCTTCAATCTGAAAATTATCTTGGAGGCTAAGAATGGTGAATAATGTTACAACTGATTTATTAAAACTATCATTGATAAAATCATACATAATCATCAATTTATTAGAAATAAAGGAGAATAAATAATATTCATCCATAAGAGCATAAATTCATTATAAAATGGATTTAAATAATAAATTATAATAAATGACGTGATGAAGAATGGTAGAAACGGGTGGAATAAGCGTTCACAAGTGATAATAATAATGGCATATTAACGGCCCAACAATTATTATTATAAAACTAGTAAAATAAGACTCTATTATACTTTGTTTAGGATAAATATGGTGAAATATTATTGGATATTCCCCCCAATATAAGTTTATGGTCATGGGATGGTGTTTTCATTGTGACAATGACCCTCCAAAATTTTTGTCTCATTCAATTTTGGAGCTTACTTATGTTTTTATGAGTGTTTGCTATTAGCTATCTTGTGTCATCTTTGCATTTGCTCATGTTTTCCTAAGTGATGACTATCCTTTCAAAAAATCTAAGTGTTTCTTTCCCTCCTAGGTCAAAGTTTCGTAAGTGTCGATTTCTTATCTTTTGGAAGTTGTCATGTTGCCTTTTTTAAAGATAGAAAAAAGCACTAGCTTTCCTTCGAATTAGACAAACTCACTTCAATTAACATGCACACCACACAAAAAAGAAAGAAAATTCACCTTTCTTCCTTAGTGAGATTGCACTTTCCAAAGTTAGTGACTAAACATTCACTATCAAAGAAAACTGCGACCTCCATCTCAGTTATTTCACGACTACATGAGGTAGTTTCTAATTACCTTTATTTATTTTTTTAGTGGACTAGAATCATATATGTCAATTTTGGGTTTTTTTTTTTCAATAAGGGAGTAACAAATTTGGTTACATTCGTCCAACTATTCCATGGTGAGGCAATAGAAAGAAAAAAATGGATCCTAGGTTGTAGTTGAATCGGGGGTTTTTGTTCTTTTACAAGGTAAAAATTTTAACACTTTCTTTACGCATATTGGTTCAATGAAAATTTATTTTCTTGAGACATTTTTACTAACTAACTTGGGATTCAATTATCTATTAACAATTTTTTTTCCATTTTTTTCTAGAGTATTCCATACCTAGAAAAAAATGGAAAAAAAAATTGTTAATAAACAGTTAGTAAAAATGTCTCAGAAAAACATTGAACCAATATGCGAAAGTGTTAAAGTACCTTGTAAAACGAAGTACGGTTCAGCTACAACGAGGGGGACCCTTTTTCTTTCTATTGCCTCACCACATGGAAATAATTTGAATGTAACAAAATTTGTTACTCCTTGTTGAAAAAAAACCCAAAATTGACATATATGATTCACAGTCACTAAAAATAAATAAAGTAATTAAAACACCTCATGTAGTCGTGGGAGATGAAGGTCATGAGTTTCTTTGATAATCGTTTAGTCACTAACTTTGGAAGTGCAGTCTCAACAAGGAGGGGTGGTGCACTATGTGGTGTGCATGTTGAGAGTGAGGGTGAGTTGTCGAGAAGGAAAAGCTAGTGCTTTTTTTTATCTTTAAAGACAGCATGACAACTTCCAAAAGATAAGAAATCGACACTTTCTGAAATTTGTTTTTAGAAGAAACTAGATTTTTGAAAGGATAGTCATCGCTTAGAAAACATGAGCAAATGCAAAGATGACACAAGATAGCTAATGTAAACACTCATAAAAACATAAGTAAGCTCCAAAATTGAATGGGATAAAAATTTGGAGGAGTCGTGTCCTTGATGAAAACGCCATCCTATGACCATAACTTATATTGGGGAATATCAATAATATTTCACCATATCTAAACAAAGTATAATAAGTCTTATTTTACTAGTTTTTATAATAATAATTGTTGGGCGATTAATATGCCATTATTATTATCGCTGTGGCGCTTATTCAGTTTCTACCATTCTTCATCCGTCATTTATTATATTTATTATTTAAATCAAATTTTATAATGATTTATGCTCTTATGAATGAATATTATTTATTCTCCTTTATTTCTAATAAATTGATGATTATATGTATTTTATCAATGATAGTTTTAATAAGTTAGTTATAATTTTTATCATTTTTAACCTCGAAAGTGAACTTCAATTGAGAGATTTGATCATTAAAGATGCCAACTTTCCGAAATGCGTTAGAATAAGGAGTGACATTTTGCGGTTAGATACGAGCGAGAGCTGAATGCGGAAATCTGGAACATGGAGTTTGTCAAGAGCGGAGATTCCCAATTGAAAAAATTTTCTTTGAGAAAGAGCCCGGTTTCTTAAATTCGGCACGTGAGAGAGATGCGATTGTGAGAGGATTCTTTAAACACGATTTTCACCGATTACATTTGTTTAGCGGCAAAGCAAATCCTCAAATCTCGGCCCTAAAAAGCCAAATTAAATAACAAATGAATTGAAAAGATAGTTAACCTCTTGTTTAATATTAATTGGAAAATCAATATTATATAAATTATTATTTACTATTCTCTACGTTATAAGGGAAATCATGTAGGGAAGGAAATTTGGGAATAGACATGTAATTTTACGATTAAATATCGATTGTGTGAGTACCGTGAGAAGCTAGTTTCGATGTACCACATCCCGATATCTGTAATACTAAAGCTTGGTAGTTTTCTCATCTGCGTCTAGATTAGCACAAACATTGTTCCACTTGAACTATTCCCGAGATACTTACTGTATATGTATCTCTTTGATTTATGCGTGGTTTAACTTATCGGCTGAGAGCTCCGGTAATCCAGTGTGTTTTTATTGCGTATTTATATTTCTATTTAGTTCTCTGCGACGAAATAAATTGATATTACATTCTAGCGATTGCTATTTCCTTTAAAGTTGTTAATGTAACATTGCTGTTCTCCACATAACGTTATTGTTGTTTAATTGCAGAGTAACCAAGCTGTAACCTTCTTAAGCTGGTATTACTGTATTTTTCTATGGTTTATACTTCATACGATTGCTATTCAACTGACATTGTGGTTCCATTATGAATTGTAATCGTTACCCTTTCTAACCAGGGTTAATACTTGCGGTATCAGACTCAGATTACTATTAACGTGTGCCTGTGTTATTATGCATTTGTATTTGGCCTTCCAGCGTGTTGTGTGCGTATATGATTTATTAATGCTGTTCATAATTTATCAATAGTTATTGCTGTTCCATTAGCGTGTTCTGCTTAACTTGCCTTAAAAGTGAAAGATTGTTATTTGATTGCGAGGAATGCATTTGGGTTAATAGATTAAGTTTGGTTACGACTTGCGAGACTTAGTTGTTCGTTTGCTGTTCCATTCCAGATTTGTTGTTCAATTCTTTAATTGTTGTTCCATTTACTCGCATTTGTTGTTTTGGTGTGAGAGACGATCTAAGGCTGTAGTGAGCTTCGGCATTCACTGTCTAGCTCCCAGACCCGTGGTCTATGCTCTAATTTCCTTTCCATCAGTTTCCAAAGGGATGGACTATTGTTGTCAAACCCTTGACTGATACATTGCTTATTTTTCCGAATGCATGATTTAAGGCTTAAAGTGCTTTGCTGTAAGTACATTTTATTTCCAGCTTTCATTTACTTTTGGATTTTGAGCACTATACTGCAAAACATTACTCTTGAATAAATAGCCGCCTCAGACTGAGTACACTCTTGAAACAAAAAGTCGTCCCTGGGTTGATAATTAATGTGAAGGTAATTAGGAGTTAAAAAGACCCTTTTTATCGCTCCACATTTTGGCGTCGTTGCCGGGGAGAGTGTAGCCATTTCTAAAGAGTAGTGTGAATCTGATGAGTGCCTGCTAGGGAAGAGTTGGATCTTAAAAACGGAAGGTAAGAACCTACGTGCGGAGCATGTAAATTCCCTGCTCCACTGTCCGCTTTCCTAACAGATTTGCTGTTGCTTTAGATGTTTGAATTTTTGTGTGAATGACTAGGGAAAAAATAGAAATTTTGGAAAATGAATCACATGATTTCATTGAAGTGGTGATGTAAGCACCACCCATTTCACTAACTAATTGACAGGAACATTGGAAGAAGGAGCTTTGAAGGAACACATGAAGGACATCTTCTGTTATGGTAAGAAACTGCCCAACATCTTTTTGAATTTTCTGCTCAACTAATTCCACACCCTCACCACAATAAACCAGTACAACATACTTACAGTGTTGAACTGCCAAATTTACCGACCCTTCCCACCCATTCTATCTCACATGCGCCATTAGAGAAAACTTACAATGAGATTCAGAATGTTTCAAATTCAAAAATTGTAGAAGTTATGGAAGAAAATGAGCTTACTTCTAGTTTGCATCAACAAACCATTTTGAAAGCTCAATAACTTAATGATATGATGGATATGGGAAATCAAGAAAATAACGGATATATTGAAGATTGGTTTCACTCCATCACTTGTTCGCAACATTGCTCCACACTTCAACAATTTTTGACTCCATCTTTTCAAGGGAAGTTGGCTTCTCGTACCCTAATTTTCACTAATATGCATTTTTTAAATTTGGGTATGTGCATACTAGAGGCCTTATTTCTAAAATGGTTCCACTGGAAATACTCTTATACATAAACATATTCGATTCTCAAAGAAGAGTAGGATAGTGGAGAAAATAAAATAAAATAAAATAAGGACATAAATAAATGCATTTTGTTTTTTTGTAAAAATAATTGTTTTTTTTGTTGCAACACGCTATCGAAATCAACATTGGTGATAAATATTTCAATTTATTTGTGTATGTAGATGAATTATATTGCAAATAACAATTCTATAAACACTTATATTTATTTTTTATCACCAATTTGAAAAAATGCTTGAATATCATTTTTTTGGCTTGCGGGCTTGATGAATTTTCTGGAAAAACAGTCGGGACAGTCATGTTTTGAGGGACCAAAAATGAATATTTTTAAAACCTGTTTCTACCCTAGGTAGCCCTTGATGTCTAATTTCTAACCCAATTTGAATCAGTCAATTTGGATTTGAAACGAAAAATTTAGAACCAAAACATTGACCGGATGTCTAATGGGCAGCTCAGGAACAGAGTTGGGACAGTCAGTTTTTGGAGGCCTAAATGAATGAATTTTTAAAACCTGTTTCTATGGTAGATTCTCCTATGAATCTAGTTTACAATGCAATTGGAATCACTCATTTTCGATATCGTATGGGGAAGTTATGATCAAAATACTGACTGTCTATCGTAAATCAGCACCCTTAAAACTCTGTTTTTCCGGATGTTCCTTACAGTGTTTGACCTATCAATTCTTATTTTCTTCAAAACCTGTTTCTATTGGAGATAAATAAATGAATCTAATTTCATTTCCAATTTGAATCATTTGAATCCGACATCAAACGAAGAATCTATGCTTGAAATATCAATCGTTGGTCTAGATTGGGTAATCGAAAATGACTCTATGATGCAGGTTGTTCTAAACAAATTTGACATATCATAGCATTGAATTTTTAAAACCTGTTGCTACTGGAGATAAAACTTTGAATTAGCTCTCATTTGGCTTTGGAATCACTCAATTTCGATGAAAAACAAAGAAGTTGTGATTAAAACACTGCTGGATAGTATGGTCGACCACTGCTCTCCCGCAGGTGACAAATAAATTTTACTTTGTTATTTTCTCAATGGATTTGTTATATAGAGTAACTACTTGTTGTTTTTTTGCATCATTCTTGGATTAGGGGAGCCCGATCACCTCTCTTTCTCCATGATTTAATGTTTTATTGCAGGTAGACACTCGCTTTTTTTGCAGGTCCTGGGAAAATAAAGAAGGTCAATTTATGGACGAGTGATTCTTGAAAAAATTTTAACGAAACAAAGGAATTTCATCCAACTCATTACCCAACGGATTCATAATAGAACAAATTAAGAATTGATTTCAATCTGAAGATTCATGTCTTATCACTGCTGCCAAAACATTTTTCAAAGAGATCATTTTTTTAACATAACATCATAGCTGTTGTAACTTAATTTAGTTATTTACATATTGTTTTTAAATAAAAAATTGTTTCTTTTCTGATATTTTTTATATTTTGTGTTTCAGGTGTTGCTTCATTCAAACTGTGACCCATCCTCAGCATCAATACAGTGAACAGCTAATTCATTCTTTGCGTGCTTGCATTTCATGCTTGTGCATTTTTGCTGTTCTTTTTCTGAAAGGACAACGTTTGTGTGCACTTTTGTCGTTTTTGCTGTTCCTTTTTCAAAGGGACAACAATTTCGTTTTATTATTTATTTTCCAAAGGAACAACACCTTTTTGGTCAGCAATTCATTTTGTTGTTCCTTTGTCACGGGTCATTTTGCCATTCCTTTTCCACGACTCTTTTTGCTGTTCCTTTTTCACGTTTTGCTGTTCCTTTCCGAATGGAACAACACTTCTGCTCTTCCACTTTTTGTTGTTCCTTTCCGAATGGAACAACACTTCTACATTTTCACGTTTTGCTATTCCTTTCCAAATGGCATAGCACTTCTGCATTTCCACTTTTTTCTGTTCCTTTTCGAATGAAACACCATTTTTACACTTTTACGTTTTGTTGTTCCTTTTCAAATGGAACAACACTTCTGCACTTTCACGATTTGTTGTTCCTTTCCGAATGGAATAGCACTTTTGCACTTTTCATTTTTGTTGTTCATCTTCCAAAGGAACGGCACGTGTGCTTTTGCTGTTCCTTTTCCAAGGCAGCGCCTACGTTTTCTTTGATTCTTTTGAAAGATGACACTTTCTTCATTCATTTTCCAAAACGGCTTGTTTGCATTTTCACACTTTTTTGTGTGTATTTTTGTTTTTTTTTTGCATTTCCTTTAAGGAACACCACTTTTTGAGTGTTTTTGCTGTTCATTCAAAAGAGCAACCCTTTGGGAGTATTTTTGAGAGCAACATTTTCTTCCTCTTGTGGGACTATTCCTAGTTCATCTCAACCATTTGACTGATTCCCCTTCATGGCCTGAAGTACACTATTTTTACGAGGACAAGAATTATGGATTCTATTGAAGTGAGTTAATATCATTCACGTTATGATCTTTAACAGGACAGCTCCTTGATGATAGACTATTTTCAAAAGGGACACAATTATTTATATACTACTTTACTGCATTGTTTTCTGTTGAACATGATATTGATTGATCATCTTAATACCATGTTGGTTCCACCCTTCCTGGTTATAATCTTCTCTGTCTGTAATAAATGAGATTATGGGTATATTTTTTTTCTATTGACATGTTCAACTTCTTCCACCATCCCTGCTCTTAAGGAGTGTTGAGCCTCCCTCTTTTTATCATAAAATTGTGTAATAACAACAAAATTTTGTTCACAGATGGAGGATAGGGGGTCTCATTACGAGCCAGCCTACCATGTTGATAAGGTTGTAAGAAAGTGACATTCCCATTATGGCCACCACACCAGGGTTATGATCCATTGGATAGTCAAATTATCCTTGGAACAGGAGGTCTCATCACAAGCCGGCCTGATCACTTTTGCTACATCCCAGTGAATGGCAGTGTGGTTATCTGGTTACCACGCCAGCACACTGATCTCTTCTGTAGAACAGCGCTGTAACTCTCCATTTATAAATTGAGGATCCTGGCTCATATGGGTTAAAAAGCAACCCTGCCGAGGCTATGGACGCCTGCTGGCAGCAGCAGCTCTGCTTATGGTATTGAAGTTATATCTTATCGTCAATTATTATTATAATACCCTTTTCTTATTTTTTTTCTTTTTATCAGAGAAGTTATTTCCTTACTTTTCCCTATTTTGAACCTTTATGCATGAGAAATTGTTTTATAATCAATCACATCATTTTTCAGCTAGAATACCATCAGTAAAGCATCTTTTTGGCATATTGTTGTTCTTTTTCTCTTTTTCGTAACTTATCATCAATCCAAAGCGTCCTATCTCTTATTCATAACTATCTTTACACACTCTGCTCTCATTATAATCATAACCCTCGTTGTCCTATCATTGATATGTGTACTCTGCTTCATTCACTGATATATTGTTCATTCCTTGCCTTGCCGTCAGCATAACCCCTCTCATACGCTTTATGGTCATGGCATTCATTTTCCAATTGGAGGGGGGAATGTATGCATTATGGGATTGCATGCGATATGATTACTGCACTCTGCCATCACTTGTTGATTTGCCAAAATATTAGTATTGCATGTATACATAAGTTTTTCTGATTGAAATTTTTGCATGCATCTTATCTATTGCTTACATTATGGATTCAAGAACATTGTATGCCAAATAGTGCTTTGTTTGCAGGAAAACAACAAGTATGGGCAGAATTCTATTCATAGCATGACCACACTATTGCAACTTACAGAAGAGGCTCGAGCAACTCGCGAACGTGAACAATTCTTCGGACATGATGTGCTTACCTAGATTCCACCTTTTGCATCACTTTCAGCACCAACTCTGCCTACATCAGCTTCAACAACTGCCAGTCCATATATGTCATTCCACATTTTTGGAGGTAAAACTTGAGGTAAAATAGCATAATTTTCTGATTTATTAGGAATTTAGGAGAATTTCATGAAAATCCATTTTGAGCATTATTTATCATCATTCATTCCACATCTTTACCACTTTCCCTTTTTCAGTGGCATATCATTTTCGAGTATGGGGGAGTGTTCCTTTCATTCATTTCTTTCTTATGACCATGTTATTCATCTTCTTTATCATCCATTGCTATTCTTATTCACTCTCACCACCTCCATTATTCCATGTTGTTTTACACTGAGCATAGAATTCAACAGATGGTAGCAACCACCTCTATTTGTTTTCTAGCATTGCATGAGGGCATGCTAATTCTTCAGAGAGGGGGAGGAATTGCTACGCATGAAGGATGTTTTCTATTTTCTTTCTCATTTAAGGCATACAATTTCAGTGCAGAAATTGATTTCCATAATATTTTTAAAACTATGAACTCAATTCTTGTGATTTTTGGAAAATGCACGTATCATTAATACAAACCCAGATAATTTCAAGATAAATTGGTTCATAAAATCTCGGAAATCATGCACTCTCACCTACAGCCATTTTGTTTATATCTCATGATCCGTGCATCAAAACAGTCTGATTTTTGGATCATAAAGGCATTCATATATTATAAATTTACTTGCCAAATTTCAACAAAAGCTAGTTTGTAGTTTTTTGAGAAAATGGTTAATGAAGTTTGTTGTTACTTATATCATATTTTGCTGCAACTTCATACATATAGTTGAATGTCAATGTAAAAATTGTTATGCCTTCATCAAGATTGCTAAAATCGAATATTCATTAATTAAGGAAAAAGGAATTAAATTTGCTCTATCCATTTATATGAGCTAAGATGAACATATTTTTTAGTGCTTAGTTAACACATGGGTTTTTGTCTTTAAGGTTGCATGAGGACATGCAATATATTCGATTTTCGTTGCATGAGGACATGCAACATATTGAGTGTGGGGGTATGTTGGGCCGTTAATATGCCATTATTATTATCACTTGTGAATGCTTATTCCACACATTTCTACCATTCTTCATCCATCATTTATTATAATTTATTATTTAAATCATTTTATAATGATTTATGTATCTTATGAATGAATATTATTTATTCTCCTTTATTTCTAATAAATTGATGATTATGTATGATTTTATCAATGATAGTTTTAATAAGTTGGTTATAACATTATTCACGATTTTTAGCCTCCAGTAATTCTTGTTGAAGATTTGATCATTAAAAGTACTTGATCAATCTTGTTGGAGACAGGAGTATCGATTTGCGGTTGAGATTCGACAGGCTGAAGAAGAATCCGGAAAATCCAGAACATGGGTTTTGTCCAAAACGGACCAAATTAACTTAGTGAAGAACGGTTTTCCAAAATTCGTCCTGTATTGAGAGAAACACAAGGTTTTTTGAGCATGATTTTCTCATATTTACTATTGCGGCCATCCTCCAAATTATCTTAGCTGCAAATCCAAATTCGAATTTCTCTTGTTGAAAGATGGATGGAAATCTATTTTCTTGTTGATCAATTGGTTGGAAGAAATCCAATATTGTTATGGGAAGATTGTATTTACTATTCAATTTCTCCTCCTTCTGATTATAAAAGGAGAAGCACGTATTGTGTAGGGGGATGATTTGGAGATACATTTTTATGTAATTTTCTGTTAACCATCAGTTCTGATTATTGAGTCTCGTGAGAACTGGTTCATTGTACTTCTGTCCGATGCATTAATATAAGCTTGGTGGGAGGCTCTAGCATTTACGGATTAACAAGGCGGTGGCACTTGGAGGCTAAGGGCCCGGCCCCGGAGGACACTTGCCGCTGTATATTATCTCTTTGATTTCTGCGTGGTTTTACTTATCAGCTTGAATCGGTAATCTGGTGTGTTTTATTACAGCTCTGTTATATTTCCTATTTCGTTCTCTGCAACAAGAAAATCGTAATGTGCATTCTAACGTATTTCTATTCCTTTAAAATCGTTAATGTAACATTGCTATTCTCTACATAACGCTATTGTTGTTTAATTGCAGAGTAATCAAGCTGTAACCTTCTTAAGCTGGTATTACTGTATTTCTCTATGGTTTATACTTCATACGATTGCTATTCAATTGACATTGTGGTTCCATTATGAATTGTAATCGTTACCCTTTCTAACCAGGATTAATACTTGCGGTATCAGACTCAGATTACTATTAACGTGTGCCTGTGTTAAGTTGTTATGCATTTGTATTTGGCCTTCCAGCGTGTTGTGTGCGTATATGATTTATTAATGCTGTTCATAATTTATTAATAGTTATTGCTGTTCCATTAGTGTGTTTTGCTTGATTTGCCTTAAGAGTGAAAGATTGTTATTTGATTGCGAAGAATGCATTTGGGTTAATAGATTAAGTTTGGTTACGACTCGCGAGACTTAGCTGTTCGTTTGTTGTTCCATTTTAGATTTGCTGTTCAATTCTTTATTGGCTGTTCTATTTACTCGCATTTGTTGTTTTGGTGTGAGAGAAGATCTAAGGCTGTAGTGAGCTTCGGCATTCACTGTCTAGCTCCCAGACCCGTGGTCTATGCTCTAATTTCCTTTCCATCAGTTTCCAAAGGGATGGGCTATTGTTGTCAAACCCTTGACTGATACATTGCTTATTTTTCCGAATGCATGATTTAAGTCTTAAAGTGCTTTGCTGTAAGTAGATTTTATTTCCAGCTTTCATTTACTTTTGGATTTTGAGCACTATACTGCAAAACATTACTCTTGAATAAATAGCCGCCTCAGACTGAGTACACTCTTGAGATAAAAAATCGTCCCTGGGTTGATAATTAATGTGAAGGTAATTAGGAGTTAAAAAGACACCTTTTTATCACTCCACATTTTGGCGCCGTTGCCGGGGAGAGTGTAGCCATTTCTAAAGAGTAGTGTGAATCTGATGAGTGCCTGCTAGGGAAGAATTGGATCTTAAAAACGGAAGGTAAGAACCTGCGTGCGAAGCATGTACAAGCCCTGCTCCACTGTCCGCTTTCCTAACAGATTTGTTGTTGCTTTGTTGGGTAGAAATAGATGTTTGAATTTTTGTGTGAATGACTAGGAAAAAAATAGAAATTTTGGAAAATGAATCACATGATTTCATTGAAGTGGTGATGTAAGCACCACCCATTTCACTAACTAATTGACAGGAACATTGGAATAAGGAGCTTTGAAGGAACACATGAAGGACATCTTCTGTTATGGTAAGAAACTGCCCAACATCTGTTTGAATTTCCTGCTCAACTAATTCCACACCCTCACCGCAATAAACCAGTACAACATACTTACAATGTTGAACTGCCAAATGTACCCACCCTTCCCACCCATTCTATCTCACATATGCCATTAGAGAAAACTTACAATGAGATTCAGAATGTTTTAAATTCAAAAATTGTAGAAGTTATGGAGGAAAATGAGCTTACTTCTAGTTTGCATCAACAAACCATTTTAACAGCTCAAGAACTTAATGATATGATGGATATGGGAAATCAAGAAAATAACGGATATATTGAAGATTGGTTTCACTCCATCACTTGTTTGCAACATTGCTCCACACTTCAACAATTTTTGACTCCATCTTTTCAAGGGAAGTTGGCTTCTCATACCCTAATTTTTATCAACATGCATTTTTCAAATTTGGGTATGTATATATTGGAAGCCTTATTTCTAAAATGGTTCCACTGGAAATACTCTTATACATAAACATATTCGATTCTCAAAGAAGAGTAGGATAGTGGAGAAAATAAAATAAAATAAAATAAGGACATAAATAAATGCATTTTGTTTTTTTGTAAAAATAATTGTTTTTTTTGTTGCAACACGCTATCGAAATCAACATTGGTGATAAATATTTCAATTTATTTGTGTATGTAGATGAATTATATTGCAAATAACAATTCTATAAACACTTATATTTATTTTTTATCACCAATTTGAAAAAATGCTTGAATATCATTTTTTTGGCTTGCGGGCTTGATGAATTTTCTGGAAAAACAGTCGGGACAGTCATGTTTTGAGGGACCAAAAATGAATATTTTTAAAACCTGTTTCTACTCTAGGTAGCCCTTGATGTCTCCTTTCTAACCCAATTTGAATCAGTCAATTTGGATTTGAAACGAAAAAGTTAGAACCAAAACATTGACCGGCTGTCTAGTGGGCAGCTCAGGAACAAAGTTGGGACAATCAGTTTTTGGAGGCCTAAATGAATGAATTTTTAAAACCTGTTTCTATGGTAGATTCCCCTATGAATCTAGTTTACAATGCAATTGGAATCACTCATTTTCGATATCGTATGGGGAAGTTATGATCAAAAAACTGACTGTCTATCGTAAATCAACACCCTTAAAACTCTGTTTTTCCGGATGTTCCTTACAGTGTTTGACCTATCAATTCTTATTTTCTTCAAAACCTGTTTCTATTGGAGATAAATAAATGAATCTACTTTCATTTCCAATTTGAATCATTTGAATCCGACATCAAACGAAGAATCTATGCTTGAAATATCAATCGATGGTCTAGATTGGGTAATCGAAAAAGACTCTATTATGCAGGTTGTTCTAAACAAATTTGACATATCATATCATTGAATTCATAAAACCTGTTACTACTGGAGATAACCCTTTGAATTAGCTCTGATCTTGCTTTGGAATCACTCAATTTCGATGAAAAACAAAGAAGTTGTGATTAAAACACTGCTGGATAGTATGGTCGACCACTGCTCTCCCGCAGGTGACAAATAAATTTTACTTTGTTATTTTCTCAATGGATTTGTTATATAGAGTAACTACTTGTTGTTTTTTTGCATCATTCTTGGATTAGGGGAGCCCGATCACCTCTCTTTCTCCATGATTTAATGTTTTATTGCAGGTAGACACTCGCTTTTTTTGCAGGTCCTGGGAAAATAAAGAAGGTCAATTTATGGACGAGTGATTCTTGAAAAAATTTTAACGAAACAAAGGAATTTCATCCAACTCATTACCCAACGGATTCATAATAGAACAAATTAAGAATTGATTTCAATCTGAAGATTCATGTCTTATCACTGCTGCCAAAACATTTTTCAAAGAGATCATTTTTTTAACATAACATCATAGCTGTTGTAACTTAATTTAGTTATTTACATATTGTTTTTAAATAAAAAATTGTTTCTTTTCTGATATTTTTTATATTTTGTGTTTCAGGTGTTGCTTCATTCAAACTGTGACCCATCCTCAGCATCAATACAGTGAACAGCTAATTCATTCTTTGCGTGCTTGCATTTCATGCTTGTGCATTTTTGCTGTTCTTTTTCTGAAAGGACAACGTTTGTGTGCACTTTTGTCGTTTTTGCTGTTCCTTTTTCAAAGGGACAACAATTTCGTTTTATTATTTATTTTCCAAAGGAACAACACCTTTTTGGTCAGCAATTCATTTTGTTGTTCCTTTGTCACGGGTCATTTTGCCATTCCTTTTCCACGACTCTTTTTGCTGTTCCTTTTTCACGTTTTGCTGTTCCTTTCCGAATGGAACATCACTTCTGCTCTTCCACTTTTTGTTGTTCCTTTCCGAATGGAACAACACTTCTACATTTTCACGTTTTGCTATTCCTTTCCAAATGACATAGCACTTCTGCATTTCCACTTTTTGCTGTTCCTTTTCGAATGAAACACCATTTTTATACTTTTACGTTTTGTTGTTCCTTTTCAAATGGAACAACACTTCTGCACTTTCACGATTTGTTGTTCCTTTCCGAATGGAATAGCACTTTTGCACTTTTCATTTTTGTTGTTCCTTTTCCAAAGGAACGACATGTGTGTTTTTGCTGTTCCTTTTCCAAAGGAACGGCACTTACGTTTTTGCTGTTCCTTTTCCAAAGGAATGACACTTTTTTGCTGTTCATTTTTCCAAAGGAACGACATTTGCATTTTCACACTTTTTTGTGTGTATTTTTGTTTTTTGTGCATTTCCTTTAAGGAACACCACTTTTTGAGTGTTTTTGCTGTTCATTCAAAAGAGCAACCCTTTGGGAGTATTTTTGAGAGCAACATTTTCTTCCTCTTGTGGGACTATTCCTAGTTCATCTCAACCATTTGACTGATTCCCCTTCATGGCCTGAAGTACACTATTTTTACGAGGACAAGAATTATGGATTCTATTGAAGTGAGTTAATATCATTCACGTTATGATCTTTAACAGGACAGCTCCTTGATGATAGACTATTTTCAAAAGGGACACAATTATTTATATACTACTTTACTGCATTGTTTTCTGTTGAACATGATATTGATTGATCATCTTAATACCATGTTGGTTCCACCCTTCTGGATTATAATCTTCTCTGTCTGTAATAAATGAGATTATGGGTATATTTTTCTATTGACATGTTCAATTTCTTCCACCATCCCTGCTCTTAAGGAGTACTGAGCCTCCCTCTTTTTATCATAAAATTGTGTAATAACAAAATTTTGTTCACAGATGGAGGATAGGGGGTCTCATTACGAGCCAGCCTACCATGTTCATAAGGTTGTAAGAAAGTGACATTCCCATTATGGCCACCACACCAGGGTTATGATCCATTGGATAGTCAAATTATCCTTGGAACATGAGGTCTCATCACGAGCCGGCCTGATCACTTTTGCTACATCCCAGTGAATGGCAGTGTGGTTATCTGGTTACCACGCCAGCACACTGATCTCTTCTGTAGAACAACGCTATAACTCTCCATTTATAAATTGAGGATCCTGGCTCATATGGGTTAAACAGCAACCCTGCCGAGGCTATGGACGCCTGCTGGCAGCAGCGGCTCTGCTTATGGTATTGAAGTTATATCTTATCGTCAATTATTATCATAATACCTTTTTCTTATTTTTTTTTTCTTTTTATCAGAGAAGTTATTTCCTTAACTTTTTCCCTGTTTTGAACCTTTATGCATGGGAAATTGTTTTATGATCAATCGCATCATTTTCAGCTAGCATACTATCAGTAAAACATCTTTTTGGCATATTGTTGTTCTTTTTCTCTTTTTCATCACCTATCATCAATTCAAAGCGTCCTATCTCTTATTCATAACTATCTTTACACACTCTGCTCTCATTATAACCATAACTCCCGCTATCCTATCATTGATATGTGTACTCTGCTTCATTTACTGCTATATTGTTCATTCCCTTGCCTTGCCATCAGCATAACCCCTCTCATACGCTTTATGGTTATGGCATTCC